>JARFJB010002375.1:2008960-2351460 GCA_036346205.1 Vesta saturnalis | reverse complement strand
GATTAATATTAAATCTTCAATTCATTTCCGATCATACGGAAAGTCCGTAATTTGCAAATTCAGTTCTACGAGAAAGGTTTTCTGTATCTAATTCTAATTCATTTTCGGTACAAGCTCTTGGAATCGATCATCAGTAGGCTTGATGTCAATAAGGCGACTGGCCCAGACGGTATCCCAGCTATTGTCTTAAAGAAATGTTCCCAGAACTAGTGCCAGTCCTATCTAAGCTCTATACGATCTCTATGTCTTCTGAGGAATTTAGCAAATGTTCAACCTACTCCCAAAAAAGGCGATAAGACCGATCCCTCAAACTGCCGACCAATTGCCATCACTTCCATTTTGTCAAAAATCATGGAAAAAGCCATCAATCAGAAACTGCTCACGTTCCTTGAAACTAACAAGCTCCTTAGTGACCATCAATATGGGTTTAGGCATAGTCGTTCAACAGGTGATCTTCTTTCATATGTGACCCAGGTTTGGAACAATACAGTAGAGCAGTCCGGTGAAACAGTTGTAGTCGCTTTAGATATCTCAAAGACATTTGACCAAGTTTGGCATAAGTGTTTACTTGCCAAACTCACCTCGTTTGGGTTAAATGATACGCTCATCAACTGGGTTTCTAGTTTCCTTGATAAAAGACGAATACGTGTCGTAGTTGATGGCTTTTTTTCAAAAGAAGTTAGCATTAACGCGGGCGTACCACATGGATCCGTTATAGCGCCTACACTTTTTCTGCTGTACATAAATGACCTTATTTCTTTAACAACTAACCCCATCCATTGCTTTGCTGACTATAGCACTCTTCACTGTAGTTCATCTCAGTCTACTCATAGTGATAATCCACCTTCTATGTCAAATCAAGAAATTAAAGCTGAAATGGCAAATTCAATCAACAAAGACATTCAACGTATTCTCGAACGGGAAGGAATAATCTAGTTAAAATTAATGCTAACAAAGCTCAGTGTTGCCTTGCCTCCGCCAAAAAAGATCGATCATTTCCTGTTATAAGTATGAATGACTCAGTTCTTAAGTTTTCAGACTCTATTACTCTGTTGGGTATGACTGTATCTTCAAATCTCTCATGGGTTGAATATCTTCTGTCAGCTACCAAAACAGCTGCTCGTAAAATAGACTTTTTGTACAGATCTAAGCAGTACTTTACCTCTCGACAACTCCTTCTGCTGTATAAGGCCCAAATTCGGCCTCATCTGGAATATAATTCTCACCTCTAGGTTAGTGCTCCCCAATACGCTCTCGATATCGTTGATCGTATTCAAAAGAGAGCGATTAGGCTTATAAATGGCCCGTCCTTAACTTCTCACATACAGTCCTTTGAGCATAGAAGGATGTTTCAGTTATTTCTTTGTATTATCGTTATTACAACGGCTATTGTGCTGCTGAATTATATTCTTTGATACCATCTCGGGTTATCTTTGCGAGAAACACTCCGTTCGCTCATTCACATCATCAGTATGCAGTACAAAACTCCACTTGTCGTACCAAACGGGCGCAATCTACATTTTTCTACACGGCTTCTAAACTCTGGAATGATCTCCCTGGTTCCTGCTTTCCTCTCACCTATGATATGAGAAAATTTAAGGTAGCTGTTTATAGGCATCTATTGGCAATTCATTGTGCCCCTATCCATCCTCCTAAGTGTTCCTGAGTGCTTTAGCACGATAGGCCAAATTTAGCCTGTTCAGGTCCACAATTTAAAAAAAAAAACGTTTGACTTTCCTACCCCATTTTGAATATTCACTTTTTTACAAGGAATCAAGGAATCAACTCTTGTTCTTGTTTCTGGATTTAAGGTCCTTTTCACAGAAGCCGATTTCCACATGTTCAAATAAAACCCTTATAGCGATCTCTGCTAAGGCTCTGTAGCTACCTTACAGAAACTGGTTTCAACAGATTGATATAAAGCCGTGCTGAGGCCCCATTGCTAATAGTTGGGGTGCGCTACTTCACCACCTGCAACAGCCAAGGCTCCCCATTTACTCCCATTTCCACCACTCGCCATTTTGTTTCCCTATGCATTGTTAACCTTCAGCGATTGTGTTTACGTCGTCTTGTTTTTGTGCACTTTTTGGTTGGTCGCTACCTTGTTTGCGCCATCCAGTTTCCTTATCTGGTTTATGGTCAACCTCTTGACTTACGTCTTGAATCCTGTTTTTACACCCAAGGTGATTTTATCATATGACTGTTGCAACATACTAAAATAAAACCTTTTTGGCAAGCTCTGGACTTGTTTTCTGAACTAGCAATCTTATCCGATCGGAAACAAAAACACTCTTACATGTTCGGAAAGGTACCCGGGTACCTAGTGTATAATACTGTAGGGAACTGTGCTTTTTCTTATTACTAAACCAATTTTACTTTTATTTTTAAACACAAATTAACTGTTTTAACCAATTAAGGGCTTTTTATCATATATTTCAAGGTAACTACAATAAAAAATCAATTTTACATAAGTAATTATAGATATGACTGGACTATTAGGGAATGTGACTCATATATTGTACAATACACTTGCATTATAATAAAGCAATGAAACTAAAACTGAAATGTAATAACAAAGACATTCCGAAAAACCAGTTTTGCATCCCACTCAGAAACATAACAATGAGTTGCAGTGAACAATTCTGGTCAGTGAAAGTTTATTCTTTATTGTGAACA
Source organism: Vesta saturnalis (assembly GCA_036346205.1). Taxonomy (NCBI): domain Eukaryota; kingdom Metazoa; phylum Arthropoda; class Insecta; order Coleoptera; family Lampyridae; genus Vesta; species Vesta saturnalis. The sequence goes on along the minus strand of JARFJB010002375.1, from coordinate 2,348,784 downwards.
ACGTGTGCGCTGTGTTTGTGACTATTTCTATAATTACGAATGCCTACCTATTAATTTTCTAGTAAATAAGTGTGTGGCTTCTGTCGTATTTTTTAGTCAACTATTGTAATGTAATTTGCCAAACACGCTGGTACAAGTAAGAAATCTGCATCAAGGGCATATAGAAAAAGGTATTTTTATAAATTTTGATTACTCGTTTTTACCCCTTACTATAATATAATAATGCTATGATTTAATTTACGGATTATCTTCTGCCGAAATTAAATCTTTGCTCAGTGATTCAGAATCAGACGAAGAACCTTTTATTTCATCTGACGACGACGAATATGTACCGGAAGTTGCTTTGGACGAACTTGAAGGGTCATACATCGAAAAAGAACTCGAAATCGAGTAAGAGGTGGAATATGATTCGAGTGACATCAGCGTAGGTGAAGAACCGACCGTAGCAACAACTACAGATGTTTTTGTCGCCAAAGATGGAACGGGGTGGAAAATTAATCCTACCCCTCAAGGACAAACAGCGAGTAGAAATATTCTTCGCCAAAAACCTGGTTCCGCACCCTTTACTTAATTGTTTACACCAAGAGAAACGTTTAAGGTTTTTCTTAGCAAAAAAATGTGCGACATTATTCTTCGGAATCTAACCGGAAGGACAAACAAGTGACATTGGAGTACAACAATAAGATAGTAAAGGAATTTTCTGTGGCTAGTTCGCGTCCACCACAAAAACAGTTTAACCTGTTTGAAGAAAAATAGTTAGATACCTTTTTTGGTATTTTGATTGTAACTGGAGTTCATCGATCAAATAAGGAGCGCATTGATGAACTCTGTAAACCGGAATCTATTCCATTAGTTCGTGCTGCGATGTCTGAAAGTAGGTTCAAGCTAATGCTTAGATTCATGCGATTTGATAATATGAACACTCGCAAAGAGCGCAAGAGGACGAACACGTTTTACTCAGTACATCCCATCAAAACCGGCGAAATACGGGATTAAGGTGTTCTGGGCATGTGACTCATATACTGTCTGTCCGCTTCAAGGAAATATTTATACCGGTAAGCCTCTAGATGGCGAACGCCAAGTAAATATTGGAGAACGTACCGTGCTGGGTCTAGTTGCGTCATGTAAAGGTTCTGGAAGAAATATAACGGTTGATAATTTTCACATCATCGTCGTTGGCTAATAATTTGAATTCCTGGAATTTAACCTTAGCAGACACAGCCCGGGAAAAATAGGAGATTCTTGCCTTCAAATAGAGTTGTCTTTGTTGTAGACATCAAAAGAAAGAACTGTTTTTTTGACCAACTTTGCTTTTAGCGAAATGATCACTTTGTGCCCGTACGTACTCAAAAAGAAAAATCTGTTGCATTTATGTCGTCGATGTATACAATCGGAATAGTGGAATAGACTTTGACAGCCAAGCCGGAAATAATTCTATTCTACAACAAATCAATAAGTGGGGTAGATAAAATGGATCAAATTCTAAGTGAATTTTCAGTAAAGCGTAAAACTAACCGTTGACCAATGGCCATGTTTTGCAATATCGTCGATGTTGCTGGGTTGGTTGCCTGTATTGTTTATACGGACAATAACCCAACACTGAAGTACATCGGTAGAAACGACGAGTTTTTTTGAAGGCCTTAGCAAATGAGCTATGCAAGCCGGAAATAGAGGAACGAACAACCATGGTACGAGTAGTCGGTAATAAAATGACGAGAAATTGAATGGAGCTGGCACTTGGGCGCGAAATTATATAGCTACTAACAGGAACAAGTCTCGCTGGACGCACACCAGTTTTCGGAAGTTGCTACATTTACAGACAGCAAAACCATAAACAACGTAAAACGAGAAAAGCGTGTGTAAGTTGCGAAAAGGCCATATGTGATGAACATTCTACAAACAATCCTAAGTGTAACAACTGCTAAACAACACAATAGACATTATTGTGTAGCTATCATTTTCTATTTTTATTTTTTAGGAAACAATACAGTTTCTATTTTTATTACTTTTCATTTTTTGAAAATCAGTTATAAAATAGGTGTAGGTACCGGGGTACCTTTCCGACCATTAATTGAGAATGAACAATTGCAATTTTCTTCAAAAAAAAAGGCAAAATTAAATCTTTGAATAGACAAAAATCATCTCAAAACTTTAGCGATGTCAAAGAGCTATAGCCCCCTATAGTTTTTCGAACAAAAAAAAATTGTACATTGAAAACGCAAAAGGTACCTTGGTGATCGGACTAGGGTAACGTCTCAAAATAAGCCTATTTATGTATCTATTCTAAAAATAGAGGATTGACAATATTTTCGTAGAATACATGTTAATTAAAAAGAAATAAAGTGTATCATAACATCCTTTTCAAAGAAGTGAATTTAGGCTGAAACAAACATCTTGAAATAGGGACCGTTACGGGAACTTAAGACGGAAGTATAGCTTTTCAATCCAACCTGAGTTTTAGGATTCAGTTAACAACTAATGAGAAACCAAAGCTTTGCAGTTGAAATGATTTTCAAATTAAATTAAAATTTGTTAATCTATATTAATAAAAAGTTTTGTCCTCGCTCACTCAGTGAATGACGCAGCAATCAATCAACCAGATCAGACCATGAGGTCTACGAACTTCAACTTTGGGTTATATGCAGCCTTTACCATGTTGGCGCACACTAAGGGAGGATTTTTTGTAGCTCAAGCCCTAAGGGGTAGAAATTAAGGGTTGGAGAAACAGGTCTTTTCGTAAATCCGGGCAGTTGGAGATCTGAAAATCGGGTAATCAATTCTTATTAATAAACATTACCTCAGGGGGGGTGACATCGGGTTCCAAAGGGAGATAAGCTATTTAAGCGCAGTTAAACCCAGAAAGATGAAAATCGATATTTAGTTTTTCTTGGGAAATAATTAAACACGTGCTTTGGCTTTTCCCCGAATTGATCCCCTGACGGATAGAAATGGGAGGTCAATTAAGTTTTCTTAACCAAGTATACGGTGTGGAGTATTATGAGAATGGAAAATAGTTAAAAATAGTCGACCGCTTATGATAATAACGTAGCTATTGAAACGCGTTCGGTGTTTTTTAATTTTGCGTGGTATGTGGGTGTACGTTGTTTGTTACAGATCCTGCCACAGTTCCAGTGTTCCAGATTTTTCAAGTGTCAATTTCTTTTTGTCGGGTGTTGCCTGTTAGTATATTAGCACATGTGTTTATTCATGTGTTTGTATGTTTACGTGTTTACATGTTCACATGTTAAATAACTTGTTTAGATTTTTTGATTTGGTCGTTCCTCTTATTGTTCGATTTATGTTCCTTGGTATGTACTCTTGTCATGTAAAAATTGTTTCTAACCTTGGGGAAAAGTGAAAGTTGCTTGGGTGGTTAACTGTATGCCAGCTTCTAACTACATCACATGACGGAGCTAAATTTTACTTAAAATCTAATTGTACCACGTTGCAAGCTATATCAGAGAATCAAATTATCGAAAGATGGCGTTGCAAGTAGTACACTAGCTCCTACTTATAACACAAGTTGGCTCTGTGAGTGGTATGCAAATTACACCATTTATAGACCCTACCTGTTGTAAAGGGATGCCTGACTTTAAATGTGGGCTAGAAATTAGGCCCAGACCAAGCCAACGCCGATAAAAATGCGGTCTAGTGATAAAAAGAGGCTCTTATCGTAGTCAAGTGTTAATCCGCATCGAACTTCTAATTACACCACAAGATGCTGTTGCAAGCTGCCTGTTAACTTCTAAGTACGCTACACGATGGCGTTGAAAACTGTATTATAACCTCTGATTATCTCACAAGATGATGTTAGTAGCTTTAAAAAAAAACACAAGATGATTCATTCATTAAGTGATAGTGAGAGAGATGAATGGTATTAGATCTTGAAATCAATTTCAAGGAGTGAACAAAATTGTTTCAACATCTTAAACAATTTTAAAAGATAGCATTACTACTGACGAAGAGAACTGTAAGTGTTATCGACACGTATAGATGTGTATAATTTAAATACAAAAATACACCATAAAAAATCTCAAAGAGATATGTATTTTAAATAAGTTAATTTTAGGAAGTCTGATTACGATACTTTAATGAAAAGATGAATCTAGCTATGGACAGTATGTGGAGTGAGTATGAATGCATAATTTGGTCGTTTCGAGGAATTATTGAAATTTTTGTAAAAATTTCAAGATGGCAGCAATTTTGAAGTATCCGTTGCGTTGGAGCCATTGCTGTTTCACGCTTACCTGTCCAGAAAAGCCGCACGTTGGAAACTCCTCTGGGATGGGCGGGATAAATACGATGACCCTAGGGTTTGAGCTACAAAAAATCCTCCCTTAGTGTGCGCCTACGTGGTAAAGGCTGCATGTAACTCAAATTTGAGGTTCGTAGAACTTACGGTCTGATCTGGGTGATTGATTGGTGCGTCAGTCACTGAGTGAGCGAGGACAAAACTTTTTATTAATATAGATTAAAAAATTTTAATTTAATTTGAAAATCATTTCAGCTGCAAGGCTTGGGTTTCTCATTAGTTATTAACTGAACCCTAAGATTGGATTGGAAAACTATACCTCCGCCTTAAGTTGCCGTAACGGTCCGTATTTCAAGATGTTTGTTTCAGTCTTAAATCAACTTCTTTCAAAAGGATGTTATGATACACTTTATTTCTTTTTAATTAATATGCATTCTACGAAAAGATTATCTATGCTTTAGAACAGATACATAAATAGGTTTATTTTGAGACGTTACAACCTGAAATTCAGAACATTAGGTTTAAGATGCTAATTCAGAAAACAAGTCCAGAGCTTGCCAAAAAGGTTTTATTTTAGTATGTTGCAACAGTGATATGCTAAAAGGACCTTTGGTGTAAAACAGGATTCAAGATGTAAGTCAAGTTGTTGATGCAACTACAAGGACCATAATCCGGATAGTAATAATAATAATAATATTAATCATTTATTAATCCAAAGGTCTTCACAGGGATATAGGATAAGTCTAATTTAACAATAATATAATGATACATCAGAACCTTCCTAAAGTCATATATATTTATAGTATTCATAAGTAAATACTATTTTTGGTTAACATTTCATTAACTAATTTTTGAATTTCTTGTGAGATGCAAGACTTTTACGATTGTCTGGTAGTTTGTTATATGATGTTGCACCAATATAGTATGGGTTTTGCTCATATAGTTTTAGGTTATGTGAACTGTCTAGTAAGTGATGGTTAAAACGAGTGTTATAGGTATGTACAGAAACATAGTATGAGTCTTTCTTGATTGCAAATAAGCTTGTTAGAACTAAAATAATCCGTAATATTACATAGTGCCACTTTAAGATCATCACACAAATTGTTTAAATCTTTGTTAGCAGCTAGCACAGTTATATCATCAGAAAAGCAAACGAATTTGTTGTAGGACATTGCATTCACAATGTCATTAATATACAACAGGAAAAGCAGAGGCCCCAGGACACTACCCTGCGGAACCTCAACTTTAACAGTGAGCACTTTGGAATTACAATTTTAATATGATACAAACTGTCTCATCATATTTAAATACGACCTCAATAAGTTGTTTGCTTTACCTCTGATTCCAAAAGAATTTAGTTTCAATAATAATATATTATGTTGAACACAGTCGAAAGCCTTAGTTAAGTCGACATACAAAGCCATAACTTTAACATTATAGATGTAGTCTAAGATGCTCAATAGCGCTGAAGTAGTTGACCTGTTTTGACGAAATCCAAATTGTTGGTCAATTAAGACGTTAAAACGTTGAAGAAAGGATATAATTTTGTTTGCAATGAACTTTTCCACAATTTTTGAAAATACAGATAGTAGAGATATAGGTCTATAATTATTAAGCATTTTGGGGCCACCTTTTTTGAAAATAGGTATGATTTTACCCATTTTTAATGTATATATGTAACATTGTTTTATAATATGACATAAAATAATTACTGTGTAATTTACACTCAGTTTGATATTTTTAATGGTTTTGTTGAGAGTATTGTTAACTGTTAGACTTTCATCATCATTGCATGTTGAGTTTAAATTGGAAGGGATCTTTGCAAAAAATTCATTAAAAGCATTTGAAATGTCTTCTGAATTCTTCGTTTGCTTGTTATTTATGATTAAGGTTGAGTTGCTATCAGATTTGTTGTTTACATTTTTATTAATAATGTTCCATAAAACTTTTTGTTTACTGCTTGATTGCTTAATTATTCTATAGTAATGCAACTGTTTAGCTTTTTTTAACACGGCTTGATATGTTTTCTTATACTTCTTATAGTAATCTAGGGTGATTAATTTTTGTTGTTTCAATTTAAACAATAACTTTAGTTAGTTGCTCGAAATTACTAAACCCTTTGTTAACCAAGATTTATTTTTGGAATGTCTAGTTTGAGTTTTTAATTTAAACGATATTTCAAAATAGTGTTTGTAAATTTCTAAAAAAGTGTTCAGTTTCTCATTTACACCTTGAATTTCAAAAACATCAAACCAAGATTCTTTAGAGAGGTGAATCAAAAATATCGCACAATTCTTTTGAGAGAAAACCTAAATGCTTTCTTATCAGTAGAACCATTATCAAAAAAAGTAAATAAAATTTTTGGCGCTCAGTGATCCGAAAGACCGCTATGGATTATAGCTTTTCCTTCAATACTTTCATTGAAATTTGTGAACACATAGTCTATTCCTGAACGTGTTGTTTGAGTAATTCTAGTAGGGTTATTAAAGTTAGTGTCTCATTTATGGTATCTAAGATGTTAACATTTAGATCGCCGCATATTATTAATTTTGTATAATTTCTATTGTCCATTAACTGTAATAAACAAACTTCTAATTGTGACAGAAATATTTCATAGTTTCCCTTTGGAGGTCTATAGACACATATAATACAAATTGTATCTGTTTCAGTTTGAATTTCAACAGCAGAAAACTCAACATTCGTTTCAACACTAAGGTTGACAATACAATCAATTTCTTGCGCACTGTAACTAGTTCTAGTTAAAATTAATGTACCTCCCTTTAAGTTGTGACCCCGACAAAAATTACTAGCTATGTTAAACTCATTAAAGTTTATTAATTTTAACTAATTTTCTTTAGGATGAGATTCACTTATACACAAGACATCAACGTCCTCTTGATGAATGAACAACTCAAAGTCTTCCAATTTATTTCTTATGCTCTGAGCATTTTGATACACAACACACGTCACTACTTTTGGTTAACCTTAATTGCTACTTTTCACTATAGGATGTTTTTGCAATTCTCTACTTGTTTGAGATAAACGGGACACGTACTGTCCTTTGCGAAATGGTTGGTATTAAAACTGGTTTTAAAAAGAGCTTTTATTATTCGCGCAATTTATGCAGTTTTTTGCAGTAACTGTACATTCTTTTAATTTATGATTTTGAGAGCACTGTGGACATATATCTGTAGATTTTTTACAGTTTTTAGCTAAGTGATTAAACCTTGAACATTTGAAACATCTAAGCATGTTATAGTACTCCGATATGTAGCATCTATTCCATCCTATAAATATTTCTTTGTGTTTCATTAAAATTTTAAAAGGTGAGGATTAACTTCGAAAATAATATCTTGATTTTTGTTGTATTTTATGCGTGGTATTACTTTTAAATAAATAGGAATTTCAGCAAGCTTATTTTGCAATATTATTTTTTTTATTGATTCATCAGTGATATCATTATTCACATCAGCTTGGTGTATCTTTATTCTCGGATTTAGTTTATTCGGTATATAAACTTCAGCCGACTCGCCAATAACGTGTTCTAAAGTTGCTTTTACATTCCGTAAACATTCATCATTGACACAATTAATCAATGTATGCCCATTTCCAGTTTCTTTTAGTTGTCGAATTTCTGGTACTATGATGGTTGGATCGACTTCACTTTTAAATCGATTGATATCATAATCATCTTTAGGCTTTATTAATATTACAGGGGAAGATTTAAAACTTGCTTTTTTTCAGAATACCACTGTATGTGGTCGGAACCTCTAATTGTTGATTTTTTATTTTATTTGGAATATCAGTATGTGTATCCAGAATTTTTGCATAGTTAGAATCTAATTCACTTAATCGTAACTTCAGCATACCATTTACCAACGATAATTCATTATTAAGCTTATAAAGTAAGTCTACTTCACGCTTTACACTATCAGAATCGGTTTTATCTTTGGAATTTTCAATGTCGTTGATATTGACGGTTTTATTTGCTAATACACATATCTTACATTTCCAGCTTAAATGCACAATTTTTGACATTAAATTAAAAGAGTTTGTATGCACACGTGTTACAACTACTACACTTCACTACCGTCCGAACATTCGAACTACAGAAGTCACATTTTTTTGAAGTTTTCACATTTCCGCTAGGAAATTCATCCGCCACGTCATCCTCGTTCGGAATTAAGATAAGGAAACAGGATGGCGCAAACAAGATAGCGACCAGCCGAAAAGTACACAGAATGGCTGAAGGTTAACAATGCATAGGGAAACAAAATGGCGAGTGGTAGAAATGGGAGTAAACGGAGCCTTGACTGTTGCAGGTGGTGAACTAGCGGACCCCAACAATGTGGAAAAGGAAGGAAAGGCCACGTATTTCATTCCCTCCCCAAGGGGGAGGGCGGGCTGCTCGAGCTTTCCGAGCTCCTTCAGGCACAATCATGGATTCCCAACATACATACATACATTACGTATATATGAATGGTGGGATTAAGGATGGGTGTGGTCAGATAGGATCGGAAGAAACAGAATTAGGGTTCTGAGGGGGAAAATACTACCCCAGCATTCACCTAAGCAGCCGCACACAGTGTGAATATACGCAGTGACAATACCGTTACATGTGTATGAGGAAAACTTCCTGAAAAAACATCACACAAGGTAGACGGTAACGGGAATCGAACCCATTACCTCTCGAATGCTAAACAGGTCGTGCCACCACTACGCTACACGATCGGTAAGCAATGGGGCCTCAGCACGGCTTTACATCAAGCTGTTGAAACCAGTTTCTGTAAGGTAGCTACAAAGCCTTAGCAGATATCGCTATAAGGGTTTTATTTGAACATGTGGAAATCGGCTTTTGTGAAAAGGACCTTAAATCCAGAAACCAAATGGATGTCCAAGTAGTTGTTTTGATTCCTTGTGGAAAAGTGAATATTCAAAATGGGGTAGGAAAGTCAAACGTATGAATTAGATACACAAAACCTTTCTCGTAGAATTGAATTTGAAAATTAGGGACTTTCCGTATGATCGGAAATGAATTGAAGATTTAATATTGAATCAGATGTTATGCATTATAATAAAAATATGCAAAAAATACTGGCTCCTTCATATAATAATCTAATGTTTTTTTTTGCTAAAATAAGAAGTAGGTTCGAAATCTTCATTTTAAACGGTTGAGATAATTTATATTTGCTTTTTGAATTATTATTAGGCATCAAAAATTGTATCAAAGTATTTCAGAATGACATTGGAATTTGTTCCGCCCACTAGTTTATTTTGTTGCGTTCATAAATCCAATCAAATCGGTCTAAATATTATGATCACTAGACCTCGGATTTTTAAGCAAATGCTTATTTCAAACAGTTTTAAAAGAATGAACTGGTGTTATAAATGCCTAGCAAAGCCGTACGTTAGAAACTCCTCTGGGATAGGCGGGATAAATACGATGACGTTTTGCGGGGTGGATGTCTAAATGTACACTAGGAAGAGTGTCAGGGGAGAACACGGATACGGAGGTACTCGGACTCAGAGTTATACTTAAGAAAGAGGTGGTCGTTCGTGTATTCCTTGAGAGCATACGAGCTGTGCTGGTTTTATTTGTAATATATATATTGAGATGTTTAGAAAGAGGTAATAGAAGTATCGGACAGCTTACATGACATTTGGGTCATAAATAGGGTAATTTATGGCTCGATACAAGTGCGAGACACAATTTTACATAAATCTGATTGCAAAAGTTTAAAAAAATTCCTCTGGTAAAAAAAATCTGAATACGTTTGCTAAGTTTGGTTTCATCATAAAGCAATTTGTTGCTACCAAATTGTAAAAGATGTTAAATATCATTGAGTTCAAGAAAACATTTTCATAGTAAAATTTTACAATAAAATTCAAATTTCAAAGTTAATTTGGCAAGTAGACATTTCACAAACTTAAACATGGACTATGTTAATGAGGATAATAAATTCAAAATGTTTGTTTAATTCCCAAGAGGAAATACCAAAATTTAGTTAAAAGGGTTATAATATTGGATAGTATAGACTAAAGGAAAAACTTCCTTTTTTAGTGAATTAGTGACAAAACTTATAAAAAATGATTAACAAGACTAAAGACATTTAGAATTTTGGAATACAAACATTTATTTTGCCGTACAATTTATAGTGTAAAAATCCCAAAACAGTGTTAGACGAGAAGACATTTTCAATGCAATTAAATAACATTATACATTGCAAATAAGTAGTCTGAACAATTAAAGACAAGTTGTACAAACCGTTAAACATAACATTTATCATTAGTAATCAGTTGTTAATATGAATTTATTACATATTTGATGATTTAAGTACGGTTACGTTGTAAATTGTTAGATATTTCACATAATTTTATACTTTTGTTCTATTATTAGATTTAGTTTTGCTCTTAAAGCAAATAATAGATGTTCTTTTCACAATATAAATAAGTTTTTTAAGGATACAGTTTATATCCGCGATATTTTATTAAATCTAAGGCAAGTTGAGTGAGTGCTAAACTTAAAATTTTCCTAAAGTAAATGTTTCAATTTAAAAGAGATGTTTTCTTATGTAAATTGTCCTCAGAATTCCATTTTGCAAGTAATTTTAGTGTAGCTTGTAAGAGTGAATAGTTAGTACTTATGATGATTAGATTAAGTTGTTGTTTATTAGTGGTAGGATCCTGAGCTTATTAGGTGTCCATGTTATTCGAAATTTCACATAGTATTCATTCTGGTTTAAATTTCATTTCCGACCATGTAACGAAGTTACGGCCAAAATTCAAAACTTGTTACAATTCTTAATTCTTGATTAGCCAATCACATTCATTGTTAAATTTTGCAATATGGCTGTAGGAAATTGAAATTTCTCCAAAAAGCAAACTTATAAAAGCAAGAGCTCAGGAAGTCTTTCTCGCATTCTTGTTCATAAAGTGAAAAGATTAAAACAGAGAACCCAATTTACAATGTACCTAAATACTTTAATTCATAGTTAAAGTTTAATGTTTGAATGTTTCGCAGCAATACTTTTAGTCCTTATTCAAAATTTAAATAGTTCGGTCACTTTACCTGTCCTTTAAGAAATTACTACGATGAATTGATGACGATTTTGTGTCAAAATTTGTTGTTCATGTTTTCCGATTTAAAATAATTCTGATATACCGGAGGAATTCCAGTTTGTAAGAAAAGTTCTAAGTTGGTCCGGACAAGCCTCTTAAATAAATGATTCTCGGTAACTAAAATAAAATTGTGTTAACAAATCTTGGATACTAATAATACCTTGGAACGATATCATAATAAAGATTGAAAAGCATTTTAAATTAAAAATGACCATTGTAAATAAACGTTTGGAAAGAGAAATAAAAAACAAAACATCTTGAAGTTGGAAGTGTAAATTCGAAATCGAGACAATAGAAAGATATTCGTAACAACAACATCCGAGTGAACATTGCCTGCCTCAAGCTGAAGTTTGAAGACAACTTTCAATCGACAGGAAGGATTGTATCGGTGAGTTTTAAAAGTATCATAACCCTGTTATTGGTTTGCCTGCAAATAATATTTGTTTTATGTATTAATTAAGAATTCTCAATTATCTTACCTGTGTTAAAATTTTGAGCAAATCATTTCCTTTTCCTGTAAATTTTCATTATGATCCAAACATTAAAATTACTTAATTATTTGACATTTTTGACAGTTTGAATTATTTTAAATTAAAGTTTCCTTATGCGTAAAAGCAAAACTTATTCAGACCAAATTTTCACGTCAAATTTTCTTAAGGTATTAAGATATTTCTTATACTTAGAATATATTATCTTCAACTAAATCCTTGAACCCTATCCCCATTGAGAATTAATCATAATCTATAATAAAGCAATTATTAACTATTAAACATTACAATTTATTGGCACCGCAACGTGTGGGCACATTTAGTTTGAAGATTTTGGATATAAAAGCACAAAAAATTTTATAGATATTTAGTTTATATATTTCGTTCATTGTTCATTGTTATTTGATATAGTTATTGTTACCTGTATTGTATTTATTAGTGTTAGGATTTTTATAAAAGGGCAAATTTAGTTAGTACATTTAGTGAATGCAAGATCGTAGAGTAACTAGATCAGGTAAAGTTTACGGACCTAAAGATATTGAGGTAAAAGAGAAACAGGATCTTAGTTACAAAGATGGAGGATATTGAAAAGGATGTTGAAACACAAAATGAAGTCCAGTGAGAAAGCAAGAGCTTAGACGTTGACATGATAATGCATGCTAATGAGAGCCGAAGAAAGTAGAAAGCAAGACAAAAAGAAGCAGAAGAAAATATTGATAGTAAATTTAACAAGCTGGAAGAAAATAGGAAGCAAGACAAGAAAGAAGCAAGGAAAATATTGACAGTAAATTTAACAAACTTGAAGAAAATAGAATAAAAGCAGAGGAAGAAAGGAAGGAGGATTTGAGCTACAAGAAAGTATCGATGACAACTGAATATGGGAACGACAAGAGAAGTTAGTGCATAAAATGGAGAAAACGAAGGAAGAATTAAGTAACAGCATGCACCGAAAAATGATAAGTCGGAACGATTATCGACAATAAGGAAGAGGCAGATGACAAGATCGCAAGTTGGATTAAACATTAGAACTGAAACCCGTCTAAGAGAAGAGGCTTTAACGAAATAAACGATAAAGTAGGAAGGATACAAGACATCCACGAACAAATATGTTTCCAGGTGGATAAGAATAAGGATGAGAACAAGAAACAGATTGGGGAAATTTCAAGATAAGAATACCGATCATGACCTAGAAGAGTTGAAAGAACGTAAACACCTCGAAATTTTCAAATCGGCTGGGAAAATTGCATGTGGAATCAAGAGATGCCATAAATGAAGCAAGAAATCGCCAATGCTATTTTTGAAAAATATAGAAGAATATTTTAATGACATTAAGGACAATAAACAAAGAATGCGTTTGGTGAAAAATGCTTAAAGGAATCCGAACTATGGTACAATCTTAGTACAAGAGCAATGTACCGATTATAAGCACTTCAAGGAATTATTTACCAACAAATGAGTGATGTCCACAAATATATAAGGAAGAATTTTCAAGTAAGTATGACAAAAACTATGGCACTCGAGGATTTATGGAGAAGAAATACCAAATAGCAAGATACTTCACACCACCGATGAATGAACAAGAAATAGTTCAATAGTTAGCAAGGCAACTGGAGAATAATGTGGCAGAAAACATTATTCTGCAAAATATAGATAATATAACATCACTACTGCAATTTTAAGAAGATACGATGCATGAACAGCATCAGAACAGTTACGGAAAAGAGAATTTAACCCTAGGAATTATGGAAATGACAGATGGAATATAATTACAGGCACGAAAAGAGGAAAATAGAGAGACAATTATAATAGGAATTATGGAAATGACAGGAGGATTATCAAAATCAATATCATCGTGCTGATAATCAGAGAGTATTTCCAAAATTTACAATAGAAGGCAATTATAGATCGGGATAGAGAGGAACAACTTCCAACAAAGACAGAGGATATAATAATGGCTACGATAGGAACAGATTTATCCAATCAAGCCAAGGATAATGAACGGAGCATCAGAAATAGAGAATGAAGGAAAGGATCATCGTAGAAATGATATGAAAAGAAAATAGAAGGCCATACCAAGAGATCGTGGATGATCAGAATGGAGATAACATCCAGGTAAGAAGAGAAGGAGGAACCGAGTTGTGGAAGGATTAGTGGTTCAATGCTATCGTACATGCATCTCAAGACAAGAAAGAAACACAAAAGGACTTTGACAAGATCACCGTTCAAAATTTTAAATTCGAGCTTCTTGTCAACATATAAACAAACTACCAACACCTACGGAATTTTTAGAAATTCAACAAAATTCAGAACCAGAAACTACAAACATTTTATTACCTTTCGTTAACATTAGAATTAAGAATTTAAATTTATTAGGATTAGTTGATACCGGATCAGAAATTTCATTAATACAGAAAAATATCGTAGAGAATAACGATTTATTTAAAGATGAGATCATTAGAATAAACAAAATAGAAGTTATGGAATACGGATAAGAAGCTTAGCACTATAAATAGGATGCTACATACTGAAGCTAAGTTGGAACAGATTTTCAAACACAATGGTTTATAACTAACAATTTAAAAATGGAGTTAATAATCGGAATGGATTTGATTAGCAATTAAAATTGAATTAGGAACAAATATGAAGATAAGAATTGGTAAAGATGAATTAAACTGGGTACAGCCCTACAATAAAAGATTAAATTTATATAAACCGCATATCCAGTATTTGAAGGTGGAAAGAATTATAAAGGATGAGCAATTCGATATCAATCACATTGGTTACAAGCAAGAAGTTATAAACATTATACAAGAAAATTTGGTGTTGATAAATGAAGAACCTAGTTTAAAGTAAATATGTACATAAAATTGAGGTGCCTAGATGAATCTAAAATTTTAATTTATAAGTTATTCTTATTTCAAAATTTAATTTTAATAGGTAGGTCAATTAAAGAACTTAATATTTTCTTGTACTAAATATCTTCATTCTTAAATTGAATTTGAGATGTTTAGAAAGAGGTAATAGAAGTATCGGACAGCTTACATGACATTTGGGTCATAAAAGGGTAATTTCTGGCTCGATACAAGTGGAGACACAATTTTACATAAATCTGGTTCACGATGTGTTTAAAATAAATTTATTTGGTATAAATTGATCTGAATATCTTTTGCTAAGTTTGGTTTCATCATAAAAAGCAATTTGTTGCTACCAAGATTGTCAAAGATGTTAAATATCATTGTTTTCGTAGAGTCATTTTAGTAGTGCAATTTTTACAATAAAATTCAATTTTTCAAAGTTAATTTGGCAAGTAGACATTTCACAGGTGTTTAAACATGGACTATGTAGTTAGGATTAGTTAGGGATAGTGTATGTTTAGTTTTTAAGAGCAGGAAATACAAAATTTAGTTAAAAGGGTTATAATATGGATAGTATAGACAATTTTCGCACACATTTTTGTCAGTGAATTAGTGACAAAACTTATAATAAATGATTCACAACAAGAAAGACATTTAGAACATTTTGGCATACAAACATTTATAGTGCCGTACAATTTATAGTGTAAAAATCCCAAACCAGTGTTAGACGATGAGACATTTTCAATGCAAGACTAAATAACATTATGCATTGCAAATAAGTAGTGTGAACAATAAAGACAAGTTGTACAAACCTTAAACATAACATTTTATGTGTTAAAACATTTTTAATATGAATTATTTCATATTTAAAATTTAAGTATGGTTACGTTGTAAATTTTAGATTTTTCACATAATTTTATACTTTTTCCATAATATTAGATTTAGTTTTTGCTCTTAAAGCAAATAATAGATGTTCTTTCACAATATAAATAAGTTTTTTGTAAGGATACAGCGTTTTATCCGCAAAATTTTGCTAAATCTAAGGTGATTTCTAGACAAATTTACAAAAACTTAAAATTTTCATTAAAGTAAATGTTTGAATTTAAAAGATATGTTTTCTTATGTAAATTGTCCTCAGAATTCCATTTTCGCAAGTAATTTTAGTGTAGCTTGTAAGTGTGTATAGTTAGTAGCTTATTTTGATTAGATTAAGTTGTTTCGTTTATTAGTGGTAGGATTTATTGCTTATTAGGTGTCCTTTTATTCGAAATTTCACATAGTTTTCATTTCTGTTTTTAAATTTCATTTCCGACCATGTATAAGAAAGTTACGGCCAAAATTCCATTTTGTACAATTCTTAATTTTGATTAGCCAATCACATTCATTGTAAATTTTGCAATATGGCTGTAAAAAATTGAAATTTCTGTAGCAACCAGAAACCTATAAAAGCAAGAGCTCAGGAAGTCATTCTCTCTCAGTTTTTGTTCAAAAGTGAAAAGATTAAAACAGTGTTGCTAATCTAGTGTTTACTTAACCTAATTTATTTTCGTCGAGAAAGTTTACGGTACGAATAATTTCGAGAGCACTTGTTTTTATATCTTCGGTCAAAATTTAAATAGTTCGGTCACCGATACCTGTCGTTGTTAATAAATTATTGCTGTACGATTAATTGATGTCACGATTTTGTGTAAAATTTGTTTTCATGTTTTCCGATTTAAAATAATTCTGATATACCAAATTAAATTCCATTTTACTTGGTGAAAAGTTGTTTTATTTTTCCGGACAATCCTCTTAAATAAATATTATATTTTCGGTAACTAAAATAAAATTGTGTTAACAAAAATCTTGGATACTAATAATACATTTTAAACGAAATCAGTCATAAGGATTTAAAACCATTTTAAATAAAAGTTACCATTGTAAATAAGTGTTTGGAGGTTGCCGTTTTTGGAAAAGAAAACATCTTGAAGTTTGGAGGTTGGTGTCTTCGAGAATCGAGATAGCAGTTGGATATTCGTAACAACAACATCCGAGTGAACATTGCCTGCCTCCAGCTGAAGTTTGAAGACATCTTTCAATCGACAGGAAGGATTGTATCTGTGAGTTTTAAAATTTTTTATAACCCTGTTATTGGTATTTCCCTGCAAATAATATTTGTTTTATGTTGATTAATTAAGAATTTTCAATTATTTACCTGTGTAAACACCTGTGAAGCAAATCATTTCATTTTCTTTTTCTAAATTTTCACATTTTGATCCAAACATTAAAATTTCTTAATTATTTGACATTTTTTTGACAGTTTTAATTATTTTACACTTAAAGTCAGTAACGCATGCGTTAGAAAGCAAAACTTATTCAGACCAAATTTTATACGTCAAATTCAATTTAGTATAGGATATTTCTTATACAAAAATATATTATCTTCAACTAAATCCTTGAACCCTATCCCCATTTGAGATTAATCATAATCTAATAATAAATCCAATTATTAACTATTAAACATTACATTATATATATATATATATATATATATATACATATATATATATATATATATGTATATATATATATATATATATATATATATATATATATATATATATATACAGGCTGACCCAAACTTGATGGCCAAAACGAAAACAGCTGATTCCTCTGGCCAAAAGGAACAAAAATTGTTAATACAGGGTGTGTCTGTTGTTGATGGTTTCCAAGATGTTAGTTTTTTTTAATCACGCTGTATCTTCCAAACTAGAAGAGTTACAAGAAAACACATAAGTAGAAATTTGTAGAAGATGAAATTGCCTTAAAGAGTATTGAATTCATTCGAGACAAACTCATCATTCAACATTTTTAATGACATAATAAATTCAGAAATGATTTTTTTTCAAATCCCAAGACAAATTTCCAAGAGGAATATTTTTCCAATATAGATGGATTTGATACATGGCCGATAAAGGAAAAACTTCCTTTTTTCATAAGCTTCACAACGATATGAAAAAAACTTATGGTTAACGTACTAATTACTGAATTGTTACAGGAATACACCTCAGGAAAAACTTTTAGAGGATAAAATTACCTTAAAAAATATGGTAGAGTAGATGAGAATTGACGATTTGTCCCTCACTTTTCAATCAATCTGTACATTTACGGCAAGAAATACGTCTCCTTTACTGATATATTTTCATCACCGTAGCAACGACTTGACATTAGTAAGTTAGTTGTCAAAATTTGTTTGCTATTACAGTTTTGCTGATTTCAATACGAGTTCTTTCTGTTGTAGTGATATTGTAATTTAGTTTTTGAGTCGTTCTTGTTCTTGTTATTATTATTGTTCTTGTTCGTGTTCGTGTTCGTGTTTTCCTTCCTGAGTCATGTTTTCAAATGAATAATATGCCGATATTCGTTATTATTATGGTGTTGGCCAAGGGAATGCGAGTGAGGCTGCTAGACTATATGCAGCTGCTTTCCCAAGAACAATTCATCCAGAAAGGAGAGTTTTCTAGAGTACACACTGCTCTAAGAGAGAGAGGATCTTTTAGGATCCTAAGAGATCAAGAGGAATTTCATAATGTTGAGAGGATTGACGACGTAATCCAGCATTTCGAAGCAAATCCTGAGACTAGCTTGCGGCGTTCGTCCAATGTATTGCAGATGCCACGAGAAACAATACGGAGAACTCTTAAGACTGACGGAAGACGTGCTTATCACGTGACGGGAGTTCAAGAACTTTTACATGGAGATCTAGGTCGGCGGATTGAGTTTTGCCAATGGTATCTCAATTCGGTTAGGAATGATCAAGATTTCCAAAAAGCAATCTTGTGGACGAATGAGGCCACCTTTACAAGGTCAGGCATCTTCAATATCCATAACACGCACGTCTGGGCACATGAGAACCCACATACAATGAGACCAAATAGCTTTCAACACTAGTTCAAAGTTAATGTTTGGGTTGGTTTACTCAACAATCAACTTATTGGTCCATATATTACGCCAGATAGAGTCAATGCGGTGAATTTTTTGAATTCCCTTCAAGAAAACCTCCCTGAATTGATGGAGGAGGTTTCATTGGCAACAAGAGCAGACATGTGGGTTCATCTTGATGGTTGTCCTGCCCACTACGGAGGAGGTGTGAGAGATTGGCTAAACGAACATTATCCCTAACGTTGGATTGGAAGAGGTGGTACAGTGGCGTGGCCTCCAAGATCTCCAGATCTCACCCCTCTTTCTGCCTCACTCGCATTCCCTTGGGCAACACCATAATAATAATGAATATCGGCATATTCTTCATTTGAAAACATGACTCAGGAAGGAAAACACGAACACAAACAAGAACAATAATAATAACAAGAACAAGAACGACTCAAAAACTAAATTACAATATCACTACAATAGAAAGAACTCGTTTTGAAATCAGCAAAACTGTAATAGCAAACAAATTTTGACAACTAACTTACTAATGTCAAGTCGTTGCTACGGTGATGAAAAGATATCAGTAAAGGAGACGTATTCCTTGCCGTAAATGTACAGATTGGTTGAAAAGTGAGGGACAAATCGTCAATTCTCATCTACTCTACCATATTTTTGAAGGTAATTTTATGCCCTAAAAGTTTTTCCTGAGGTGTATTCCTGTAACAATTCAGTAATTAGTACGTCAACCATAAGTTTTTTTCATATCGTTGTGAATCTTATGAAAAAAGGAAGTTCTTCCTTTATCGGCCATGTATCAAATTCATCTCTATTGGAAAAATATTCCTCTTGGAAATGTTGAATGATGAGTTTGTCTCGAATGAATTCAATATTCTTTAAGGCAATTTCATCTTCTACAAATTTCTCCTAATGTGTTTTCTTGTAACTCTTCTAGTTTGGAAGATACAGCGTGATTTAAAAAATAAGTCCACGAAATAGAAAAAATCAAAAAAAAGTTAACATCTTGGAAACCATCAACAATAGACACACCCTGTATTAACAATTTTTTGTTCCTTTTGGCCAGAGGAATCAGCTGTTTTCGTTTTGGCCATTGAGTTTGGGTCACCCTGTATATATTTAAGTATTTAAACGTTTACAATTAAAATGAATTGAAGACTTTTCCAAAATTTTAAGTGTTTAAACAGATTTGTAAGCTTTGTAAATTGTACTTGTCAGTATTGGACATTAATACTACTGAGTTAAATATGTGTGCGTTTATTAACAGCACTTAGTTGACCATTTATAGGCAATTAAGAATTTAGTGATCAAGTATATTTAAAATATTCTGTAATACACTTTAAATGGGCATTTTGTAAATTATATTGTCCAATTTCTTCACACGTAAACGGGTGTGAGCAAAGTGGTTAATTAAGTTAGCATATAAAGCGACGACATCTGTTAAAGCCCCGTCGAAGGTCGCTTATCAGTGATGAGTGTGCATATATGCTCAGGATTAATTAAAGCAAATCAACTCCAGTGGATAAGACATTGTATCTGCTAAAGGAATTCAGGAATATAACTGTAAGAGTAATTTTCGATATTTAAGTGGTGGTTGTTTGATTATCTTTAGAGATGTGAATGTTTATATTGTTAATTTCACGTAGCATTAAGTATAATCAATCTGATATTATATGTTTATACAATTTGACAATAAATACAAGATATCGAAGTGGAATATAAAATAGCAATTGCCAGGGAAATAAAAACCATACAAATATCACGCTAACATCTAGGTGACAGTTTTGTTTTTAAAACCTTGAGATAAGTTCGTGAAACAAGATGCCTACTATCGAACAAAACATTTTTATTTGCAACCACTATAATCGTTCATACGGAACCGGCAGAACGATGGGCCAAGTATCAAATACGTTAAAGTTGAATGTTTAGAACAATATGGCGCATAGTAAAGAAGTTTCAACGTACACACAGTGTTCTAGTCCAAAACAAAGGAAGATCCGGGCGAAAGAGAAGAGTGGGGGATAATAAAACCATGGCAAGCTCCTGTACCAAATCATGCAATCTTCAAAAGGAGTCTGAGAAATGTTAAAATGAACCTAAATAAGAAAACTACACGCTTAAATTCTAAAGACATTGGTGAATTTTCGGATAAGATTCAGACATTTCGTAAGTTGAACATTGCGGAAAAGCGGTAACGTGTAGAAAGAATATAGCGCCCGTGCTCTAGCTACGCAATATGAAGACTACGAGTTTCTGCCAAACGTATGGTTTTCTGATGAATCACAAGGCCCATTACGTGGTCAGATTTCTTGTATTCGAAAAACCACAAAAAGAGCTAGAAACTCGCCTTTCGAAGACAGTGGTTTCAGCAAGACGGGGCAACAAGTCACACCGCTAATGCCACTCTTGCGATGTTAAGACAACATTCCGGTAACAAGATAATATCCAGAAAAACTGACTTCGTTTATCCACCACATAGCCCCGAACCACCATGTGCTTACATCAGGGGAATGATGAAAAATAGAATTTTCAGCGGAACTGCTCCTAACGACTAAAAACAACAATAGAAACATTTTTCCGAAATTTACACCAGCCTCTATTTAGAGATATAGTATCAAATCTTCCGCAACGCTTGGAAATATGCTTGAAACAAAGCGGTGCTCATGTGGAGCATATCATACAACAATAGTTATTACCTTTGTATATATGTACACAGTTCTAGTTTCATATTTTAATAATAAATTAATGTTTGAGTTTCGGTATCCGTTATGTATTGTCATAGTGTAGTGTAAGGTTTAGGAACTTTAATCAATAACAATTGCTTTTTTGTATGTGTTGCTTCTCGGCAGCGATATATGTAAATGTTTTTGCAAACTTGGTCAATTGAGTTCTATTAGGTAACTTTTACTTTGTTTAAATTGTGATGGACCTTTCCTATAGTTTAAAAATAACCAATATTATATTCTAAGATTTCATTGTTTTCTTTATGTGAAGTACAAAAAGGGTTGTATTGTTTAAAAATATTCAAACTTTTGACATTTTGGCTAAATGATAGATCTTGTTGTTTAATTTTATTGATTAAAAAATTCAATTAGTTTATTTATTAAGCAGAAATTTCAGATTTGAATTACAGCGATTCATTCATGATTGTGAATGTTTAAATGCAGTTTATTGATAAAAATTTAAACAGTACTTCTTTAGATTTTTGAGATGCAAGTTAATGTTTTTATGGTTAAAAATTAGACTGAAGTATTATTTGTCCAAATTGGGTGATATTTATTGATTCCATAATTTTTATGACAGTTATAAAATTAGTTTGTGTATACGAGGGTAAATTAGAAAGTATCCAGACGTCTTACTACTTTGGTGTGATCAATAAGTTTACGATAACGTAGGTATGTGTTTCAAAATTTTATTAAGCTTTGGGTAATTTTATTTTTAATATTAATTGAACCTAAAGATTTGTATAATTGAATTGAGGTGTATTAAGATTACTGAGACCAAATTTGATGTGCTTTTTATAGTGAAAGGATATCGTACGAAATGAAAGTTTGAACTTTAATTGTGTATGATTTTATTGAGTGGGCTACAGTTCTGTCTTCCACAGTTAGATTAACAACCCTAACTGCAAATTTCGATTAACAAGATTTTTTTAAAAGTTTGAGTTATGGTAGGGGGGAGAAAACAACTGTTGATAAACATTTTTGTTGGGACACCAAATGCAAACGTTTCTATTCCAAAACAATTTCCAAGATTTTTGAAAATAAAAGTTTTTCGGTCCATCCTAAAGGTGATTTCTGTCTTTCATTCAGCATTTTCGGCTTAAACTGAAACGTCTAAACACAAAATTGGTCAAAAGTGACGAATTAATTCATTAGTGAACAAATCCAGTGATGGAATTTTTCACTCGCGCTCCGAATGAACGAAAAATGAAACGTATGAACAACAAAATGAACGTTCACTCGACTTCGGTCTGTTTTGGTTTCGTCTTTGTAGCGAATGGTCGACCCAGTAGTGGATCTGAATATTATAATTATCCGCCTATGGGATACAAGACAAATGGTATTTAAATATAATGATCAAAATACGCTGAGGTTTTTGCAGTGTTTCAAAATTTATTATTGTATTTGGAACCTCAAGTTCGATGAATATGAAGACAGAACAATACAGACTAATTCTATGAAATCGCTGATGAATGATTTAAACTTGGAAGTAAGTGAAGAAGACATCAAACATAAAATAAAGACAATAAGGACCCTCTACACAACATAACTGACTAAAATAGAGCAATCAACTAAACCTTCCCAATACTGGTTTCAATGTGCAGATATTTTAAGCAGTGTATGCGTCTCGAGGCACAGTACGTTGAATCTCAAGTATCAACTTATTTTCTTCTGCATATTCATATTAATTTTAAATTTAAATTTGTACCTTATATCGGCCCTCGCCTACTATCGGCCTAGGTACAACACATTGAATTACGATACGGTAGGTAAAAGGGGGCGATGTAAGTCTCATTTACTTACCCCATATAACAAAAAATAAAACAACTTACAACTGAATTTAAAAAATGTGTTCAAAGGGTTAACGTACTCCTTTTATAATGTTCCATTGCCATAGTACATTGCATGTAGTAACAAACTTGTCTGCCTACACAGACAAGTTTATTACTACATGCATCTCGCACACACCGGGCACGTTCACTATGATTCCTTGCATTGCTGGGATTTATACTATTTAATGCTAATAATATCGCAACCCTCAGTTTCCAGTGGACGTTGGGTTACGTAATCAAACGTTGTTTTTACAAGCTGTTCAACTTTAAGCACTGCCAGCGGAATAGGCTTTTTAAATATTAGGAATTTTGATACTGGTATCCCAAAACTATTTTCGACCTCGCGTCCAGCCCTCGATAGGCGATAGTTAACTATCTTTTGTTTATCTCTAAATTCTCCTCGAATACCGTATGGTTTCAAAATATTAGTTCGCAAAGGAAAGGCCTTCCTCTGGAATATTAAGTAAATCCAAGTATAAGGCTTGACTTATTAAAGACACATGCATCGTCGATCCCTACATTTGTTCGTATATCTATATACATAAAATTATATGTCGCATAAACTACCGCAATTAGATAAATGCTAAAATGTCTTTTGTAATCGAAATAATCAGATACAGAATTCCCGGGTCATCTTATATTCACCAATTTTCCATCCATCGCACCGGTACAGTTTGGAATCTTCCATAGTCTATAGCAGTCTTCCATTATTTTCTGTCATTGATTTTGAGTTTGAGGAACCTGTAGCAATAAATATACTTATATATTTTTTTATTTCAGAATGTTCCAGTAAGCACAGAGCTTACAGAACAATTCAGAAGCTGTTAGTGTTTGACAGAGAGACAATGTTACCACTAGTGTGCAGAAAACTTCAAATTTGTTTATAAAGCCAATTTACGGTAAAAGGAGGAACGATATGCCGATTGATAAGTCTATGAAAGAATTAAAAGCATTGAATGAGCAAACCAGAATTGAACCTGAACACGAGATTCATTTGTTTTGCAAAAGTCTAGCAGTGCAATAGAGGAATATACCCCTGGACAGGGCATTAGTTTGCCAAGAAAAACTTTAATCTATCATGGTCAAGGAACGACTATCACAAATCTCATCAGCATCGATTAACTCTGGATCACACTCTCAGTCTCGACAATCTGGGAATACATAATCAAATCAACATCACTACAAAAGAACCGACAGCCAATGGTATGTACACCCATGATCTTTCCACAAAACACTGAACCACGCTCTCAGTCTCCACAATCTGTAAGTCAGTCGTTAACTATGATTCACTATCAGTTAAATTTAATTAGCTGTTAAATTGCTCTGCTTGATACTGTTTTGATAATTTCGTCATTTAGTCCTTCCTTAGAGATATTTTCTAAGCTAAATAAATTTCTGGATTAAAAGATGTTGATGGTCACTCGTACTTGATACATATTTTTCAGGTTCAACTTTAACTTTCTCTTTCGTGTTGGATGTGAAGGTGGACGTTTCGTTTTGCTGGAGAAAATTGAATTTTCTGTGTATATTTCATCAAATTTGTATAGGAAATCAAAACATTCAGCCATCAACACACCTGTTTTAAGATAATTAGTAACGTTAAAGGAAAAAACCTATTAACTAGGTGGTCTACGAACATAACCTATTAACGAATGCTTTACTCTGAGGACAAAGTAATTCTTGTGTCTCGGCGATGTTCTATTTCGTCAGGGGGTCGTAAAACTACTTTCGCTTTTCGAAACACAGACAGCAGCTTATCGAACTTGTGTTTGTTTAAGTTCTACATTTCTTGAATTAATTATTAATATTCTGCAATTATTATCTCATTTAAGCTAAGACCCCCTTTCATACTTTCTCTTTGGTTTTGTGTAATTATTTACAGAGGTACCTAGTACCAAAGTAATTGAGTTACCTAGTACCGGAGTAACTGAGAAGCCTAGTAACTGGTGAACCTAGTATCGAGTAACTGTAAATTGTCTTTGGTTGTGATTTTTGTGCCACGATTGTAGAAACTTATAAAATCTATCTGTTACTGTGCTACGATTTGACACTAGAGGTGGTAGGATGGTAGGATGCCTTTTAACATCTTTTGAACACCAATGCGATCTATAATCAAGATTATCTGGATATTGAAAGCTAAGTTACCGATGATCTTTTGTATTACTTGTGCTTTGATGCTTTATTTGTGCATATGTGAATAAATTACACCTATATAATTGTATAGACTTACCCTTATTTATTTACAATTACACAAACTACTAGATCCAGATTTTCTTGATCGAGTATTAACATTGCTCCATTTAACGTAATGCAGCTCTGAATGATCCGCATTTATACATCAATTTAATTAATTCAATTTAATTTATTTTATTATTTGCGCTGGGTTCTTTGTTACTATATTTTAAATAAAAGAATATTAACTTTGCCATTAATTAATTCAATTGAGTTTGTTATTATTTAAATTGGGTTCTTTGTTACTACATTAATTTAGTCATTAAGTTTTGAGGTTGATTTATCTGGTTTTGTTCAACATAGTTTACTATATTTACCAACGCTAGAAACAATATACTACATTTTTTTCGTTCTAACTCGTAGTGTTTCTTAAGATACTGCCCAGATCCTTACTGATAGTTGTTACTTCGCTAGGAAAGTGGCTAATGCTCTCGTATTACTTAGGGTCACTTTTATTACTTCCGGAAGAGACAATCAATATCGAACTGGAAACATCCAGCCAAGAAGAACAAGCATTTGAAATAAAAATGATTTTGAAAGTTATAATTAGTAAAGTATGCAACTAACCTTAATAAATCATCCAAGCGCCGTCTAAATAGCTTCACATACTTCTTGGCAAAAATAGGATATTGTGCATCAAGGAACTCTATATAAGGTACACCGGGGCAAGTGGAAATCCGGGGATAGTGGATCCTAGTCTTATTCTGCTAAAATCATTTTCTGTAATGCAACGCCACCTATTGTACACTAACCCACCAACATCCTTCAGATGCGCTGTGGTATATGTAACCAGCAGCGATTCATTTATAGTGCGAATTCGGTAGTGGCGTGATCGTTAGCGTTTTACATCGCATAGTGAGCTAGCACGTGTATGTTGTTTATGTCAGCTACGACCAAGGAATTCGTGGAAATATTTGAATCTATTCGAGTAAGTACTTAATAAACAACACTTTTTTGCATTTTAAACGCATGGATAACGTAATTTTATACACAATAAAGAAACATTCATGGGTTACACTTGCCCCTAAAAATTACAGTGTGGGGCAAGTGTAACCTATGTTAGGTTCCACTTGCCCCAGTTGAATCCGCGTTAATTAAGTAAGTAAGTACTTGTAATTTTTCGCATGATAATTTGTTTTACCTATTTTAGACATGGTACGGACATATGTTCGGAAGAATCAGCCTGTTGAATACTCCAAGGAAACTCTAAAAACTGCCGTTGAAGCTGTGAAAAGTCAAGAATTAACGTTACACAGGGCAGCGAAGACTTACAACATCCCTAAATCCACCCTTTTTAAACACGTTAAAGATCAAAGGGGTATCAAAAGCTCCACCATAGGGAGACCCACTACCATTCCTTATGAGGAAGAACGAAGAATAGCCGAAAGCATAAAGCTCATGGAAAAATGGGGCTTCGGCCTTTCCAAAAAGGAAGTGTTGGCACTAATAACTCGTTACGTTCAAGAAAATAAGATTCCAAATTCATTTAAAAATACTTTACACGATTTAAAAAAAACCTTCAACTTAAGCCAGAAGAAACCACAAATAGTAGAAGTAGCAAGAAAAAGGAGTGTAGATCCATTTATCATTGATGATTATTTTACTATGCTAAAAGAAGTCGTAAAAGATATTCCCCCAGCAAGAATTTACAACATAGACGAAACCAGTTTTTGCTTAGATCCGAGTAGAATAAAAGTTGTTGGCCAAAGAGGAACAGCTGCTCATAGAGCAACAAGCGGGTCAGGAAAAGAAAACATCTCTGTGTTAATGGGGGCAAACGCTGCTGGGGAAAAATTACCCCCGCATATTGTTTTTAAAGGGAAAAGTGTGTGGGACACATGCTTGCAAGAAAGGATGACGAATATACAGGAATAACCTATTCGGCCACAAAAAATGGCTGGATGGAGGCTGAAACCTTTGAAAATTATTTCAAAAACAATTTTCTGAAAAATATACCCCATCAAAAACCAGTTATTCTTATTTACGATGGACATAGTTCCCATGTTGGATTCTCGCTCGTGCAAATAACTAGACAAGAAAACAGCGATTCTGAAGCTTCCTCCGCACACCAGCCACATCCTTCAACCCATGGACCTCAGTGTGTTCCGGCCCTTAAAAATGAAATGGGAGGAAGAACTTATAAAATGGCAGAGGAAGAACTATGGGTACATACTTCCAAAATCTATTTTTGCGGGCAACATTTCCAAAATTTGGAAAAACATAGATCCAGTAATCATCAAACATGGATTTCAGAAAACAGGAATATATCCATTTTGTAACACTGTAATTCTCACAGAGAATTATGAACTACAAGCTTATAGACGGTG
This sequence comes from Vesta saturnalis, assembly GCA_036346205.1. Classification (NCBI taxonomy): domain Eukaryota; kingdom Metazoa; phylum Arthropoda; class Insecta; order Coleoptera; family Lampyridae; genus Vesta; species Vesta saturnalis. The sequence goes on along the minus strand of JARFJB010002375.1, from coordinate 2,321,032 downwards.
GTGCAATTTTAAAGAAAATCTGACAGATAGAGCCGCATTTACTAATATAGTAACTGACGAAGCAATCACAGCTGTAGCGCCTGCAACAGCCACCATGGTGGAGGTAAATCCGCCAACACCAGCAATAGTCAGTGTACACGTAGAATAAATTCCATCAGCACCATCAACATCATCCGGAGTAAACGTCGAAGAAAATCCACCAGTCCCAACATCCAGAGTAAGTGTGGGTGAGCTATCAACACCTTCAAGAGCTAAGAAAAAAACATTCGAAGAGTTGCTTTTAGAACAAATTAGGCAAACACCAAAAACATCCACCGGAAGAAAAAGAATCTGCGGAGGTGCTGACGTGATCACTTCAGAAGACGTAAGTGCTAAGCTTGAAGACATCGAAAACCAAAGGCTACAAAAAAAAGTCAAAATAACAAAAACTATGAAAGTAACCGAAGATAATAGCATCAGAGATAGCGAGTTAGAAAAAAAGGAGGAAGTTGGTAGCAAAGAGAAGCAAAACACGAAGGCAAAAAAAAAGAGACCATTAATTGAAGAGGAGAGCAGTGACGATAGCAGTGTTGAAGATTTGCAAAGCCATTCAAGAGATTCTAGTCTACATGAAGTACAAGAGATGGATGAAGAACGACCAAATGCAACTAGACCTGTCAAAAATCAATGTGGGTGATTGGGTTGTTGTAAAATTCGAACAGAGGAAACAGGTCAAGCTGTATGTAGGCCAGCTCGCCAAGAAAGAACCGTGTCTAGAAGTGAAATTTTGTAGAAGGATCGGGAAGACATCAACATTTCATTGGCCTCATCTTGAAGACAGAAGCATCATCAACGAATGTTAGATTTTTATGCATTTACCGTCGCCTACAACAGATAAGAGAGGAAAAATCAGATTCAGCATATAGCATATAATGTAGGATAAATTGTAATTTTGATTTTTTGTAATAAATTTATTTTGCAGCATCCAACAAGACTAGTTATTTACATATACCCCGGCAAACTCTCTTCAGTTCTAAATGCTAAAAAGTGTCGTAGGTTATACTTGCCCCGGTGGTATGGGGCAAGTGTAACCCAATGATTCCGAAAATAAAAAAGATCATAGAACAAAATTGAAAATCATGATGATTTTCTATATTGGTACATCCTTAAAGTAATGTCTCTGCAATCAGCTTGCCAAATATGAACAAGGTAAACAGATAGGTTTTCTTATTTAGTCAGGTCAAAGTGGAGGTACTGAAATTCCCGCTTCCACTTACCCCGGTGTACCTTATATATAATCCAAACTTTCAATGTAATCGCCAGTATTATTTGAAGTTTTATTCGTGCAAGTATACTTGTTCTCATTAAAGTATCTGCTTTCAGGAGTACCAAGTTGTAGAAATTGTTCAAATTTCCTTTGATCCATTTGAAAATGGATTATTATTCAGGATTTTCATCTTCTTTGTTTATTTTTTTTTTAATTCTTCGATTAAATAATCGCAAATTAAACGAATTCCAAAGCACACAACTTCGTTCGACGACGTATTCAACGCAAAGAGCAGATAACGTTCATTTGTGTGTCATTTTGTGTGTGTCGTGTGAAAAAAGGAAAAGAACATTCACGCTAGTGTTCGTTCATCCGAGTGAACCGTCCGATATCACCTTAATGCAGACACGCTAATGTCATCTCGTGTAAATAAGTCCAATCAGTTGAAAAAAGTAAGCAATATGATGGGGAGAATGTAAAGTAAGGTAGTGCAATGTGGGTTGGTTCACACATAAAAACAATAAGTGATTTTTTTCTATTGATCTGTTTTTCCATTGATAAGAATTGTGGTAACAGTGGTATGAAATTTGAAGTAAAACTGAGGACTGTGTAAGACGCTGCCTTTCGTTAAAAATTATTGAAACCGTTTCTGCAAAGAATACTCATAAAAATAAGTAGTGCACCTGTCTGTTTCAATTACCACAATTTTTCTATATAAACTTTTACAAGTTTGTACAGAAAAAACTCTGTCCTGTTAATAGGTAGGGGAAAATCGGGTAGCTCTGGACATCTAAGGATTTTGTTATTACATTTCCGAAAATGCTAATACATGACGTTTTGTTCAATGTTATATAACAGTTTAAAGCATTTTCAAGAGGTTGTGCAAGAATCAAGAGAAAAAGACTTGCAATGAAAAGAAAACTATCGTTTATTTTAAAACATGTTGTCCAATGTCATCGATAAAATGACGGTAGTATCACAATTACAAAAATCGTCGGGTAACAACGGACTATCAATACATGGCTTATAATTTTTATACGCACAAAAGCCACAATTATAGTTTACTCCATCTATATCTGCACAACTTTGATGAATCCAACTATGTTTGGCACTGCACCCAGTTCTCTTCAAAAGTTTCATTGCAGATAAGACAGTGTCTCTTCCTTCTTCTTGTGTTTGCACTTTCCTGTTTTCACTTGAGCTCGCGGTTTCATCATCGTTTTGTATTCTACCTTTAATTGTATTTTTCTCACCTGTGCTGTTTACATTGTCCTTTTCTTTTGGATCTTTGCATGTTTCGTCCTCAATTTGGGCTGTGCATTCTATTTTATCGTTTTTCTTCTGATCGACATTCCTTTTCTTTCCTCTTTTCTGAGTTGTTTCACTAATTTTCTTCTTCTGTATTTCATTGTAGTTGGGAACTTCAGCTTCACTCTCATCAAAATTTATAATTTTCTCTTTTATTTTCGTTGCTTTGTCGGTTTTTACAGTTTTCAAACGATTTTTCTCTTCCAAGTCGTCTTCAAAAGGTGCTGAAGTGAGTATTTGACTTGTTTCTGATTTTATTTTCCGTGAGGTTAGTCTACACTGGCTTCCATCCGGCAAAAGCGATAACTGATGTAAAACTTTGGTAATGTTCTGTATTGGAGTAAAGTAATTGGTTATGTTATGAGAAGTCGATGGTTCAATAATGCTGATGGATGGGTGAGTAGCCATATTTAATAATGGCGAAGAGTTAGTTACTATTCCTGACGGACTTGCAGCAGAGGTTAATTTTCCCACCTACCTTTTGCCCTTAACTGACGAAACTTTATGATGTTTATGAATGGAAGACACCCCAGTCTCATCACAGTTAAAAATCTTTGATGGAGGAAATGAGAACTTCTCCATTAACATTTTTAGTTTTGAAAAAAATAGACACTTAAATTTCGTTTTTCTTTGAATTTCGCCATCTGTAAAAAATTAATCACTTTGATTTGATGTCCGATGGTTCCCGCAGTTAACGCTAACCCCTTTGAGGTTTGGGGCGATGGATCAGCAAAGCTTTGTAAATATCTATCTTTACTATCTTTAGATGTTATTTTAACTAACTCTTATTAAAATAAATGCATGTAGTTACGTTTGAAGGTAGAAGTGATGTACAAGATTAGACAGAACAACACAAAGACACGGTAAAGTACTTTACAACAAAATTTCCCGCTTAATTCAACCGCGCTGAGTATTTTGCATATGTTAAAGACGTAAGAAAGGATTTATTTGCCGAGGACAAATTAACTCCATCTACTAGAATATACACAAACTTGTAATTGTCCGGTGCTGTTTGGGGCTACCCGATTTTCCCCTATATTTAAAAATTGTTTGACACTAAGCACTTATCAATCTTTTAAATAGTAAAATGTAACAGATTTATGATTTCGTATTTAAACGCTCCGTAAGTTAAGTTCGAGTAATGTAAACTGATTTTATAATCATAATCATTATAAAATAATATAATCTTAAGATTAATGATCTTAGAACCGAATCGAATTCTTTTTCTAATGAAAATATATCAAACACTGTTGAAAAGTTCTAAAACGTTTCTTTATCTCTATTGTTTTCGGATTTATAAGAAAAAGAAGTGTCAGGAAAAGTTAAAATTTTAAGATACGGTGATTTTACGTCAAACGTTAGAAGCGCAAAACATAACATTCTTTAAAATGGTAAGCCTTACCTAATTTCAAACATAAGTAAAAGCACTTTTTTGTAAATATTGTTAAAAATAGAAACTATAACTTTTTTGAATTATTAAGTCGAGTAGTGTGTTAATGATGACTTTTATGGCTTGATACCGTAAAATAGGTTCTTATTGCGTAATTAAATTTTAAGTTTTTAGGTTTTACAGTTTGAAATCAATACCATGAAACAATTTTTAAATGAATCGTACTTAATTTTTGTTTGGATGGTAAAGGAAGTTACAATAACGGAAAAGAAATATGCATTGAGATAGTTTAAACGTTTTCTGAAGAACAATTTAAAATTCAAAGTGGAATGCTTGAAAAGACTAGACTGTTCTTAAAAGGGCACATAAATCAGAACCTCTGGCACAAAGCCATTAAGGATTCATCTTTATTACAGTCGATATTGATTTCATGTGTTGATAATCAGGTAATTACTAATGTGGAAGGAATTGCAAGCTGATTTTAATTCAGAGTGCTTGTTACAGCAATTATGGTATTCTTGGTAACTTTTACACTTACTTGCTTAATACTTTGTAGAATTTTAGATTAAGTATAGTTAATATAACAAAAAGATTAAATTTACAATTACTAAGACATTATTATTAAACAGTTTTCAAAATAATACCCAGAACTTCCTGATAAAATCAATGTGATATATTTCTAGTGAAATAGCAAGTTAATGAAGTTTTCCTAGGTAAACAGATCATCATCCGAAAGTGCATATTAGCAGGAAATATGTTGTTATGACTGTACGTTCAAGAATCAAGAGAATAAAGAAATCGCCAGGGGTTGCTTGAGCGATTTTTTTAATTTTCCTTGGTTGTGGAAGTGAATAGCCCAAATAACAAAACTATTAAAAATAATTTTATCCTAATTAACAAAATTGCCACAAATGTGGTTTAGGAAGATTAACATACATGGTGACATATTGCTCAATCTCAATTTGAACAGGACCCGCATCATTTTGCAATCATTGTTAATAATTAAGTTAAATAGCAACTTTCATAATAATACGAGGGTAGTTTGATGAGTCAGTGACTTTTTGAATAAAAAATTTTTTTTTACAGCAAATAAGCATTTCATTTCTCAACATAGTCTCCATTTAGCTCTATACGTTTAGTGTTTCCAATTTTTTTACTCCTTCGAAATAGTAGGTCTTCTTAAGGCCCACAAGACAGGCGGTTGTTTCAGTGATGACTTATTCATTCGACCCAAGCCACTTACCTCCTAGCCAATTATTCAGGTTTGGAAAAACGAAATGGTCGCAGGGGGCTGAATCTGGAGAACATACTGGATAGGGTAGTAGTTTTAACTCAATTTATGGATTCTGGTCATGGTGACTACATACGTATGCATGCGTGCATTGTATTGATAGAACAACACTTTAATTTTCGTCAAATGCGGTCCAACAGCTCTAAACAATATTCGCCGCTGATCGTTTTACCCTTTTCAAGGTAATCGATGTGCATCCCAATGAACTATGGCCATGACCTTGTTGGCCTACTGACTCACCTTCGCCTTCTTTCGTGCACGTTCGTCCGGAGAAACGCTTGGGATTAATTGTTCCTTGGTATCTGGTGTGTTGTGATGGATCCATGTCTAGTCGACGATAACGAAACGGCGTAAAAACTCGTTCGTATTGCCTCTGGACATCGCCAATCACCCTTTTAAGTGGTCACAAAGTTGCGCTTATAGTCGAGTGTGAGCAATTGCGGCATCCATCGCGCGGATAACTTTTTTATATCCAAGTATTCACGTAAAATGTGGTTGAGAGGCCTACTGAGTCAACCAACTCACGCACTTTCATTCTCTGACCATCCAATATCACTGCATAGATTTTGTCGACGATTTCTAGGGTGACGACCTCTTTTGGGCGACCTGAACGTTCGGCGTCACTGGTGCTCGTGCTTCTTAACCATTGAGATTGGGCCCTCATAGTATTTATAAGGCCCTTCCTTGGGTTTCTTACGCAAAAAATGATGTTTAATCAGCACACTTACTCACTGACTTATCAAACTGCCCTCGTAGTTTAGCATAAAGACATTGAAGGGTTTTTCAAAAACAACAAAGTGATTTTTTGTCAGGACGGTGCTGTTCATTCCACTCTATGTAAAAACTACGTTGGAATATCCCCGTACACTATCGTGGCAAAAAATGCCATGGTCAGTTACGTAATGCAATTGAAATACCGGCTACTTTGCAAGAAACAACCAATATCCCATGTCATCAAAATCACGTCACGTGTTTAGATTGTACTATACTGATTTTAGTCTGATCATATGTGGTCGTCTGTGAACGTGTATTCGTTTAGGGGATTATAAAAGTTAATATACATTTACAAGAAGTTGTAAATAGTTGGAGCGGCCCATACAAATCATGTGGGTAATCATGTACCTGCTAGGTCTACAGCAGCGGACTGTCGGTAAGCTTCAATGTTCAGAATTTTGCTGATGTAGTAACTATAACACGAGGTAGCAACTTCTGATTATGCTGATGGTTGTTCTGAATCAATATGCTTGCGTTGTGAAGCCTCGACAAGTGAATGGATTAGAATATCCACTTTGCGATGTGGGTTCGAATCTCATTCGTTTTTCCTTTAAATTTGGTCTTGCAAAAGAGGTCCGACTTATTTAAAATGCTGGTCATTTTTCACACTTTTTCTTAAAAAATGTATTTTGGAACAGTGTTTTATTTCAGATGCAAACACTCTAAGTGTTTTCAGAAGGTTGGTTTTAGAGAACCCCAAATCATTCTAGATAACTTCAATTCACTCTCTTCAAAAACAGAAGAAGCGTTATGTCACACTCCATTTTTGAGCCTGCATGGACTTTATAGAGGTCGGCTTAGAAGAATTCAAGACTCTATTAAGGATTCCGGTTTACCTCCTTGTGATGCTCCCGGAAAACATGCTAATAGGCTATCTAAAACACCCGATAGAATCTTCAATTTAATAAGGCTGCATATCAAGCCCTTTAGAGGAAGAAAATCACACTGTTCATGGCGAGATAATCCAGAAAAAATAAATTTACCTGAACAACTCACTGTAAGAAAAACTCATAAATTATTTCTTCAGGAAGTTAGAGTTAACGTCTCATATCTTATTTACTATCAAGTTTTCAAAATTGAGTTCAATAATTCGGTCGGTATTCCAAGAACCGACATTTGCGCTAAATGCGAAGAGTTAACGTTAAAAATAAACCCTGCTTTTGATGTTGACAAAAAACAACAACTGATTAATGAAAAAGATATTCATTTGCGAAAAGCCGAAAATAAAAAACATTACAAATTGGAGGCAAAGGCCAATAGATGCATGGCGATTTCTATTGATTTTCAACAGAATTTACCGTTACCACACATTAGAACTAGTGACGTTTTTTTCAAAAGACAACTATAGTATTACGTGTTCGGAATCCATGATCTTGACAGATGATTCAGCTGCTATATATTTATATACAGAGGATGTGACAAGAAAAGGTGCTAATGATGTGACATCCATGCTTTTACATTTCTTGGATAATAAAAATTTAACTCAGTCATTTAGTCATTTTTAGCCACGGTGTTCTGGGCAAAGCAAAAACCATATTATGGTATATTTTCAGTATATATTAGTACATGTATTGAAATTATTTAAGAAAGTAACCCATCTATTCCATATATGAGGTCATTCTTTTCTTCCAAATCATCAAGATTTCGCTGTGATTGAAAAAGGAAACCAATAAATAGTCACGAAGTACCCGAGGATTAGGATGCTTTAATAAAGGAGGCAAGAATAAAACTATATCCTTTTGCTGTAGTTCTTTATGGGAACAGACATGAATCTATTTTGCGCTCGCTATCCATGGCAACTGACGCAAAACCTTTACGGTGACTGCGTGGGGTATAAAATGACATTTTGCGGACGATTTCACACAAAATAGTTTAATACAAGAAAAATTCAATAAAAGTCGTTTAAAAATGAGTGACAGCGATAGTCGTTGTACAGTATCCACTTCTCGGAGTCAGTGAATCCGTTAATATTTTTCCCGAAAAATATAGAAAAATGTATCAACAGAAATATAATATTTCATGGAGAAGTGCCACTAATAGGGTTGAGGGGGGTACAAGCGGACACTTGGTTTTTTCTTGTCCAGTTTTATTTCCAAATCGTTCTGACTCTTTTCATAGATGGCACTAGTGGTATAGGTTTACGACAATAAGTTGGTTAAATGTCAGTTGCAATTTATTTGTGTCACGAGGTTATGTTATTATTGTGGTGTAAAAGTAAACTTTCAGTTTTTTACAGATTTTAGTATTATTCAGTCACATCTTGCGTTTCCTTATGAAGTGCGTCGTATTTTGAATACTGTCATATTTGATATTGGGTAAGTTCCTACAGTTTTGTTCTATTCATATCCATAACCTAAAAAACAATTCCATAATTCTTGAAAAAATGTGCACACGGGGCAGATGTAGACATCAAGGTTGGGGTACAAGTGAATAGCGCCCATATGCCATTCTGTAAAAAAAATAGTGTAGATAATGTATTTTTATTTATCTTACAGTTCAAAACATGTGAGAACCCACATCAGAAAAACTGATAGAACTGATATTCCTGAAAACGTGGTAGTTCAAGCACTTCACGATATAAAAAATGGTAGCGGGTCAATAAGAAACGCAGCACAAACATATTGATTGGAGAAGTCCATGTTACATAAAAGATACAACACAGCAGATTTTTGTTAGTGAAGAAGAGGAGAGTCTAGTAAATTATATTATTAAATCTTCGAAGTTATAGTATGGATTAACCCACCTTCAAATTTGCCTATGAGTATGCTTTGAAGCTTGAAAAAATGTTCCAAAGTCATGGTTCGAAAATCATGGAACTGGAGTTGATTGGATGAAACGTTTCATGAAGCGTCACTATAATTTAAGTTTGCGAAATCCGGAATCCACAAGTCTATCCAGAAACATCGGTTTTAATAGAGTTAATGTACACATGTTTTTTGATAACCAAAAATACAAATTTACTAGTATTCAAATCGTGAACGTAGATGCGGAATGAACACTGTTCCACAAATTCCAAAAGTGGTCGCAAATAAAGGCTGCAAGTGGATGGGTCGAGCAGTTCGGGCGGAAAGAGGCTAGCAAGTGACATTCGTTGGAATAATCATTGCCAGTGGAAATGCTATTCCACCTATTTATATCTTTCCACGAGTGAGATTTAAAGAGTCATTCTTGACTAGAGGTAAAACCTCTAACATATTTAAAAAAACATGCATGCTTCTTAGTAAAACCCTGCCTTAATACTTTTGGATAACCATAATGCATATGCAACGTTAGATGTTATATTGTATTGCAGAGAAAATCGTTTAGTACTGTTAACGTTTCCTCCTCACACAACACATCGTTTACAGCCACTAGATGTGTGTATAGTTGCGACTTTTAAAGCTCGTTGTCGTGCAGAATTCAACTTATGGATGTTTAAACATCCAGGAAAAGCTATTACAATTTCTGACCTTGCACATCTAACCGCTTCAGCTTTTAATGCAGCTTTTAATAGAAAAAATATTATTTCTGGGTTTTTAAAAACTAGCTGTTATCCCTTTAACAAAGATATATTTTCCTTTGAAGATTTTGTTGGAACTGAAATTACGGAAGTCAGCGATGTATCGCAGCATCATAACACAAATGGTGTTTCTTCAAATGACTTTACCCTGTCTAATTGCGAAGTGCCTGCTACGTCATCAGCAAATGTTCAATCCGGAGTCAACAGTTGTCTACCGAAAAACAAAGTTACAAAATTATTTCCGATGTAAAGCTTATTCCGGAACAGATACGTCCGTATCCAAAGGCTGTGAGAGTGAGTTCTAGGAAAAGAAGAGAGAAAATAATATCGACCATCCTGACCGCAACACCAGAAAAAATAGATTAGAGAATGAAATAAGAGATAAGCAGTAAAAACAAAAACGGGCTGAAGAAAAAACAGGCAAGAAATATAGGAAAGAAAAACCCAAATCCCATATTCGAAAAGTTTTTGGTGAAGAAGCCTCAGAAAGCGAAATGGAGAATTATTGCGAAGAATCAGATGATAGTCTTATGGTTGAGACCGAAGATAGTAAATGTACTGGATAGGATCTTACGAATATCAGAAAGGAGGTTTTGTTCTCGTTAAATTTGAGACAAACAAATCACTTAAATTCTTTGTTGGTCAGATTGAAGATAAGCGGGCAGTCGGAATTTTTGGTAAATTTTTTAAAAATGACACCAGAACAAGAGTTTGTATTTCCAGATCAGAAGGATGATAGTCATATTTCTGCAGACGATACTGTGCGAAAATTGGTACAGCATGGTTTAGCTCTTTTTTTAAGTTTTCGGTTAATTTGCATGGTTTATAATATGGGTTAATACAATGTATTATGTAAAATAAATATTAAAAATTGCAGTTGTGGGAAAATTTTATTAATTTATGTTCACATGTGCCTCGCAGAAAATATTGTTTTGTCCACATGTATCCTTCAACTTGCATCCACTTAGAACGTAATGCACGTGCCCTGTTAATTTCATTATTGCATAATTTAAGTGCACATAGAGACTGACAAATATATGTCTTACATTGAAGAGCTCGACGATTTGCAACGAATTCCATTTTGCGATAGAAACAATACTTACTGAAATCTGTCTACTTTTTTCGGAACAATCAAAAGTAAGCAAGAATGTGCTCCATTTATTCAATGGTAAAATCTACAATGATCATGAACCAGAACATCCATATAAGCAGTCCTGCAAGAGTAATCGCATATTTAAAAACTTTAAACAGGAATTGCAACGTGAAGAAGTCGAAAGTGTCTACGCGCAAAAAAATCAACAGACTTTTATTAGAAGCACCAGATAACGATTACGTATGTGGAAGGTAATCAAACTTCTAAACTTATGTGCGCAGCTATTAGCGATACGTAATGTTTACAAGTTTACTTAATAATTCTGCTAGCAGAGGCTTTCCGACAGGATGACCTGCAAAAGGTTGTAACAACAGATATACAAGATAAAGGGAATGCATGTATTGATAACTAGTGTAATTACAAAAAATTAAAAAAAAGAATTTTTGTCAATAACAGACGAATTAATTGACCAAATTAGTACGTTAAAGTTTTTCAGAAGATATCTGTCTTTAAGACCTTCACATACTGGTCATAAGAGGTTTTCTTGTTAATTATTAAAACTCAGCTTGTAGATACATTTGGAAAAATTGCCAAATTTTACAATCACCACATACTGAACAGCACACAGTGCAGTCTTAAGGAGTTCAGGTCACTCCTTGCGGAAACGGGAGGTAATATTGTAATGTTAAAACATGATGTAGTATTGAAATAACAGAAGGCTGTGATCGAGAATTCGCTAAGCAACAAGAAAATTATTTTTTGGGGCAAGGATAATAATAGTTCTTTAGTTTCTTGTGTTTTAATTTCCACCAGATGTAAGTTTAATTCTACAAAAAAATGGAAGAATTGTAATCCGCCGAAATGAGTGTAATTCATTAACAATGAACTACAATTGGTAGGGAAATTTCGCTCGGCATGCTTAAGCACATTTAATATAACAATTAATAATTATAACTTACGCCCTCATTAACGTTTGTTAGGAAATCGGCTTGTATTATTTCCAAAATTAAATGTTAAATTTTCAAATAACCTAGTTTCTAAAATAAATGAATTCTAACATCTCCACCAGCTGTTTGGTACTTTTGAAAACCACAACTTGAAATAATTTCTGCACTGCTGTCATTTCTATCTCGTCAAAATTGTAAATACGAAATTTATCAACCGTGTACTTGTCCGTAGTTTTTCAAAAAACATAGAGACTTTGATTCTATTGAAGTTTGTTGCTCTTTGTACGTACGTGCGTCTGGTGTTCGGATGGAAAGTTTATTATTTGTTTTCAAATATAGTTATTAAATCTTCTCCTGCAAATTTATTATTGTGCTAATATTCTTAAAATGTTGGGAGTGAGCCAAAATATATTTTTGAGCATGTTTCAGATAATCGACAAGACCTTAACTTGACCTTGATAAAAACCGATGATAATTAGTATGATTGGACTCTCAACATCTACTGCATATTTACTTTTCCTTACATGTCTGTCCATAGGAACACGGAAAATGTTTGGATTTGGACTCGCTGTTAATTGTAACTCTATTGATGGCTTCATCCATTACATGTCTAGAGGTAATTCCTCTTTGGACCACTCTCTTGGTACGCAACCTAAAATTTAAGCATTAGTTGGTTAGAAGCAACTACTAAAATTTTCAAAACAAGGTATTAAATTTGATGTAAAACATAAAACTTAAAGATGTGATTACTGAAAGGTAGTAAACAAAAACGATTGTGAACTTAAAAGATTTACTTACGCGATGTTGAATGAAGCTTTGCAGAATATGACAAAAAGCGCAATGAAGATTCAGTTGTTGCACATAAGAGTAACGAAGGCTGCTTACAAAAACGGCTCCATACGGTGTCTTCCCAGCTCTTGTGTGTGGTTAGGCCACTGTTACAATATTCCCATGTTACAGTCTGGTCCGGTTTCCCCTTTGCAAGAAGGGTGCGTATTCTATTTGAACACGCTAAGTAAATATCTAGTTATCCGTATTATATAATTATAATAATTAAAAATTAACACTTTTTGATCCTTATATGTTTCGGTAAACATTTTTATCATTATCAAAGCGGCTTGCATAAAATTCTAAAGCAATAGATAAGCGTTAAAATAACAGTTTCCTCACAATAATTAGTGTAGTACATTACTATTATGAAATATGGCAACATTGCTAGCTGTTTTAAGTCATGAATATGAATACAAAGATACATGTAGGTGTACAGTGTGTTCCACGTAAGATGTCCCTATGTCTTATCTGAGAATCTATAACAAATACAAAAAAAGTTTTATATAAAAGTTGTTTGGATTTCTTAAATTTTTAATTATTTACTTTTTATATATACAGGGTGTCTCAGTAAGCCGGAATCGATGTTAACTCGAAATATTTAAATGGAACGCTCTGTATTTTACTACATATTTGGATTGAGATACTTTTATCTAAATTTTTTTTTATTTTGCATAGTTTCGGAGTAAAATGATGTTATTTTTATCACAAAATTACCCTATTAGAAAACTTATTGCTAGATATATACAAAAAAAAATGAAAAATTAGGTAAATAATATTACGAAAGTTAAGTTAAGTTAAGTTAAGTGATAAATGATCCAAACCATTAGAAACTTCTATTTTAATACTGGGCGTTTTTTATACACGGGTCAATCGAAAATATTTTGAATGAAAAAAACTTGGATTTTTTAAATGGAACACCCTATATTTCATTGCATATTCAGATTCTATATTAAAAAATAAAAAACTTTCTGTAATTACACTTTTTTTTAAATTTTCATTAGTTTTGAAGTAAATTTAGGTTTTGTAATTTTTATCTCAATTTTTGCTCATTAATATGCTATTTAAAAATAATAATTGTCATAAATGTTAATATTTAAAATAATATAGGTATTCTCTCTCCTTAGTATTTGCGTTTCAAGTTTAAGCTTTAGAGTAGGTCTAAGATCAGGGTAATGACATTTTTTAGTAATATAATAATTATTTAAAAATTAAGGCGACTGTGTTTAGCAAAGTAAACCATTTGACAGTTAAGAAGGCTGTGATAGTGTGTTACTCGTATTATTCTTTTGATTTTGTATGTTAAAAATATAATATTTCGACACTCTTTTCTAACCTTTTGCATTGTTTCTGGTAAAATAATATTTTAAGTAGACTAGTTAAAACAAAAGTACTAAATACTAACTAAATCAAATTCATGTATAATTATGATCATTAATTGTAAGATGGTTACCAAATATTTTAATATAAAATGATGCACCGACAAAATTTTCAGAACGTATTTAATACATAATAAAACAACTAACAAACAAATAAACAACAGAAATTTACAAGTTTTCCATGTATCCCCCATTAACCGCTTGAATGGCATTTTTTCACTGCATCGGAATTATTTAATGCTTCAACTTCTCTCCTAATTTTTTGTTTCAATTCTTCAATACTATTCGTCCTATTTTTGTAAACTCTTTCTTTTAATGTACCCCAAAAAAAAAGTCAAGTGGGGATAGGCTTCTTGGAGGCCAGGAGATCGTGCCATTTTTGTATATAGTTGTGTCGAAGTTTTCAGTTAAAAAGTTTATAACTTCGTCCGTGCAGTGATATGCCACGCTATCCTGCTGGTAAACCAGGTTTGCTCGAATGCGCTCGGGAAAAGTTTCCAACAATCCTGGTATTTGGGTTTCCAACATTTGCTTATATTATGCTTATATTATTTGCTTATACTATTCATATACCCATTAAAAAATATAGGACCCAATAGTACATGATTTATAATAGCACACCAGACGTTAACGCTTCGTCTGCCTTGTGAATTGTTTTTTTTTACTTCTTTTACTTTCAATAAATTATTTTTAGACCAGTAGTGACAATTACGCCTGTTAAACATACGGCTTGTGCTAAAGGTAGCTTCGTCGGTCCAAAACACGTTGAGAAATATATTTCTTCCAAATTGCATGTGCATCATGCTATTGCAAAATTTCAGTCCTTCATTGCAATCAGCTTCTGTTAATTGCTGAACAGGGAGAAACTTATATGGCTTATATTTATCTAATTTAAGGCTTCTATGAATACTAGTTTTCTTTATTTCTAAATCACGGGTAGCATCATTTAATGAACTTTCAGGATTTTCAGTGAAATATAATAAAACCTGAATCTGACGATCTTGTGTTAAAATAGTATTTGGTCTGTTTCGTTTTTATTAATAAGAACAGACTTTTCATGTAGATCCGAAATTATTCTCCTAAATATTTTTTTATTTGGTATTCTTTGCTGAGGAAAGCCAGTCCTGGACTTCTATTGTTTCTAATGTAGCATTCGAATAAATCTAATCTTTCTTGTTCGGAATTTTTACCATTTTTACAAGAGTAATATTGTAACAACCTTTTTTTGTGGTTGTATTAAAAAGTACATTAATTTAAGAATCGTTCATCTATTTGGCATAATATTAGAAAAGTTTTTAATTATTAATGTGTAGATTTGAAAACTGGCAAGTTAATTGGCATTTTCTAGAACAAATCTTTTGGGTGTAATATTACATAAATAGTTTTAGTTCCCTTTCTTAAAAAATTGGATATATATTATTGTATTCGCGCAAGCGTGAATATTAAATATACTTGAGTTATTCAGAAAGCTTTTGTAATTCAGTTAATGCTGACTGTTAACAGCAATAAGAATGATTTTTACTTAATTTTTTATATAGTGTGCCATCATATTTTGGTGGTAAGTTTGTTTTTTCTCATTATATTCTAAAGCTAAAGCCTTTGCTTTTTTTAGGCACCTTTTTACCACCTTTTTACCACCTTTTTACCACCTTTTTACCACCTTTTTACCACCTTTTTACCACCTTTTTAATTTTTTAATTACTCACTTTTCAAGTACGCATTTTTTAAGTACTTACTTTTAAGTACGCCTTTTTTTATTCATTGAACTTGTATACGTAATAATCTTTAATGGGAATAATACAATAAGTTTATTGGATTGAAAATTTCTACAAATACATGGTTAATCGCGTTATTACAAGACTCGCAAGGACGTTGTGAAACGCTATCATACTAGTTAACAGTTCCGTATCCAAAATGAACACTGGAAGCTGTCGGTTAGAAAACCATTATACAGAGGTATTTATATAGTGGTGAATTTTTTAGTTTTTAAGCTTAGCTTTAAAAACCTTTTTTTTTCTTCCTCTCCTTATTATCCATAAATTTGGTAAATAAACTTTATTGCATATTGTTATTTTTTGTTATTACTAGAAAGCTTTTAATGTTCATTAAATAGGTTTTGTTATTCCTTGTCAAAGATAACATGGTGCCCGAGAATTCATTAAATTATATTTTATAATTTTTTTACATTGCATTTTTTAGTAATTAGAGAAATGAAAATAACTAAGCAGGTGAGAAACAAGCCGCATTTCAGGTAGGTTAATCAAGATCTCAATTGGAACTCTCTCTATCTTAATCTACCGATGAGTCAACGGCACATTCATTATTTTATCTACATTATTGTTATTACAATTTGGCGATAATTTAATTTTATTTAAGGTTACAAGTTGGTGAGGTTACAATATAAATGCTTTTTTTTTAACAACTTATCACAAACTCAAAAGAATTAAACAGGTAATATACTATCACAGCTCTCTTAACTGTCAAATTGTTTACTTTGCTAAACACAGTCGCCTTGATTTTTAATTATTACTAATAAAAACTGCCATTACCCTGATCCTAGACCTACTCTAAATCTTAAACTTAAAACATGTTGCAAACGCAAATACTAAAGAGAGAGGATATGATATTTTAAATATTAATTTTTAACAAACTGGGTATAGTAAGGATTCTATTTTTCTTTTACAACTTTTTTAAACTAATGTCGTAAACTTAACAGCATAATTTAACGGTTAACATTTATGACAATTATTATTTTTAAATAGTATATTAATGAGCAAAAATTCTGATAAAAATTACAAAACCTAAATTTACTCCAAAACTAATAAAGATTTTTAAAAAAGTGTAATTACAAAAAGTTTTTTATTTTTTAATATAGAATCTAAATATGTAATAAAATATAGGGTGTTCCATTTAAAAAATCCAAGTTTTTTTTGATTCAAAATATTTTCGATTAACCCGTGTATAAAAAACACCCAGTATTAAAACAGAAGTTTTTAATGATTTAGATCATTTATCACAACCTTTGTGATGTGAAATATATCTAATTTACCTAATTTTTCATTTTTTTTTGTATACAGCAATAAGTTTTTTAATGGGAGGGGTAGCTATTTTTTTTAAAAGAAGATGTGTCAGCTAAACAAATAACCCTAAATACTAGATTACAGGTTGTAGCTGTAACAATCGATAATCCCATAAAACTTACTATGTGCAGCATGTACCTCCCAGACAGTTATTGGAACGTATATGAAATTGAACACTTATTTCAACAGTTACCTACTCCATGCCTTATTATGGGAGATTTCAATGCACATTCCCCACTATGGGGGTCTTTAGCAATTGATACAAGGGGAAGACGTGTTGAAAAATTTATAGACGACTCAAATGTATGTATCCTAAACATTGGAAAACCTACATACTTTAACCAAAGGTCAAACTCCTTCTCAGCGATAGACTTAACCCTGTGCTCCCCAAACATAACACACCAGTTCACCTGGAATGAATTAGATGATCTTCACTCTAGTGATCACTTCCCAATATGTATAAGCACTAATATAACAATCAAGGCCCAAATTTTTGCAGAAGAGTGGCTTATTGGAAAAGCCAACTGGGTCGAGTATTCAAATATACTGTCCCTTCTAGATCCTAATTCTCATAACATCAATGAACTAGTAGAAAGTGTGACCAGATCAATCGTAATGGCCGCAGATGCAACAATTCCCAAATCCAAAGGTAAAATGATACCAAAAACTGTACCATGGTAGAATGCTGAAATACGGGAAGCAATAGCAGCAAGAAAGAAGGCCCTTAACAGGTTTAGAACATCACCAACTAACTACAACTTAATTCAGTTTAAGAAACTAAGAGCATGTGCTCAACGTTTAATTAAAGGATCTAAAAAGAGAACATGGGAAGAATATGTATCAACTCTAACAACTGACATGGACGTAGCTGAAATATGGAGACAAATAAGAACAATATCGGGTAAAAGTCAATGTATCATTTCCCAATCCATAAAAGTTAACAACACATTACTAACCGATCCCCTTGATATAAGCGAAGCTTTTGCTGACCACTTTGAGTCAGTTAATAGCTCGGAAAATTATTGTGATGAATTCCAACAACTCAAAACCAGAGAAGAAGTTAAAAAACTAGATTTCAGTACTGATGACACAAAACTACCGTATAACGTCCCTTTTACCTTTGACGAACTAAACCACACTCTCAATATCTGCAAGGAAAGTGCCGCAGGACTGGATTCTATTATGTATGGAATGATAACTTATTTACCGGAAAAGGAGAAAGAGAAACTGTTAAACCTGTATAACAAAATATGGTTATCTAACATTTACCCTAGTAATTGGAAAAAAGCTATTATCATACCAATTTTAAAAAATAAAGACGAAATAACAAACCCAACGAACTATAGACCAATTTCACTGACCTCATGTATTGGAAAAATATTTGAAAAAATGATGAACACTAGACTTACCTGGGTTTTATAGTCACAAGGTCTCCTATCAAGTCTCCAAGTAGGATGCCGACGAAATCACTCTACTGTTGACGCATTAGTTGCATTAGAATTAGACATTCAAAATTCCTTTCTTGATCGACAACATCTCGTCGCTATTATGTTCGATCTGCAGAAAGCCTATGATATGACCTGGAGATATACAATAATAAGACAACTGTACACATGGGGCTTTCGAGGAATCTTACCCAAACTTCTGAACGACTTCTTGCAGGAACGATCTTTTTCTGTAAGGATTGGCAACGTGCTCTCGTCGGAACGAACCCTAGATAATGGAATACCACAAGGCTCGGTTCTCAGTGTTACCCTTTTTGCCATCGCAATAAACTGTCTTGTTTGTAACATTGCCGAAAACATCAAAGCAGTCCTTTATGTAGACGACCTTACCATTTATACTTACGGTCATTCAATAACTGAAATTGAGAATAGATTACAAACACAAATTATTATTCTAGAAAAAACTGCCAGATCCGGTGGTTTACAATTTTCAGCTTCAAAGTCAAACGCCATTCACTTCAGCCGATTAAGGTCAGACCACGTTGTACTAAATTACAAAACCAAGACATTAAGGTAAAAAACGAAATAAAATTTCTAGGCATCATACTTGATCAAAAATTAAACTGGAAAACACACATCCAATACCTAATAAATAGATGCCGAAAGGTGATGAATGTCATCAAATGTATGTCAAGTATCCGTTGGGGTTCTAATAGGGAAATTGTATTACGTCTTTACCAAACCTTGGTGCAATCAAAAATTGATTATGGTTGTATCGTTTATGGATCAGCAAGGCGTTCATATTTAAAACAGCTAGATAAGATCCAAAACCTAGCAATAAGGCAAGCAACCGGTGCGTTCAGAACAAGCCCTATAGAAGCAATACTTGCTGAAGCGTCATCCCTACCTCTAAAACTACGGAGAGATATGCAACTGTTGACATATGGGACAAAAGTACAAACATTATCAAACCATTTAAACAACATTAGGTTCTCAAATATTCCTGAATTATATATAGAAAGACCGAGTACAACCAGACCATCCAATACCCGCTTTTCAGATACAGCTAAGGAGTACAGGATAGACCCGTCAAAAGAAAAAATGAGTAGGAATTACAGCTCTCCTCCTTGGATTAGGATCCCTCCACAAATAAATTTATCGCTAAACCAAAACAAAAAAGGAAACACTGCTCCTTGAACATTCCGAACATTATTTTTTGAACAAATTGACCAATACAGCCAATATTTAATAATTTACACCGATGGCTCAAAAACAGACAGCGGAATAGGAGCGGCAATAGTAATAAACAATCAACCCTTTTTTTGGACTCTAAATCCTGAGTTTAGCATATTTAATACCGAATGGTACGCAATCTGGCAGGCAGTATTATACTTTGCTAAACAACCGTTTCTCCGAAAACGAATGGTTTGTACGAATCTTAGAATTAATAACACATCTTCAGAATGCAAAAAGATCTATTGCAATAATGTGGGTTCCTGGACACACAGACATCACCGGTAACAATCTAGCTGATTTAACAGCCAAATAAGCCACACACGGAACTATTGACAAGGGCATACCTGTTACTTATCTGGATGTAAAACTGTACATAAGGAGAAAGGTTTATGACACGTGGCAAAATCAGTGGAATACATATAATGGACAACTAAGACGGATAAAACCAACCGTGCAAAAGTGGTTGTACCCTCAAAGCACCACTAGACGTGAACAAGTCGTTCTGAGCAGGTTAAGGATAGGTCACACAAATATGACACATCTATACCTTCTCCTCGGAAAAGAAAGACCTAGATGTGAGAGATGTAGAACCCAACTGACTACTCAACATATTTTCACGTGCATATTATTCAACCAACACAGACGTGACCTCAAAATAACCCAAATTGAAAAACTCTTCAAAATGAAAAAGAGGAAATTAGGGAGGTACTAAAATATCTAAAAGCCATAAACCTGTTTTATAAGATATAATGTACTAGAAATGCATTATCGGAGAGCACAATGACCGAGGTGTCGACGCTACGCAAAAAAAAAAAAAATATAGGGTAATTTTGTGATAAAAATAACATAACCTCATTTTAGTCCGAAACTATGCAAAATTAAAAAAGAAGTTTTAGATAGAAGTATCTCAATCCAAATATGTAGTAAAATACAGAGTGTTCCATTTAAATTTTTCGAGTTAATATCGATTCCGGCTTACTGGGACACCCTGTATATATAAAAAGTAAATAATTTAAAAATTTTAATAAAACCAAACAACTTTTATCTAAAACTCTTTATCTGTTATAAATTCTGAGGTAAGACATAGGGTCATCTTACGTGGAACACCCTGTACGTAGGTGAAATAAAGTGTTTGTTTCCTATATTGTTTTTATAATTTTCAGACCACCCGATAATAAGCAATGGGCATTGAGAAAAATTAATGTAGTTAAGACCTTCGTAACTAGTTTGTTGAGGAAGATTTTCACACATTACTGTGATATTTACACCTCGTGTTTCCATTGTTATTCAACTTACTGAAAAGGAAAATTGTTATTAAAGGATAGCAGAAACCGGAAACCTTACTGATATTAGTGGGACAATTTGCCAAATTAATTCATTTAAATAAGAGGACGACTGGGAGATTTTCTCAGAAAGACAAGAACAGTAACCTAATGCAAATTCAAGATCAAATAGTGGGAAAAGGATTATTACCATTAATTGACGAAAATGTATCTAAAACTTTATAGAGTATGAATGTGATCCAACATTACCTAAAACAAAAACTTACAAAAATTGGTAGCATTGTTAAAAATACACTATCAAAGGAGGGTTCTCAATTTCCGGAAGGGAATTATATTTACCAATTTAAAACAAGAAGAAGAATTGGTGAATCAATAGATTGCTTAGATAAAGCAAGGAGCATATGTTTGTAAATTTGATTCATGATTGGAGGAAGAGTTAAAGATAAATTTGTGACGGGACTAAGAAGTGGACCGATACTGGAAAGGGAAGAGAAGACACCAGCGTTACATGTTACGGACAATACAAGAAATGTAGACAAATCTAGTTTTGTTACAAAACTACTGTAACTTAATAAATTGCATCAGCCGGGAACCGAACCTGCACCGATTATGTGGCAAACGACTACTACCACTATACCAGAACTGTTCTACAATTATGACATTGAAACCATTATTTAAAGGTGTATGTCGCGTGCGCATTCGTTTTGTCTAGGTAAATTTAGATATAACTAAGTTTCTTAGACAATTGGCAATTTGTCCGTGATATATGTATATATATTATATATATATATATATATATATATATATATATATATATATATATATATATATATATACACTGTTCATTTTAAAAGGACCCACCATTAATATTTCAGAAATGCGCCTTGTTAGAAAGAAGTGCCGAAACACGTCAACCTATAACTTGACGGGGACATTTATATGGCCTCACTGGTCGAATGACCGAGCTGGTAGTATAGTGGTGACACGACCTGCTTAGCATTCGGGAGGTAACGGGTTTGATTTCGTTACCGTCTACCTTGTATGAGGTTTTTTCAGGGGGTTTTCCTCATACACATGTAGCGGCATCATCACTGCGTATATACACACCATGTGCGGCTACTTAGGCGAACGCTGGGGTAGTATTTTCCCCCTCAGAACCCTAACCCCGTTCCTTCCGATCCTATCCTGACCACACCTATCCTTAAGTCCACCATGCATATATACGTAATGTATGTATGTATGCTGGGAATCCATGATTGTGGCTGAAGGAGTTCGGGAAGCTCGAGCAGCCCGGAATGAAATACGTTGCCTTTTCCCTTTTATTTTTACTGGTCAAACGGTCTCATCCGATCACGGAAGGTAAGCAACGTCGAGCGCGTCAGTACTTGGACGGCTGACCGGCTGGGGGAACACCGCGTGCCGTTGTCACCCTAATTCCGGGCTATCCACAAATAGAACCTTTCCGCGCTTTGCTTTGCTACAAGGTATTAAGATCACGGACTGGGTGTAACAAACACTACTACTACTAGGAAAGCACACAATAAGCCTTATAGGCTGCAGTATCTCCGGAACCAGTTACGTAGACGGACCCGAAGGAAAAAAAGGATCTAGTTATTTTTTACTAAAATTAGATTCCACAGTTGGCTTTATATGCTTAGGAAACTTATGTTAATGGCATGCTTATGTTTGCGTTTTCATATTTCATAAATTTCTTCTAACATCGTAAACAATTCTTAAAGAATTGCCATTACTGAGGACGATAACTGTATTTGTTATCGAAACGTATAGATTTATGTAAAATATAAACATAAAGATGCACTATTAAAAAATTCAAAAAGCTAAGTATTTCAAAATAGTTTTTGTACCTAAATCAAAAGAAAACCGGCGAACTACTTATTTTATATTATAAATTCTTATGTATATTCAATTTAGTTATTAACTGTGATTATAAGATTTTATTATTCATTGCAGGTAATTTTTATCATTTTTGTAGTAATACTGTTTAACAGCAATGGTGTTATGTGTGAACTGTGCTGTCCATTTCTTAAAACCGCAGATATATGAAATGAAGTATTTAAAGTTTAATACTTAAATTAAACATTTTCATTATAATATTGTAGGACAATCATTTTCTGGTACTCGGCTATTCGTTAAAAGGACTGACATTACGCTATTGCACTTCACTATAAAAAATCGGTTATGGATAGAGATCTAAGGTTGCGCCGTTGTAATGACTAATAGTTTACATATATGTAGCTGGATGTTGCTTCAGTTTCAATTTAGATATAATAATACGAAGTACACTTACAATTAATTATAATATACAAAGTATCGTGTCTGTGTTGAAGGTGCGCTGCTGAGTCTTCGTCCTCTTCAGAGCGTATGTGTTTGTTGGGTTACGAGATGTTGAGGTTATGCCTGTTGACGTCGAGTTGCGTAGTTGTTGATTCCACAAAAAGGATCGTCTTGTGGGTGCTGTTGCTGTTGGAGTTGGTACTGTGTGGATTGACCCGTTGTATGTCGGCTGGTGTGTAGTGCTGCTGCTACCTCGGATATCTGAAATAGAAAGAAAAACGTATAAGTTTTGTTGTCACAACGATAGAGCGACTATTATTATGCAGTAGTAGGATGGAATTTCTGTACCGTGAGGTGGTACAGAACAACTAGGAGATATGATAACGACAGGAAACAATTAGTGAAAGTCAATACTGGTATACATACCCGACGCATCCCTTCCCTTCGCCATTTCGGTGTTTACAAAAAAGGGCACGAACCTCTTTACCTTCTTCAGGATGACAGGTAGGGCTTTCGCCAAATCTAAGCCCCGAGGAAGCCTATAATGGCGTCAAACCCTAAAGCGCGTAAAGCTGGCGCTTTCTCGACTACGGCTCTAATAGCATCCGGCACTTGCGCCTTCTCATTCCCGCTCGCCGTCGCTTTGGCGTACCTAACGTCAATTCGGTTTTGAGAAGATGTCGTTGATGGTGGCGTCCTTTTTTGTCGCTGTTGGCGTGGTGTGTTTGCTTCCGCTGGGGCTGCGGGAGACGTGGAAACTTCGGGTGATCCCCACCGCAGTTCACGCACTTAATCGGTACTGGGTTTTGTGCGTTTGTTGGAGTGGTGATTTCCTGAGCACTTAACACAGCGTGCCTCCGCTCTACATCAACGCTGTGCTGTGCCACTGTCCAATGCCAATTTCCATCTCAAGTCTTCTATGGAGATACGAAGCCGAACCACGCACTCCATCTGCCGTATCTTCCTTGCGTCGTCTTCTGTTCGGAGCGTCACCTGAAAAAGCGAGATCGTGTTCCTTGTTTCTTCATCCTGAAACAAAAAATGGGATCAATGTCGCATTCTTGTAGATCTGACCAAACGTCACTCCCGTAGAACCACCCTGAATGCACGTTCACTCGTTGCCATATACCACATCAGCCTATAATGGTACTTGGCTGGGGCAGACTTTATCCTGATTGCATTTGCTCGGGTCGGTAGCTAGAGGGATCGGTATTGTCGGTTTTTTGGAAATACGTTGAATATTTATTAACTTCCAGGATAAAGGAAAAGGAATAGAGCTTGAATAGCTTTAGTACTAGTTAGAAGGAACATTTCTTTAAGGCAATAGGTGGGACACCATTTGAGGCAGTGGCATTATTGGGGTCAAGCCTACTGATGATCAATCCGAGGAGCTTGTATTGAAAAGGAATTGGTTTCATAGCGTATGAAGAAGGGTTGTAAATAAATTTACAAAAAGGTTGGATTTGTTCACAGAATCAGCAACTACAGGTTTTGTCAAAGATGTCATGGGGAAAATGAAGATGTACCAAAGTTTTCACGGATAGTCTTAGCTAAAGACCAAAATTTACAGCTGCCTAAAAGAGACATAGCTAGTTATATGCAGTTAATAAGTTGTCAAACAGCTTTTTAGCTTTAGTGATAACACTTTTACAGGTATTTGGAGCACCAACGTAGTCGGCATGATTTCCATTAAATTTCCATTTGGTATAAGATTTTAAAATACTGCTTCAGCGCAAGCCCTATTGAACTAAGATTGGGGAGGATAATGACCTATACAATTTTGTTAATGTGCGAAGACGAGGAAGGCTTAAAACAATATTCATTACATGGGAAGGTAAAATCCCGTAAATAAATCCATTTAGCTGACTCGTTAAGCTGTGAAACTTTGAACTCGAGTTGAAAAAGCACCGCTATCTTCACTAGTTGTGCAAATAGCTATTAGATGAATATTTACTTTTCCCTGCCGGAATTATGATTACATTATAATAGATTTTCAACAATGTGACAACTTATGACAAGCTTCTAAAGCTTAGACCTACACCTATATCTAGTTCAATCTTAAAAAGTGTCACTTTAATAAAACAACCTAAATTGGAGCTAGCCTAGAAAAATTTAAGACACCCAATTTTAAACAATGGTTAAATAAGAATGGAAGGCTGGTATCAAGGGCAAAACGTATGACTGTATAGATATATACCAGACCTATCAAATGAGGTATGACTTAATACATAAAGCCATTTCAAAAAATTAAGGGATAATCTGTAGGAAGGAAGGGGTGAATCTGACGTTTATGATATTAGCGCCAAAAAATGTCCCCGTCAAGTTAAAGGTTGACGTGTTTCGGCACTTCTTTCTAACAAGGCGCATTTCTGAAATATTAAGGGTGGGTCCTTGACAAATGAACACAGTATATGTATATATACGAGGGACAAGCTACAATTATTGAGAATAGAAAGATTGATACAAGTTTTTAGAATTTTTATTTTAAATATGTTCAAAGTAATTGCCATTTACAATAATGCACTTAACCATTCTCTCCTTCCATAGTTTAACAGCGTTCAACCAGCTGTCGTTAGGGACACTATCAAAAAAACACTTAACGGCGATGTCAATCTCTTCTTCTGCCTGGACCCTTTTCCCTCTCAAATGTTTTTTGAACTCAAAAAATAGCCAGAAGTCACACATCGCCAAATCCGGATGCTCTATAATTTTGATTTTGTTTTAGGCAGTTGTTCCTGCTGTATGAGACGACGCGTTATCATGATGTAACATGATTCCCTTTCTTGGCACTTTACTGAACAAAGCAGGCAAACAATTTTCAACATATCATTTAGCGGGAACTTTCTTCTGATCTTCTAATTTAATTGCGGCCAACAAACCCGTACTTCTAAAAAATACTGCGTATATAACTTTTTTCATTGCTTGTTGTTTTTTCACCATCCCTGTATCGGTTTCCTCATCTTCATGTATCCGGCTTTCTTGGTGAGTGGGGATATTAAAAAACGGTAGGTGCGTTTCATCGCCAGTTACAATTTTAGAAATAATTTGATGGCCTCCAGCATTCAACATATCTAAAGTTTGTTGGCAAATTCTAACATGTTCTGCTTTTTGTAAATCTGTCAGATGATGGGGTACAAACCGAGTTACAACCTTTTTTAAATGTAAATGTTCGTGCAATATTGATCTCACCTGCGAGGATCCAATCTTCAGATTGGACTCTATCATTGCATAGGTAATGGGGTTGTCCTCTTCCACCATCTTCTTTACCGCAGCAAGGTTTCCGGGGTTAACAGCAGTTAAAGGAGGGCCAGATCCTTTTCTGTGTTCCACCGACTAGCAAATTCTTCTGCAAATTCTTTATACCATCTATAAACAGTAGCCAATGATGGTGCGAGAACCCCAAATGCCGACTTTAAACTTTCCTCACACTCATACACGCTCAAGTCCTTCTTGAAATCATAGTAAATCATTATCCGAAAGTTCTCTCGTGATAATTCCATTTTTTCGATAACAGAAGATTATTCTATGGACTATTTCTCAGACATTATTCAACCGAATTGCACAAGCTAAACTGCAATTGACAGATAAAATAATGCACTATTTAATAAACAATTTGTTTTGCACGGGTAACTAGATTTTTCAATTCTCAATAATTGCAGCTTATCCCTCGTATGTGTGATATATATATACATATGTATATATACATATATATATATATATATATATATATATATATATATATATATATATATATATATATATAGCACTTGGCAGATCAGTCTCAATGGCCTGCTAGGTAGTAAGGAGACTTCTACAACCTGAGTTCGTCTGATTATTGCCGTGTCGGGGTCCGCTATTTAAATCACTTTCACCGGAAACCCTGACGTCATTTCTAGGTGGGCAGTTTCGCGAATTTAGTCAATGCTATCGCGTAATTCATGCTAGCAGCCTGTTTAGCGGAAACTAATGGAAGGTTACCATTTCTTGACATACTAATATCTAAAACCAATAATTCATCTTTTAATGTTTACAGAAAGCCGACAAATACTGATACATACCATCATAAATTATCAAACCACCATCCACGTGGAAAAATTGGTGTAATTAAATCATTAATTGATCGAGCAAAATAATTTGTGATTCTGAATTTTTTAAAGATTAATATAATTACTTAACAAAATCACTGCACGTTAATGGATATTCACTTAAATATATTAACAATGTTATTACACCTGCTAGATTGAACCATAAAGAAACACTATTGTTTTTTGTTGGTACTGCTTTTCTTGCTTTTATAGCTATTGTTATAGATAAAATTTAAAAAATCCTAATTACTCATGACATTAGGACCTACAAGAAAAATTAAAGAACATTAAAGTCACTTAAAGTTGTTTCAAACCCATTACCATCATACGGCGTGTATAAGTTATTGTTCTTGTGGAAAAGTGTACGTTGGAACCACAAAACGTAGCTTTGATACATGACATAAAGAACATACGAGATTTTGTAGATTAGGTCAATCAGAGATTCAATTTGATACTGTGGAAATATTATCAAGACAAACTCATTATTATGTTCGTTTATAACGTGAAGTTATTGAGATATATAAAAATGCTAGTAACTTCAATAGGCAACAGGAAGGTCTTCGTTTAAATAGGTTATAGCATCTAATAATTAAAAAAGACACAATAATAAGTACTAATTTTAATTTTAGCTTTTGGTATGCCTACGTTTTTTCTGTGTTTTTTCCTGAACCTTGAAGCAAATGTTTTACCAATTATATGTTAAGTTACCACAGCACTATAATTATTTCACAACATTAAAATTAAAACTCATATTAACGTACTGCATTGTGTTTTTACTATAAAATGACAATTACAATTATTAACAAAAAAGTATTTCTTTGTTGGATTTGACTAGGTCTTTAAATTATTTGTCAAGTTTCTATTTGTGTTTACACATTTTTCATATTTCATAAATTTATTGTAACATCTTAAACAATCCTTAAATAATTACCACTACAGAGGACAGTAACTGTAATTGTTATCGAAACGTATAGATTTATGTAAAATATAAATGTATAAATAGACCATCCAAAAACCCAAAGAAGCTAAGTACTTTAATTATATGTAATAATGTGGTAGTTTACCCCCTTTAATCAGAGAGTAAAGTGTACGTCTAATCCCTGCAAAATGACTGAAATCTTCAACCATGTGTATTGCAATATATTTCGTTTACTTATTTCCTTCGATAACATGAAATCTCTTTTGAGATACACTTTGGCTTTTTAGTTCAAAGAAATGAAATTGAAAATATAGGTAAATTTTTTACATTCGAGTAAAACAAGAAATTATACCAAACGTCTATTAGAGATAAAGGCACAGTTCTATTGCAAGCATTTCCATTTTCAATATAGATGAACAAAGAAATCTGTACAACCCCCACTAACCAATGAAAGTAACCTAGAGTTGAAAAAAATTATGTATTTCATTTTTCGTCTTAAGTACCGGTATCTCGGTTATTAGCAGAGATACAGACTCAGTTAAATAGACAAAAGTGATCTTCGATTTAATCATAATTAAGATCTTGAATCAAAATTTACATCTACTTTATCGTTATTAAAATACGGGATAAAACAATAAAATGGCCGATTTAAATTTTTGACTTTAGAAGCGGTATTTACAAAATATTTAAAATTCTGAAAATACATTAAGGCAACTTTTTGAGTACTTTTAGGTTTACAAAAAAAATGTAGTCATTAATTTGCTTGTTATGTACCCTAACTTTTGTTTTTCTTGTGGGAACTATTTTGTATTCTCACACCATTGTAAAGAGCTAAAAATTTTGCTTTCAAAAATGTATGCATGTGTAATTAAAAATTTATAAATAATTTCCAAAATAAATGTTTTAGTTATTATTAAGAATAATGCGTTGACATATCGAGTTAGCCATGTAAAACAAGTGAAAATAGCCTCAACAATTGCATAAATGTCATTCGGATGAAAGTTTGTTTTCTTCTCGCTCATTTGAGAGCAAATAAAATGGCAGATCGTTTTGCTAATAACGATAAAGTTGATATGCTAGAGGTGTATTTTAAGTGCAATAGAAATGTACATAGAGTAAGAGATTTATATTCGGAAAGATATCCTGAAAGAAGGCGACCATCTCTTATAATGTTTAGGCGTTTGGAAAGTAATTTGAAAATTTATAGGTCATCTTCAAAAATTAAAAATGTACGTCCTCATCATCGTCGTCAAGAAGTTATTAAAGCTATTGAAGAGAATCAATCGTTATCGACAAGAGAAATAGAAGAAATCACGAACCTATCGCATTCAAGTGCTTGGAAAATGCTTCGTAAAAATAAATATCGTTCTTATAAAATTAATTTAGTGCCAAGTCTACATGAAGGAGACGCTGAAAGAAGAATGGAGTGTAGTCAATTGCTTATCCACTAAGCTGAAAATAATCCTAAGATTTTAAAATAAATATTATGGAGTGACCAATCGAATTCCACAAATAAAAGTATTTTTAATAGAAATATTCATCCATATTGGTCAAAAGAAATTCAAAGACCACTAGTTCAGTTTAGTTTTAATGTTTGGTGCGGAATATATTATAGTAGGATTATAGGAACTTTCATATATGGAGGTCATTTAAATTCCGAAAGATCATTTTCACTTTTTACAAAACGAGTTGGAAAATTTTCTCGACAACATTCCACTAAATCAACTTAATTCAATTTATTTTCAACAAGGTGGGGCCCCCGCGCACAATGCCGCGATAGAATCGAAAATTTTTCGACAGATTCATAGGAACAATCGGCCTATATTTTGGCCGGCTAGGTCTTCGGATCTAACTCTACTAGCTTTTTACTTTTGGGGTTACCTGAAAGATAGTGTTTATTCGGAAAATATTAACAGCCTTGAGCAGTTAAGAGAAAGAATGATTACTGCTTGCAGAAATGTCCCAAGAGTTCATCTTCGACGTTCTTAAGAACATGTTCTTAAAAGGTGCTTGTTGTGTTTGCAAAACCAAGGTCGTCAATGTGAACATTTATTGTGAATCGTGACGTGCAAATAGTTTTAATATTGAAAATTCCATTTAATTAATAATTGTGTAAATAGTAATACATACTTGAAAATTCCATGTAAAATTAGTAATATAAAAATGTAAACTTACCATTATCACACATAATAAAATACTTATCTTTTTGGATTTTTAATGGTGTATTTTAAATTATACAAAATGACAAATCGTTTTCAACGTATTTAACAATTTTACTAGATATTACTACTGACGAAGATAACTGTAAGTAGTTATACTCTTTAACAGATTAAAATATGCCATTAAAAACCCCAAAAAAGATAAGTATTTTATTAACTAATTAGTAACAGTTTGCAAATCTAGATTTATTTCTGTATTATAAGTGTTTTCTAACTGTGGTTTCTTATTAGTGGAGTTGATCGGCCTATTTCCAGAGTTTATGCTTTTAGCGCGACGTTTCGGAAGACTGCATTCCGTAACCAGGCTTAGTCCTGAGAAGGACTGTTTTGCATTTGAGTCAATTCAATGAATTATACATAATTTTAAGCACTTAGGCTACTTCAGATTCGAACTTGGTACCTTTCACTTACTAGTCTGACACCAATTGCCACTCCCACTGAGTACCAATAATATATATATATATATATATATATATATATATATATATATATATATATATATATATATATATATATATATTATATATATTTGCGCAGTAACTTGTTGCGCAGGTGTATTGCGCTTAAGCTCTTGGCGCATTATTGGAATCCATATGGGTTTCATTCCCACACTAGCTTGGCTTATTGGATTTTCTGCAAGTGCGATGTATGTGGCTTCTTTGAGTTTTCGACGAGTTGTGTTCTCGTCCTTTGCCATTACCTGTATGTTATCCCATTAGATGCGGTTGTCTTCGTTCCAGACATGTTCGGCGATTCTTGATCTTTCAGTTTCGCCCTTGCGGACGTTGTTTTTATGTTCCTGCGTTCTCACTTTGAGTGGTCTACTGCTCTCCCCTATGTATACTCTGCCGCATTCGCATGGTAGGTTATATACACAATTCTTGGAATTTTGATCTTCATTGTATGGTTTGGTTTTGGTTAGTATTCCCCTGAACGTTCTGGTCGATTTGAAGGCAGTGAGTGTCTTGTATTTGCTGCCTATCCTTCGTATTTTGTCTGAGGTACCTTGTATATATGGTATTAGCGCTGTATATTTAGGTTCTTCTTTTTCGGTTACCCTTTCCCTGTTTAGGTTAGGTGTTAGATCGAGCTATTTTCTTTGAGTGTTCTAGCGATATTTTCTTTTTCTTTGTTCAGGCCCTCTTGTTTTGAGCAAATCGTTTTTATTCTATCGTACAAGCATTTTGATACACCTAACTTCACGTTTTTGTGGTGATTGGAGTTGTAGTGTAGGTACCTCCCCGTGTGGGTAGGTTTCCCGTATACACTTGTCGTGAAAGTGATGTCATTCCTGTGTACAAGTACATCCAGGAATGGCAGTTTCTGTTTCGACTTCAATTCCATTGTGAATTTTATGGAGGATGCACGGCTATTTAGATGATCTAGGAATTCATTTAGCTTATGCTTGCCGTGTTGCCAAACTGCGAAAGTATCGTCTACGTATCTAAGTCACATCCTTGGTTTCTCTGTGAATTCGGATATCGCTTGGTCATCCATAGTGGGCAATATATGTATGTATGTATGTATGTATATATATATATATATATATATATATATATATATATATATATATATATATATCTGAATTCGACTCAAGTGCGAAAACAGTCCTTCTCAGGACTAAGCCTGATGACGAAAGCAGAGTCCGCTTCCGAAACGTCGCGCTCAAAAAGCATAAACTGTGGAAATAGTCCGATCAACTCCACTAATAGTTTTTAATTTTAGTTCATAAATCCGTTTCTTTAGTTTAAACTAAAATAACGTTATAAATGTACTAAATTTAAATTCAATTTTTAGAATTTGAATCAAATAGAACTTTTGATGTTAATCTTAATTTGGAACACTTTGTTCAATTATAATAAACATACGGACTTTATTGCAAATATTGCTTAATTGTAAAGGCGACTCTCATTTGTTTTATCCGGTTAACTCGATATGTCAACGCATTATTCTAAATAATAATTAAAATATTTATTATTATATTTATAAATTTTTAATTACACATGCATACATTTTTGAAACCAAAATTTTTAGCTCTTTACAATGGTGTAAAAATACAAAACAGTTCCCATGCGGAAAACAAAAGTTAGTGCGGATTACAAACAAACTAATGACTGTACATTTTTGTGTAAACGCCACCTAAAATTACTCAGAAAGTTTCCTTAATAATGTATTTTCAGAATTTTAAATATTTTGTAATTAACGCTTCTAGAGCCAAAAATTAAAATCGACTATTCTGCCTTCTTGTCAATTTAACCGAATCTCTATCTCTGCTAATAACCGAGATCCTTGTACTTAACACGAAAAAAAATACATCCTGTGTATCACGTCCCTAGAGAGTTACATTTTTTTGAGTAGTT
Organism: Vesta saturnalis; assembly: GCA_036346205.1. Taxonomy (NCBI): domain Eukaryota; kingdom Metazoa; phylum Arthropoda; class Insecta; order Coleoptera; family Lampyridae; genus Vesta; species Vesta saturnalis. Next base: position 2,288,355 of record JARFJB010002375.1, on the reverse strand, counting down.
ACGCTAATTATGATTTAATTGCATTTATATTAAGGTTATAGAATAAATTTAACTTCATGTCGGCATCTAAAATAAAAGTGTAAGTAAACGTAAAATCTTATATAAGAATAAAATACAAGTTAAATCCGAAAAATTATTAAAATATTTAAACCAACATTTAAATATACAAATAAAATAAAAGTGTTTGCGTGAAAGTATATGAGCATATTACATAAGTACATCGTATTTACCATGAGGAAGATTTATCACCAGTTAATGGATTTGGATGAAGTTATGGCAATTAAGCAGCACCATTTTCAACAGCACGGCAGGATCATCGATACATGGAAAGAAGTCTACGTCCAATGTTAATATGGAACATGCCTAAAGTGACCATTTTTTGGAAGTTGCAACAACGCATGTGAGTTAAATTTTTCTATCATAACCCAACTATTGCACTGATTGTTCTTTTGATGTCCTGTATTTATATTTTTTGTTTGATTGTGTATAAATGTTTGTGCGAAAACATGTATCAATATCTGAAAAGTCAATGAACAGGTGTAATTATAAAAATAATAATTTTACTTTGAAGAAAATCAAAATTGTACTCACTAATTTTAGATCCTTTGGTGAAACTTTTGACAGGCTGCATTTATTTAAGTTAGCAATTACGCAACGCATGCGTAATTTGTGCAAATTCCAACGAAGTCTGTTTCACATTGATTAATTACAAATTACAATTTAATTATCAACATGAATATTTCCATGTGTGAAATGAAATTTCTTTTGATTGCACGGAAAAAATTCGATAAGATTTAAATTTCTTATAATAATTGAAAGTTAAAATATTTTTATTTGATTTGCCAATTTAATTTCAAATATTAGAACCCTATCCCCTAGGAGATATTGAGTTAGTCCGGAGCATTTTTAAGCTAATTTTAAAATATAGAACTCTATCCCCAAAGATTTATAATAAACATTAATAATTAAATATTTTCATATATATATATATATATATATATATATATATATATATATATATATATATATATATATATATGTACTCCTCTTCCTTTCCCTTTCCCCCTCCCTTTTATGGCGACCGGATGAATGGTGTAGCATACATACGAAGGACCCCGCTAGGGGACCAATGTTTGAAATTTTATGCCTATAACCTTCGCAATAATTTATCAAAGTTTTATCGCAATGTGATAAACGATACGGCATCGAAATAAAATAAGAAAAACATTCATTTTTATATATTAGATGTAACTGGCAGTTTGTCTAACGTTATTGCAAAATATGTCAAATTCAGTATTATATAATTTATATACAATTTCAGAATAAGGTACTCTTAAACAAACATGCAGGTTATAATTCGATGCCATTTTTTGGTCTCTTTTTTAAGCCATCTCCTTTGGGCGTTCTTAATTCTATTTTCATTTATCGAATGTTCAGTTCCACACAGCAGGTTAACATAGTATGTTTCACGGTTTTCTTGAAGCATTCTTGGTAAAACTTTACATTTTTACTTGCTTTCCATGTTTAATCATTACTTTCTAATACAATTTCGTTTGTTCTTCTAAATAATAAATAAATACATAGGTATCAATTTCATACTTTGAAAAAATATCAAATGAAGTAGCTCACATATTACAAAAGGGCAAGATGTACAAAGTAGTTTTCAAAGCCAATACCAAACTTCACAAACGTTTATTTAATGCGAAAGATTCAAATAATGACATTTTGAAGTCGGGTATTGCTAAATTGAACTGCATATTCTGTAATTCTGTCTATATTCGACAAACACTGAAGAACTTTCATATTAGATGCAAAGAACACATTAGCTGTTACAAATTTAAACACACAGACAAATCAAATTATGCCAAGGATTTAAGAGTAGATAATCCCCTTATGACTTCACAAATTTTTGCATTTTTGTAATAAAGAAGTTAAAGTAATTCGATGTTTTGGAAGCCCTCGTAATTTATAAACATAACCAGAAAATACGTTTAATGAACGAACTTTGATGTTATAGACTCACTTTTGACAGATTTTTTAGATATAGAATTATAATTGACGTCAAGTTTGCTGTTTAGCTTTAATGATTTGTTACCATATACAGTGCGATCATCATTGTTTGACCGTGTCGCTCCTAGAACAGTACTACTGTTCCGCATCCTTAAAATGAAAATTGTGCTACGTCCAGTGGCGTAAATGCAGATATTAAAATAAATACTACCATAAATGACAAAAACTTTGGTGAATGACGAATTGCGTATTATGTAGACGTACAAAAACTTCAATAATTGTAATTTAGTCTTTCTTAAGACTAAAGGGAAGTTGTTATAAGGTATGTAAAAATTTTCATTTATTATTTTTATTGATATTACAGATTTTCTGGATTTCCAAGGCGTATTTCTGGTGTATTAAACCAATACATGGTATTTACTCGTCAAATTCAAGTTTTGTAAGTGCTTTTATATACTAAAAGTAATGTTTAAAACAAATTTTGCTTTTTAACCTCAATTTGGTTACGAGAATAATGTACAGTTTAGAGAGTAAAAACTGTTTAGATGAGCGTTTAATGATCTTTTTGTTTATATTGACACGAGTGGTTTGAAATAGGCAATAATGTATTAATTTTGTTGTCAGGTTGAAAATGAATAATCGAAAGGTAATTCATAGCCAAGGGCGGCAAATTATCTACAATGTGTACCAATTTATGAAAAAAAAAAAAAGGAATGATGACAATGCCATTATCCCAATTACAAGAATGTGTTGCTGAAGAAACTGTTCTAGACAAGCTACTAGTTGAAAATGGTCATGCTGTCCTTCGTCTCCATTTGTACCACTCTGAATTAAATCCCATTGAAAAATCGGATAGCAGTGAGGAATGTGACATTTCAAATGGAAGGTGTTAAGCAATTGGCAATGAAGAATTGAAAAAAAATACAGCTGAGAACTCGAAGAAAGTGTGTGAATATTTAAAAAAAGGAGTGATATTGGATGATGTTACCTTTACAATGACATTAAAACATTTAAATGAATTTGTCATTAATCAGAAATCATTGTATGATATATGAAAATGTAAACTTTCACCATTAACACTCATAATAAAATACTTATCTTTTTTGGGATTTTTTAATGGTGTACTTTAAATTATACAATCTAAACGTTTCGATAACTCTTACAGTTATCTTCGTCAGTAGTAATGTTTGTTAAAAATTGTTAAAGATGTAGTAAACAATTTTGTGAAATTTGAAAAATTCAAACATAAACATAAGCCTGCTATTTATATAACAGTTTGAGAAACGTATAAGCCAACTATAAAATTGTAGTAAAGAATAACTAGGTCATTAAAATTAAATATTGTTAAACTGCCTCAAAGATGACAAACCAGAACACTCTCTACGACGAAAGCTAACAATGAAATTTGCCAGCCAATTAATTTTAATGACTGGTTAGTTTATTATAAACGCATACATTCAACATATTCAGCACAAGTCAAGTACACCATTTTTGCTGACCACCTTGGAATGTACACTGGTGAACATCACAAATACATTATAATGGAAAAAAAGAACTTATTTAACTTAATGCTAGATATCACTTTTGCATTGCATTCTAATTCACATAACCAGATAAATGGAACCAAGCTTCATTCGTAAAGAAACTTAAGTTTTAGTATTTCGTCATCTCTCAAGTTGTTGTTGAACCATCGGCAATATTCTAAACGCTTTTAAAAATCTAAAGGTAGTAATTCTTGCACAACCGTTATTTTGTAAGCATGAAAATATAGTTGACGTTTGACTGCTTTATGGCATGTACCATAAGAAAGACCTGTAACAATTGCTTATATTGAAATATGTACAATGTTGTCAATCTAACTTTACTTATGTAATGTTTTGGTTTTTAAGATTCTTTTTATTTTATTGCTTACACAACCATGTTTTGTATAATGCAAAATTACCTATTTGCTGGGCCAATTGTCTTAAAGGTTTTGTCGGACTTCTTTCCAAATGTGTCCGTACATTTTCCACTACTTCCTCTGTAAGTACAGTTGTGCGACCCGTAGATTTTCCCTTGCAAACACTACCATGCTCATGAAAACGACTAACAATTCTTCGAATGTGTCTGCATAAAACATCATCATCTAATTCGATGTCTGAAAGTGATGTTGATATTCTTCAACACATAATCGTACTGAATACTTCCAGTTTCCATCTACATCTTTTTCGCCGTTTCGGAAATAAGCTTCCACAGTAAAAAGCATTATAACCTAAAAAAATTTATTTACGAAAAAGGCATAAAATATACGAATAAATTTACCTTGAAAGTCCTGGTTAATTTATTAATGAGTTTTGAAAAAAACTATTTTATTGTAATACAAATGTAGATAAAGGAATAATTGAAAAAGGGAAAATCTATGTACGTTTATGAAATGTCAATCGAAGATGAAATAAATATTTGTGCCTAATTTCACTAGTAACTTGGAATAAACTTTTGATAAAAATTCTGTAAAAAGCAGTTTTGTTTCGGTCATTCATTGTTGATATCCCGGTATTTTATCTTGATAAAAATACATGTTGTATTGAAACGCGTAGAGAAATTATATAAAAGGAATTGTGGAATTACATTGTATTTTAAACATAAGTGAAATTAAAAAGTCTACAGTTTAAAAAAGTTACTGATACAGAACAAAATATATTGTGTGATTTATAAAGAAATAAATTTTATTACCACAAACGTTCAGAAACAATGTAAATAATTAATTACTTTTTTTCACTAGTTATTTGAGAGTGTCATTTAACCCTTCAGTAGTGACGTGCTTAGGTGAAACAAAAACTGTAACGTCGGTCTCAGAGACCCATATCATTTAAATTGAAGATTGTACTCTTGTTTGAGATAAATGCGTTGGTTAAATACTTAAACACGAATTAAACCCAGAGTTTGTGTAAATATTAACTAAAAAAAGTATATTCCTACATTTTGAACTCAACACGTATATTTTAAGTTAAAATTAAATCTAATAACTCAAAAATTATTCTTGAAAATGCAATATTTCCCAAATCCGAACACACTGGATCCTACGACTCGAGTACTTTTCTGAACTCAGGTGGAGGTTCCTTTTGTTGGCTCGTATGGTTCCAACAGTGGTTAGTCCATGATCAAGTAAAGTTTTAGCTAAATCCGCACTTGTAAACCATCTGACTATAGTGACATTTCTGTTAGACTTGTACATTGGTTCACATAAATGTTCTACAATCGCCAATCCGCTGTTACTTTGGGAAAACGGCCCACCAGGTTGAGTGCCGACATATACTTCTAGGTTGCATGTATAAGACATTTTGGCATCACACAACGCAAATATTTTGATGCAGTACTTGTTTGGTTTTAGTGGCATATATTGTTGAGACTAATTACAATTGCTTTTACAATTGGCTACGAACATGTCAAACAACTTCCTAATAGGCGCAAGCTTATCTAATTTCTAACTACTCTAGCAGTAATGTCATCGAATCAAAGATATAATAATACGGAAATGCTGTAATGACATTGTAAGTCGCAAAATTTCGGGAACAGTGCCGTTGGACATGAATAAATATACTGCATTTAGATGGTTACATTTTTTGACACCAGCTAGAAATAATAGACCTGGGCGAACTCTATTTCAACTTTGTTTGCCGGTCGCGTATATGTTGCACGTTAGTAATGATCAGCTACCGATCCCAAATATGCGTTTGTTTGATCTACTATTATATTTAACATTTTCTCAGTAATAAAATGTCTCCAAATTTCTAAAGGATCCTTTATTTCGCGTAAATTGGGTGCATCTGAAGGTAGTTTTAATCTAATAATGCTTTTAGCTCGAGTTCTTACAGTTGAAGAAGGTGAGTGTTTTTCCAAATAGTGTTTTATCTTTTCCAATGAAAACTGGAATTTTTTTAGTTCACTCCAAGTCCACTTCATCATGTTCAAACTCCTGTTCTACGTTTTGTTTCATCCTCAGTCATAAATCAGTTCTTCTTGTTCATCATTAATACTTCATTCATAAGTTCAAGCAATTTTTTTTTGTTCTGTTTCATAGGCATCCATTTTCTACAAAAATTATCAGCTTTATACCATAATAATATTAATTTATTTGATATAGCTCACCATAAATACAAATTCACAAACTTGCAAAAGAGCAATAATATAATAACGTTAGTGATGACGTCGGTCTGACAAACCGAAATCAGTTACAGAATTAAAACTATAAATCACAGAGCACGGTACCTAGAGCGATACTGGCCCACCTCTCCTACCACGAAAAATAATTAGCCAATAAAATGTAGTCGGTGGGTGGGAGCGGGCGTCACCACTGAAGGGTTAAAATGGCATTGAATGAGATTTTAGCTTAACTTGTTGACAAGTAATGACTTTGAAGGTTGTAGCGTACTTTTCCACTCGTTCCCCTCAGATGCTTGTTACGCAACTCACACTCTCAATGGAACACTAACATAAACTCAAAAAAAAAATTTTTAGTTATTGTGCTGACCAAACTGCAAAAGTTGCAATATGCTGGTATTACATTTTTAAAACTATCTAAATTTGTCAATGGAAAACCATCATATAAAATTTCTTGGCAGTTTTGTTGTTAAAAGTAAGTCACACTATGGTGCTTGTTTATTGTTCCTGCGGGTGTATTTTACATTCTTGGTTTGTAATCTAAAATATCGCATTGTACTGCCGTAAAACTACCATATAAATGTCTTAGTTTTGTTTTGTCTGTGTTGCGTATTTTATGTTGTGTTGCATTCGAAGTTAGCTGTTGTCAATGCGTTGAGTGAAACTTCCTGTCAGCTGTCAGTGTAAATCGTTATTACCAGTGATAAACAAAGATTATTATTTAAAATGAATAGTCGAGGAAAGCTCATGGTCTAGCGTGTAATTAATAAAGAAAATTTATTTAGTGGAAGCGGCAATGTAAGTATACAAAAATAAGAGATTGAAATTCGCCTTATTTAACCTCACTTAAATTGGTGTTTACTGCCAGGTCGGGTATTTATTGTAATAGGTATCCTTGTTAGGTCACTAAAATGCAATGTTCTACTCGATATTCCACTGTTAACGTCCCATAACGAACAAGGTCAACTATAAAGCAAAGTGATAGTACTATAATATCTGATGAAGAATTCTTTAACCCTCAGATGAGCTAGTGAATTCGGTAAGTTCTTGGTTCATTATAAACCCTACGTACATACCTACTCACTATTGCCTGGCTTATCGGTTATCTTACCTTAAGCTTAGTTTATTATTTTATAGGTGATTATATTGGTTTCAGGTTCATTTATCCCCACTACTTATAATCACTTAAAATAATATCTATAGCTGATGAATTTCAGCGAGAACATCATGGAAACTTTTTTGAGCCCCAATTGTTACCATATTCTGTTTACGATGATAACATGGTTTGTTGTGATAATGTTCAGATTAAACTTCGATCAAACATTATTTCCATTGAAAATTAGTATAACACAATGAGAAGATCCGATATATCAGATAGCAGTGATGAATCATCAGAAGAATGCAATCCAGAGAATGGTGTGGATAGTTCTAACTAAGATGAAAATATTCCATTTGTTGAAAATGACGATCATCCTGTTAGTAATTAAGTAATTAAGTTAATAATTGCAGGCGTTTTGTAAATACAATAAGGAGAGGTATGTGCTACAATGCACAACAAACGGGCCATAATGTTTAGCTGAAGGAATTAAGTTATGGAACAAAAACGCTAAAGTCTATTCTGAAAGAAGTATGAGACTGTTGATTGGTTTAAGTTTCAGTTTTATACCGATTCCACAACTGAAACATCCAGTACGTCCGGATATATAAAAGCATTTCTAATTTTACTCGACTTTCGCATAAAAGTAACTTCAAATAAACCTGATGCAGTTTTATCCCGAATTACTTCTCCTGCCTATTAAACCTTGTTATTTTTTTCGCCCTCAAGTCTTACTTAAACGTAGTCATTAATATTTAGGTCGATGTGATCAAAATCAGTAAAATCAACCTTACTTAAAACTTTAGATGATAACAAATTTTCTCCCCCAGAAGACGATCCACTTGATTAAAATTTTCCTTCAGAATTGTCTTCGCTCACTATTTCTCTTTTTACTTTTTAAACAATTTCCAAGTCGGCTGGCTTCTCCAAAAATCGAACGTGTTGCTTCTGTAATTATTTTCTTGTTAACTTTGATTTTATTTTGTTCTAAGTTTTCCTTATAAGAAGTGCTTGTGATTACTTCAGCGCCTTGTTTCTTTTTCTGCTTGCTGCTGTTAGGTTGAGGAACTGCAGAAGCTTGGTTTAAAGATTCCGAATTTTGAAACGCTTCGAGTTAGTATCATTATCCCGGGCAAATAAAACCACTTCAAGGTATTTGCTATGGATGACTTGTCCATCTAATAAAATTAATACCGGATCTTCCTTTGTACACACCACTTTTTCCTTAAAATGATGTATCCACTGCACGAAGAGTTCCGATGGAATATATTCGCTAATTCTGGTGCGTGTCTCTTTCTTTTAAAGATGAACAACGATGGAACATTGTAATGTACCCATGTCAGTCTAGCGACTGCGTAACTCGAATGCAAAAACAAAGTTAATACGGGAACTTACATAAGCCAAATGATCGTCTATCTTTGAATTAGAAAGGATGATCACGCACGTTGTTGGAAAGAGTTTTTACGGGATATATGTGTTGTCGGTATCTAAGGGTGAATAAAATAATGGTGACACAATAAAACCTAGTATATACGTTTATAAGCAAGCAAAATGCAGTCCTGCGGATAAGGAAAAGAAGTACCAAAGAAAAACCTTTCCGCTTACAACAACAAGAATAGAACATAAATGAAATAGAAGTATTCATTATAAATACATAAATTAATATGTGTTTATATTCTATTGTTATTGAAAGATCTAAATTGTTATAACCCAACTCTCGCTTTAATAAATCAATGTAGTAATATTGTGATATATAATACAGGCCTGTGTCTCAATGTTTACCATTAATGAACCAAAAGGTAACATATTTCATAATTAATTTACCCTTCCGTTGAGCTCATAATATTATAAACATTTACTAGAGGAAAATACAATTAACGATTATCTAACATTACTTGTGAATTCTATTTTTGATAAATAACATTCTTAATTCTCAACCATAAAAATTAACAACCTTGTAAATTATTTTCAATAAACATTTCTCTAAGTACACCCTATTCTTACTACCAGATATACAACAGCCTTCTAATTTATAAAATACAATAAATAAATCTGCACCAGATGTGGTATGTCACAACGTAGAATCCAACTGCATTTACACAGCTTACCACGGTGGTATTAATACCCCTCTCAGCAGTATTTGATGCTCCAACTTGATGCTTTCGTTTAAGAGCAACTACTTTTTGTAGCTTCTTTTGGACTGTTGTAAATCCGCTTTCGTCCACGTTGTAGATTCTTGTGCTATTTAACTTATATTTGTGGAACAGTTCTTCCAAGATGTCAAAAAATTTTAAAACATACTCTTTACTGAATCCTCTCATGCTAGCTATTGATACGTCTTTGAGTTGTCTGAGAGGATGTCTTCCCATAAACTGATCGAACCGTTTCTTTCCCGCAATTCTTTTTTCTTCATTAAAGCAGTAGTTCACTCATAAGGGCCTATCGTCTAAAATTTCGTACGTGTTTTTAACTAAATATCAAATTAATTTTGAACACCTATTTAATAAAATAAGTAAAGTACAAAGTTAGAATGTGGTTTGTATATGTTACAACGTCGCCATAGCTTTTAGTAAATATGACGTCGTCAAAAAGTGAACGTGTGTGTACCAAGAGAATATTCCCAAAATAAGAGATGAAGTGAGTATTTGTTACGTATTTTGTATAAATACTATTTTATTGATGTAAACTTGTATGCATAAAAAAATATTGTATACAAGCTAAGAACGGGAATGTCAGAGTAATGGAGTATTTCGGTGATTTAGGTTATGGTAAAATGTTGTGTATGAAAAATCATACAATAGGCTCTCGTCATAAATACATATATTTTGTTATGGAATAATTTTATTTTTAGTATAATGGTAATTTTGATTATTTTTAGGAAGCCCTTAACAACAGAAGAAATTACAGCCTTACTGGAGGAGTCAGATAATGAACAGTTGCAAGAAGCCGGGTCTCTTGGTGTAACACTTACTCCTCCTGACGTAGATAATGACACGGATGGGGACGATATATCTGATGATGAGTTAGTTGTTGACGAAAATAACATACATCTCTTGGGAAAGGGGATTCTTGCACAAACCTCAAAAGTTCAAGTAGTTCGAAAAACGAAAAATTTGATTTAAAAGTAAATAAAGCAAAAAAATTACAGAGCAGTGACAAGAAAGAGAAAAACACAAAACAGGGCAAAACAGATAAAAAAAAGTAGACAAAGAAGAAAAAATAAAAAGGATTTGGGAAAATTTAGCCCTTCAAGAAGAAAAAGTGAAAATGCTAATTTAAAAATTAAAAATAAAGTGCAACCCCCTCCAACAATCGTCGAAAATATGCTTGAAAAGGGAACATTTTTTTAAACTATTTTGGGAGGAAGGTTTTATGTGTGCTCAGAATCTGAAAAATATGCGAAGTATAAAAATACCGACAGTAATTTTTCTCTTGTTCCAGAAGAGTTGTACAAAGTCATTGCAATTTTGTTGTTGTCAGGTTATAACACTTTATCTAACACTAAAATCTATTGGCAAACACAAGCTGACCTCAATAATGCTGCTATTTCAGCATCCATGTCTAGAGACACTTTTTTACGAATTTTTGGAAATCTTCATTTGTTAAACCATATGTCAACTACATTTAAAAAGTATGCGCAACCATTGTCATCTGTTTGGTCTCTTGATGAAGCCATGGAACCATAGTACGGGGTTTAAATTTTGGTGCTTAAATAAACCTGATGGGTATTGTATTCATTTTAAACTTTACGATGGTCGTCAAGGAAGAGATCCAAAAGTGACATTGGGAAGTTCAGTAACGAAGATGTTGGTGTTAGGTTTTGTCCCGGAAGGCAGCGACATTTTCTTGAACAATTATTTCAATTCTTTGCCACTACTTGAACAAATGAAAACCATAAGCATTCACATAACCAGTACAATTCGTAGTGACCGAATTGGAAAGGCTCCTCTAAGAGATCTCAAAAAAGATCCAAGAGGATCAGTTCATGCGTTGTAGGAAAAAATGGTAACTTCTCCCTTTATAAATGGCACAGTAACAGCCAAGTTATTTTGACTGCAAATAGAAGCAAGAGGAAGGTAGATGTTTTACTGCCATCTCTGATTAACGAGTATAATAATGGAATGGGAGGAGTGGACTTATTTGATCAGTTCCGAGGACAGTATAGGGTAAACATCAGAAGCAGGAAATGGTATTGACCAATAGTACGGTTCTACATAAATGCTGCAGTTGTTAATGCATGACTTCTCTGCCGAAACATAGAACCTCGCATAACTCAACTACAATTTGTTAGCTTCAACCCTTATACCACGACGAAGAGGAGTAATTCCACGCCGAACAGCCAACGTAAATACAGATTTGTGATTTGATCGGACTGAATACTGGCATCAAAAAAATACCACCAAAAGAAGATACTCTACATGCCATAAATGTGGAACCCATATATGCAATGACCGGAACATAAGTCTCCACACAGACTGTTTTGTACCTTATCATCTGCAATAAAATGTTCCTTACTTACCACTAAGTATAAAATGTTTGCTTTTGTAATAGTTTTTTAAAATAATTTAAGGGTATACCTGGAAACACCATTGCAATGTTTTTAATTTTTTTCTTAAAAAAAACAATTGCTCTAACAGAGTTTATACTTACGTCCCTAGACTTTAATAATATTTATCAATTGCCTCTTGAGGTTATTCTTGCATAAATTTCAATGAAATTTTGGCAATCGATAAATATTATTAATATCTATGGAGGTGTACGTGTATGTGTATGTGCATGTGTATGTGTATGTGTATGTGTATGTGTATATGTGTCTGTGTATGTGTATGTGTATGTGTATGTGTATGTGTATGTGTATGTGTATGTGTATGTGTATGTGTATGTGTATGTGTATGTGTATGTGTATGTGTATGTGTATGTGTATGTGTATGTGTATGTGTATGTGTATGTGTGTACGTGTCTGTGTATGTGTATGTAGTTCTTAAGAAAAAAATTAAAAACCTCAAAATGGTGGTTCGAGGTACTATAATACCCTTAAGATATTTATGCTATTTAGAGCTTATCGTATGAAATTTTAGACGGTGTTTTTTATTTTTCGTGTAAATTTTTTTTCACAAATTTGACTAGCTTCATCTTAGTTGGTCTCTTTTAAATGATTTCTTAAAGGGAAATTTCATAGGTATACTTAAAAACAATTGCAGCCCCTTTTGGGTTAAGTCCATGCATCAAAGACGAGCTTCCGAATGTCTTTTATGATTAGACCACCAATTCTTTCTTTGAATTTAAGAATGTGAGATTCTACTTCGTCTTCTATTTCTTTGATAAAAAGTGGCTTTCGACGGAACGATTTAGTAAGTGTCAAATCTTTACTTTTTTCATACAGATGTCGTTTCAGGATGTCCTTTGTAATATCATACCTTCTTGCTGCCTCGTTCAGCCCGACAGTTACAGAACGAACTGCCTTTACAGCCAAAAGTAGGTCTACTTCATCCCAGTTACCTACCATATTTGCTTCTTTTTGACATGTTTCTACAAGTATTAGATCACGCGGGAGCAAAACAGAATGTTGCCTCTTGCCGACCGCTGAAACAAGACTAAGGCTTGATTTGTGGTGAGATAACTTCTGGTATTTAGTTCTACAAAGTGACACCAGGTTAGCACCACGATAGTATTTGCTTGTGGGTGAAACCGAACCGGTCGGGATTAGGAGGCAGTCCAAATATAGGTAACTTTCCCCTACTCACCGATAAATGCATAACAACTAGTTTACATACCAAACTTTATGCAGGGGAGAGTGGTCTATGCTGGGACATGGTTCATAGTGGGACAAACTTTCTGGCAACCTTGCCAGACCACTTCACGCATCAAACTACTTTGTATTGTGTCATTTATTCATATACGTTGTGTTTATAAGAAATTTGTGGTCTCTGACAATTATTAACCGAGATATTTGATATCTTAAATAAAAAGGTAAGTACATGTATGAGATTTCCACATTAGAGTGAAATAATTTGGCTTATAACTTTTTATAAATAAAATTTTAAAATCTTAATTGATATGTTTTGAGGTTATGACATCAGAGAGTAGACGGTCAAGTGGAGTAATAGTATTATGTGTTGCGTATTTTAAACAATGCGACAAGCTTTAACAAACGTAATGTCAGTGAATTTTTTAAAAATCAGACAGACGTCCTTCAAAAGTAAAAATTTTGGGCAAGTGACATTTATAATTTAGACGAGACTGGTGTAACGACTGTAGATAAGCCTGCAAAGATAGCGCAAAGTGGTTGCAAACAAGTCGGAAAAATCACTTCGGGAGAACGAGGTATTTTAGTAACCCTATGTTGTGTAAAATCCGGAAGTGGTACTTTCATTCACCCATTTATGGTTTTCCCAAAAAAAAAACAAAATGTGCCAAAAACACGCTCCACCTGATTCTGGCGGCTCCGCATTTCCTACAGGTTGGATGACCTCGAATACATTTGAGAATGTATGGATCATATGATTAAACATACTAACTGCTCTCCTGACAAAAGATATTGATCATATTGGACAACCAGGAAAGCCATTATGTTGTGGATGTTTTAAAGAAAACAAAAGATAATGGCTTAGTATTGTTGGCTTTACCACCGCACTCCCGTCATCGGGTGCAATCTTTGGATGTTTCTTGCTTTGGACCCTTCAAGTCGTATTTCAACAGAGCAGCTGATGAATGGATGATTAATCACCCGGGCACAACAATTTATAATGTAAGTGAAAAGGCTTTAGCCTTTACTCCAACCAATATTTGATAAGGTTTTCAGAAAACTAGAATTTGTCCGCTGAATTGCAACATTTTTACAGATCGGAATTTCATGATGTCTTATGTGACAGACCGACGGTCTGAAGTTGCAACTTTACCAAATCTAGATCTTCAAAATACTGTAATAGGCAAAGCAAACATTCTTCCCGAGTCGTCCACTGAAGTTCTTAATGTTCGATTTGATGTTTCCCCAGAAAAAATATCGGTTGATTCCAACGATACTACTACTGCTTATTTTGAACCTCCTGATTTACCTCCAGTAGCTGGACCTTTTGAGATATTATGTGTAGGTTTATTACCAAAAAAAAGGTATCAAGCTCTAAAGAGTCCGAAATAGAGGATGCCATTGGCGAAAACGCACATGTGATGATGAGGAAAATGATTTTGAGCCAGATATTCAGAATGGCAATTTGTTGGACTTGAAAATAGACTCTCTTTAAATGTTCACTAGAACTAATGTTGGTATTAATGTTGCTAAATCAAAAAATTAAATGAAAAAACAAACAAAAAATAAGAAACAGGAGCCTTCAGTTGATTTAGCAACACTAATACCAACATTAGATGCTTTTAGTAAACATTTGATCAATTAACGACAATTTGATCAATTAGCGCACATCAAAATTTTATTTTATATTTGCTGAATGTATTAATTGTATATGTAGTATAGAGCTAAAATAAGTGGTGAACTATTATCATCATTATTATTATTATTATTATTATTATGATTCTTATTTAAAGAGAATCTATTTTCAAGCCCAAACTTGGATAGGTAATGTTTTAAACCCAAAAGATTGGGAATGGAAAGTAGAAAATGAAATATTGCGTCCTGTTAAAATGAACAACCCTGCAGCTCCTAATACGGTTGTAAATATCATTTCATGTTCATGCTGAAAAGGTTGCAAAACAAATGCTTGTGGGTGTCGCAAAAAAACATGAACTGTTCTACGGCTTGCGTTAATTATGAAGGTAATAACTGTTCTAATTCGAAAAATATTAATATTGTTAATGATACCCAAGAAGATGCTAACAACTGCAGCGGAGATATAGATTTTGAATTTCCCTATTTCCCGAATTTTCAATTTAACGTCAGTCACCCCACTTGCCCCAAGGGGGGGCTGTATTTTTGGCAAGGGGACATCTCTCGCGAACCAAACCTTTCTTAAATATAAGCCTAAATAAGAAAATTGCAAAAGATTTCATCAAAATTCATGCTGGCTAAAAAAATATTAGTTTTTTCTGGCCTATATCTCTAATTAAATTATATTAGTCCCAACATAGACCATACGTGTCCCGATATGAACCAATGAGAGGCCCACTATGAACCAATATTGGTTTATACTGAAACAAATGGTTCATACTGGGTCAACCATCATACAATATTTTCTGTTAACTTTATCTAAAACCTCAATTGACACATACTCGTGAATATCCAAAGCAGTGGTTTTGTACCCCTTAAAAACCTTTAAAAAAATAAAAGATGCGTCTGAATGCCTTAAATATTCAAAAGTCTCCCACTATAGACCACGCTCCCCCATATGAAGAAGATGAACTTGTTATATGCATGGAGTGGCTTCATTACTTTATACTATAGTGATAACTGAGTTTTAAAAGAAAAATGTATAACAATGCCGTTTTCGTTATACCTATATGTTGTAATTTTAAAACACCAAATTATGACATTTTCATTTTCATCGTTGTGCCTACCTGTATGATTTCTATAGAATGGAAACCGGATTATAATTGGAAAATAACGAACTCTAATTTAATTAAATTGTAAATATGTAAATTAGTGCAAAATCTTCACTCGTGGCTGTTGATAATAAAGGTATATTATTGTTGAATTTCTGGTTATAGCAGTGTTAATAACCTTAAGTCATATTGCAGATAAAACAACTGAACGTTCTCATGACCTGCATCTGCAGCGTGCAAGCGGATTTTCATTACGGAATGAACAGGAAATTATATCAGTTTAGTGCTAAATAAGGTAAGCTAATGTTGATTTTATCTTATATATTAGATATAACTAAGTAATTTTAGGAAAATTACACATATCTGCAGTAGAACCTTATACATTAGTTAAAAACTATTGATTGTGTACATGTAATTTATGATATTTTACAAGTACGTTTACTTTAAATTGCAAGATATATTTAATAACCAATTTTCTACATAAAATTTGTGAATAATTTATGGAATGCTACAAATTAAAAAATTAATTAAGTGTACAATAATTTTTTTATTTTGGAAAATATTTTATTCTAGAGTCGTTTGTAAACCACAGTTTTCTGTATCTGCAAGGCGGTTTGTATTTGTTATTTGTATTTGCTGATGTCCAGATTCTTTTAATGGCTTAAATAATTCTTAAATGCACTATAAGGTTTCTAAAGCTTTTGTTGAGTTGTGTTTCTTGTTTTTTTCGTTACTGAATAATGCAATTATTCGACTGTAGTGACGTGACAATTATACTGTTCATTTGATGACTTCTCTATAGTTTACAGGTTTTGTGTGGGTTATATTGATAAAGATAAGATTTCAAATAATTCAAATTTGGGATTTAGTCAAACCATTTAGGACAAATAAATAAAGTAAATTGGTTATACAGATGTGCATGTATGGTTGCCTGTAAATGGTCATCCTTCTGTAAGATTTGTAACATTACCATTATTATTTTGGAATTTTTATTTTATACCATTACTTCACCTAATGTTTGTTACTAAACAATTGTCATTGCCATCATAATCCAATTGTTAAAATTTTGGTTGGTCAAAGAACACTATTTAAATAGTCAGGCGTCGATCTAGGACAAAATGACAAGGGGGCGGGATTATTTTTTTTTTTGCTTGTACGTGAATACATAAATAAATAAAATTCATACGAAATTCCCAGGATGACGTCATGCTCAGGCTGAAAGAAATTTGAGTCGTACATACCATATACCTCATTTAGCAATACATACATAGATTATAAATACAAAGTGCACTTATAACTAAATCAAATATACAAAGTATCGTGTTGTTGGTGGTGCGCTGCTGAGGAGCCTTTGTCCCCCCAGCGCTGGAATGCGTGGTTGTTGAGTTGCGTGATGTTGATGTTATGTCTGTTGACATCGTGTTGTGTAGTTTGTTGGTTCCTACAAAAAAATATCGTGTGGGTGTTCTAGCTAATAGAGTTACCTGCCTCGGATATCTGAATTAAAATGAAAAACGTATAAGTTTAGTCGTCACAAATTCCTGTACAATGATAGCGGTTCTATTATTGTGCATTAGTAGCATGGAATTTCTGAGCAGATACAAAACAAATAGTAGGTAGGATTAAAACAGGAAATAGTTATAAAAAGTCGATTCTAGTGTATTTATCCGAGGTATCTCTTCTCCCGTTCGGGAGATTGCATATCCAAAAAGGGCACACACCTCCTGGCCGTCCGTGAGGATTACTCACCACATGTCAGTCGGAGTTTGCGCTTTAGCTAATACGGCTGCCATTTTGAGGATGACAGATAGGGCCATCGCCAAATACAAGACTCCGAAGAAGCCCAGAATGGGGTCGAACTCCAAGGCGGGTGGAGAGGGCGTTTTCTCGACCACGGCTCTAACCGCATTGGGTACTTGCGTATTTTCACTACCGCTCGGTCCTTTAGCGTAACTAACGACGGTTCGGTGTTGAGAAGATGTCGCTATCGGGGGTGTCCTCTTCTGTTGCTGTTGGCGTGGTGCATCGGTCAGCTTCAGCTGGGGCTGCGGGAGACTTGGGAACTTCGGGCATCCCGGAAGTTGGCCGAGTGACCACCACCGCAGTTCACACTTAGCCCGGTTAGTTCGGGGTTTAATGCATTCGCTGGAGTATTGATTTCCTGCGTACTTAACACAGCGTGCCGCTACTCCACAACAACGCTGCGCGTGACGGAATCCTGGCACCGGTGGAACTGTTCGATGCAGGATTTCCACATCAAGCCTTCGATGGAGATGCGAACCACGTACCCCCCTGCCCCCTGTTGGGAGCGTCACCAGCAGAATGGGGATCGGTTGTCCTTGTATCTTCATCCTGAAACAAGAAATCGGATTAATATCGCGTTCGTGTAGCTAGTAGAGAACGATTTGGAATCGCTGAAAACGATCAGGAATGTCTATATTTGTATTTTTGAAAATCTAAGGAAGAACTGCAGCTAATGGTTGCCAAGCCAACTATGATTCCCTTTTTAAAAAATGCAAACTTATATTATTACTCAAAAACCGCACCCCCTAGACAAACTCTAAGCACGCCTCTGAATTCGGCAATTAATATGTAAGTACCGTTGAATAAATATATCAGTGTAATAGTATGAATCGAGGTATAAGACCTTGAAAAAGGTGTAGAAATATCGACGTTTGGCTATAAGTCAAAAACAAAAGAAGATACTCTACATGCCATAAATGTGGAACCCATATATGCAATGACCGGAACATAAGTCTCCACACAGACTGTTTTGTACCTTATCATCTGCAATAAAATGTTCCTTACTTACCACTAAGTATAAAATGTTTGCTTTTGTAATAGTTTTTTAAAATAATTTAAGGGTATACCTGGAAACACCATTGCAATGTTTTTAATTTTTTCTTAAAAAAAATTGCTCTAACAGAGTTTATACCCCCTAGACTTTTAATATTTATCAATTGCCTCTTGAGGTTATTCTTGCATAAATTTCAATGAAATTTTGGCAATCGATAAATATTATTAATATCTATGGAGGTGTGTGTATGTGTTGTGTGTGTTGTGTTGTGTTGTGTATGTGTTGTGTGTTGTGTTGTGTGTGTATGTATGTGTATGTGTATGTGTATGTGTTGTTGTTGTGTTGTTGTGTATGTGTATGTGTATGTGTATGTGTTGTGTTTGTGTATGTATGTGTTGTATGTGTATGTTATGTGTTGTGTGTGTTGTGTTGTGTATGTTACGTGTCTGTGTATGTGTATTAGTTCTTAAGAAAAAATTAAAACCTCAAAATGGTGGTTCGAGGTACTATAAACCCTTAAGATATTTATGCTATTTAGAGCTTATCGTATGAAATTTTAGACGGTGTTTTTATTTTCGTGTAAACTTTTTCACAAATTTGACTAACTTCATCTTAGTTGGTCTCTTTTAAATGGTTTCTTAAAGGGAAATTTCATAAGTATACTTAAAACAATTGCAGCCCCTTTTGGGTTAAGTCCATGCATCAAAGACGAGTTTCGAATGTCTTTTATGATTAGACCACCAATTCTTTCTTTGAATTTAAGAATGTGAGATTCTACTTCGTCTTCTATTTCTTTGGTAAAAGTGGCTTTCGACGGAACGATTTAGTAAGTGTCAAATCTTTTTTTTCATACAGATGTCGTTTCAGGATGTCCTTTGTAATATCATACCTTCTTGCTGCCTCGTTCAGCCCGACAGTTACAGAACGAACTGCGTTTACCGCCAAAAGTAGGTCTACTTCATCCCAGTTACCTACCATATTTGCCTCTTTTGACATGTTTCTACAAGTATTAGATCACGCGGGAGCAAAACAGAATGTCGCCTCTTGCCGACCGCTCAAACAAGACTAAGGCTTGATTTGTGGCGAGATAACTTCTGGTATTTAGTTCTACAAAGTGACACCAGGTTAGCACCACGATAGTATTTGCTTGTGGGTGAAACCGAACCGGTCGGGATTAGGAGGCAGTCCAAATATAGGTAACTTTCCCCTACTCACCGATAAATGCATAACAACTGGTTTACATACCAAACTTTATGCAGGGGAGAGTGGTCTATGCTGGGACATGGTTCATAGTGGGACAAACTTTCTGGCAACCTTGCCAGACCACTTCACGCATCAAACTACTTTGTATTGTGTCATTTATTCATATACGTTGTGTTTATAAGAAATTTGTGGTCTCTGACAATTATTAACCGAGATATTTGATATCTTAAATAAAAAGGTAAGTACATGTATGAGATTTCCACATTAGAGTGAAATAATTTGGCTTATAACTTTTTTATAAATAAAAATTTTAAAATCTTAATTGATGTGTTTTGAGGTTATGACATCAGAGAGTAGACGGTCAAGTGGAATAATAGTATTATGTGTTGCGTATTTTAAACAATGCGACAAGCTTTAACAAACGTAATGTCAGTGAATTTTTTAAAAATCAGACAGACGTCCTTCAAAAGTAAAAATTTTGGGCAAGTGACATTTATAATTTAGACGAGACTGGTGTAACGACTGTAGATAAGCCTGCAAAGATAGCGCAAAGTGGTTGCAAACAAGTCGGAAAAATCACTTCGGGAGAACGAGGTATTTTAGTAACCCTATGTTGTGTAAAATCCGGAAGTGGTACTTTCATTCACCCATTTATGGTTTTCCCAAAAAAACAAAATGTGCCAAAAACACGCTCCACCTGATTCTGGCGGCTCCGCATTTCCTACAGGTTGGATGACCTCGAATACATTTGAGAATGTATGGATTATATGATTAAACATACTAACTGCTCTCCTGACAAAAAGATATTGATCATATTGGACAACCAGGAAAGCCATTATGTAGTGGATGTTTTAAAGAAAACAAAAGATAATGGCTTAGTATTGTTGACCTTACCACCGCACTCCCGTTATCGGATGCAATCTTTGGATGTTTCTTGCTTTGGACCCTTCAAGTCGTATTTCAACAGAGCAGCTGATGAATGGATGATTAATCACCCGGGCACAACAATTTATAATGTAATGAAAAGGCTTTAGCCTTTACTCCAACCAATATTTGATAAGGTTTCCAGAAAACTAGAATTTGTCCGCTGAATTGCAATATTTTTACAGATCGGAATTTCATGATGTCTTATGTCACAGACCGACGGTCTGAAGTTGCAACTTTACCAAATCTAGATCTTCAAAATACTGTAATAGGCGAAGCAAACATTCTTCCCGAGTCGTCCACTGAAGTTCTTAATGTTCGATTTGATGTTTCCCCAGAAAAAATATCGGTTGATTCCAACGATACTACTACTGCTTATTTTGAACCTCCTGATTTACCTCCAGTAGCTGGACCTTTTGAGATATTATGTGTAGGTTTATTACCAAAAAAAAGGTATCAAGCTCTAAAGAGTCCGAAATAGAGGATGCCATTGGCGAAAACGCACCACGTGATGATGAGGAAAATGATTTTGAGCCAGATATTCAGAATGGCAATTTGTTGGACTTGAAAATAGACTCTCTTTAAATGTTCACTAGAATTAATGTTGGTATTAATGTTGCTAAATCAAAAATTAAATGAAAAACAAACAAAAATAAGGAACAGGAGCCTTCAGTTGATTTAGCAACACTAATACCAACATTAGATGCTTTTAGTAAACATTTGATCAATTAACGACAATTTGATCAATTAGCGCACATCAAAATTTTATTTTATATTTGCTGAATGTATTAATTGTATATGTAGTATAGAGCTAAAATAAGTGGTGATGCTAAAACTATTATCATCATTATTATTATTATTATTATGATTCTTATTTAAAGAGAATCTATTTTCAAGCCCAAACTTGGATAGGTAATGTTTTAAACCCAAAAGATTGGGAATGGAAAGTAGAAAATGAAATATTGCGTCCTGTTAAAATGAACAACCCTGCAGCTCCTAATACGGTTGTAAATATCATTTCATGTTCATGCTGAAAAGGTTGCAAAACAAATGCTTGTGGGTGTCGCAAAAAAACATGAACTGTTCTACGGCTTGCGTTAATTATGAAGGTAATAACTGTTCTAATTCGAAAAATATTAATATTGTTAATGATACCCAAGAAGATGCTAAGAACTGCAGCGGAGACATAGATTTTGAATTTCCTATTTCCCGAATTTTCAATTTAACGTCAGTCACCCACTTGCCCCAAGGGGGCTGTATTACAAAGGGACATCTCTCGAACCAAACCTTTCTTAAATATAAGCCTAAATAAGAAAATTGCAAAAGATTTCATCAAAATTCATGCTGGCTAAAAAAATATTAGTTTTTTCTGGCCTATATCTCTAATTAAATTATATTAGTCCCAACATAGACCATACGTGTCCCGATATGAACCAATGAGAGGCCCACTATGAACCAATATTGGTTTATACTGAAACAAATGGTTCATACTGGGTCAACCATCATACAATATTTTCTGTTAACTTTATCTAAAACCTCAATTGACATATAATCGTGAATATCCAAAGCAGTGGTTTTGTACCCCTTAAAAACCTTTAAAAAAATAAAAGATGCGTCTGAATGCCTTAAATATTCAAAAGTCTCCCACTATAGACCACGCTCCCCCATATGAAGAAGATGAACTTGTTATATGCATGGAGTGGCTTCATTACTTTATACTATAGTGATAACTGAGTTTTAAAAGAAAAATGTATAACAATGCCGTTTTCGTTATACCTATATGTTGTAATTTTAAAACACCAAATTATGACATTTTCATTTTCATCGTTGTGCCTACCTGTATGATTTCTATAGAATGGAAACCGGATTATAATTGGAAAATAACGAACTCTAATTTAATTAAATTGTAAATATGTAAATTAGTGCAAAATCTTCACTCGTGGCTGTTGATAATAAAGGTATATTATTGTTGAATTTCTGGTTATAGCAGTGTTAATAACCTTAAGTCATATTGCAGATAAAACAACTAACTGAACGTTCTCATGACCTGCATCTGCAGCGTGCAAGCGGATTTTCATTACGGAATGAACAGGAAATTATATCAGTTTAGTGCTAAATAAGGTAAGCTAATGTTGATTTTATCTTATATATTAGATATAACTAAGTAATTTTAGGAAAATTACACATATCTGCAGTAGAACCTTATACATTAGATTTTACATTAAAAACTATTGATTGTGTACATGTAATTTATGATATTTTACAAGTACGTTTACTTTAAATTGCAAGATATATTTAATAACCAATTTTCTACATAACATTTGTGAATAATTTATGGAATGCTACAAATTAAAAAATTAATTAAGTGTAATTGGAATCGTTACAATAATTTTTTTATTTTGGAAAATATTTTATTCTAGAGTCGTTTGTAAACCATAGTTTTCTGTATCTGCAAGGCGGTTTGTATTTGTTATTTGTATTTGCTGATGTCCAGATTCTTTTAATGGCTTAAATAATTCTTAAATGCACTATAAGGTTTCTAAAGCTTTTGTTGAGTTGTGTTTCTTGTTTTTTTCGTTACTGAATAATGCAATTATTCGACTGTAGTGACGTGACAATTATACTGTTCATTTGATGACTTCTCTATAGTTTACAGGTTTTGTGTGGGTTATATTGATAAAGATAAGATTTCAATAATTCAAATTTGGGATTTAGTCAAACCATTTAGGACAAATAAATAAAGTAAACTGGTTATACAGATGTGCATGTATGGTTGCCTGTAAATGGTCATCCTTCATTAAGATTTGTAACATTACCATTATTATTTTGGAATTTTATTTTATACCATTACTTCACCTAATGTTTGTTACTAAACAAATGTCATTGCCATCATAATCCAATTGTTAAAATTTTGGTTGGTCAAAGAACACTATTTAAATAGTCAGGCGTCGATCTAGGACAAAATGACAAGGGGGCGGGATTATTTTTTTTTTGCTTGTACGTGAATACATAAATAAATAAAATTCATACGAAATTCCCAGGATGACGTCATGCTCAGGCTGAAAGAAATTTGAGCCGTACATACCATATACCTCATTTAGAAATACATACATAGATTATAAATACAAAATGCACTTATAACTAAATCAAATACACAAAGTATCGTGTTGTTGGTGGTGCGCTGCTGAGGAGCCTTTGTCCCCCTCAGCGCTGGAATGCGTGGTTGTTGGGTTGCGTGATGTTGATGTTGTGTGTTGACATCGTGTTGTGTAGTTTGTTGGTTCCTACAAAAAAATATCGTGTGGGTGTTCTAGCTAATAGAGTTACCTGCCTCGGATATCTGAATTAAAATGAAAAACGTATAAGTTTAGTCGTCACAAATTCCTGTACAATGATAGCGGTTCTATTATTGTGCATTAGTAGCATGGAATTTCTGAGCAGATACAAAACAAATAGTAGGTAGGATTAAAAGAGGAAATAGTTATAAAAAGTCGATTCTAGTATATTTATCCGAGGTATCTCTTCTCCCGTTCGGGAGATTGCATATCAAAAGGGCACACACCTCCTGGCCGTCCGTGAGGATTACTCACCACATGTCAGTCGGAGTTTGCGCTTTAGCTAATACGGCTGCCATTTTGAGGATGACAGATAGGGCCATCGCCAAATACAAGACTCCGAAGAATCCCAGAATGGGGTCGAACCCCAAGGCGGGTGGAGCGGGCGTTTTCTCGACCACGGCTCTAACCGCATTGGGTACTTGCGTATTTTCACTACCGCTCGGTCCTTTAGCGTAACTAACGACGGTTCGGTGTTGAGAAGGTGTCGTTATCGGGGGTGTCATCTTCTGTTGCTGTTGGCGTGGTGCATCGGTCAGCTTCAGCTGGGGCTGCGGGAGACTTGGGAACTTCGGGCATCCCGGAAGTTGGCCGAGTGACCACCACCGCAGTTCACACACTTAGCCCGGTTAGTTCGGGGTTTAATGCATTCGCTGGAGTATTGATTTCCTGCGTACTTAACACAGCGTGCCGCTACTCCACAACAACGCTGCGCGTGACAGAATTCCTGGCACCGGTGGAACTGTTCGATGCAGGATTTCCACATCAAGCCTTCGATGGAGATACGAACCACGTACCCCCCTGCCCCCTGTTGGGAGCGTCACCAGCAGAATGGGGATCGGTTGTCCTTGTATCTTCATCCTGAAACAAGAAATCGGATTAATATCGCGTTCGTGTAGCTAGTAGAGAACGATTTGGAATCGCTGAAAACGATCAGGAATGTCTATATTTGTATTTTTGAAAATCTAAGGAAGAACTGCAGCTAATGGTTGCCAAGCCAACTATGATTCCCTTTTTAAAAAAATGCAAGCTCATATTATTACTCAAAAACCACACCCCCTAGACAAACTCTAAGCACGCCTCTGAATTCGGCAATTAATATGTAAGTACCGTTGAATAAATATATCAGTGTAATAGTATGAATCGAGGTATAAGACCTTGAAAAAGGTGTAGAAATATCGACGTTTGGCTATAAGTCAAAAACGAAAGAAGATACTAAATTTTTGATTTTGCCATGAAATCTAGGTCAACAAAGTAGTACGTGAAAGTAAAAACTGCAAACTTATATCTTTGTTAATAACAAAGACATCTTTAAAAAACAACTAAAACTACGAAGTCGAGACACACTGTACTATTAAACAAAAAAGAAGCAGTTGACAAATTTCTGAAACTACAAGTTTAGTACATTTTAGATGCGGATTAATAAATAATTTTTAAAAACTTGTCGCACATGAGCATTTTATTTATCCATAATTTTTCTGATGTTCAATATGTTACTAGGAAATATTGGAAACTTTGGTTATATATGCTACGCGGATGGCGTATTGCATGGAATATACAGAACGAAATGTAACCTACAGTTTTAGTAAACCTACGCTAACGTCATTACCTTTACCTTTCCTTTTTAATACTCGCAGCTCAATTTAGTTCACACTTATGTGCATAAAATTGCAGTTTTACCAGTTCAGTTTAATGAGCCTTTTTTTCCTTTGGAGAAAATGCATGGCTATCTAGATAACTCGCAACAACGATTTTCGGTATCTTTAGATTTGTTATTATTGACTTAAGAAAAAATGTGTGAAGCAAAAGTTATAGGTGACCGATCTTTTATTTAATGCATGATTCTTGAGCTCTGACACAAACTTACGTTCTTTCTAATGGAAACCGTAGTTGGCCCTCATTTTATGGCTTTTCTAACAGAACATCCTTGAATGTTGGCAAAGGCTGTTACTATAACTGCTCTATGGTCATCTACTGTACTGTACGACCTAGATATACCCTATCTCTCACCTGTTCCCGTAAATCTAAAACAAACTGATTGAGCAATCGACGTGGTCATTCAACCAGTTCGTTTTTTCCTATCCAAGAGTTCGGCAATGTGTCATTTAAATGATTTCGTACCGTCAGCTGATTATATGGTGTTGATCCATTGTGTTGAAACGCTTCGAGTATACCACGTGTCTGTACACACATTTTTAAAATCGTTCTGCAGAAAGTGAAGGTAACGATCACCAGCTAGTGTCTCATAAAAACTGTAGGGATCAAGAATTGTTGAACCGTTGACGCTACAAAGAACATTAAACACAAACTAAACTTGGGGTCTCCTTTGTTCAACACGTTAAAATTTTCTTGCATCCATAATTTTCATTATGTCTGTAAAGTATGTCGCAGCTTATAAATCACGTTGCATCCGTCCACAAAACTTCAATGTAAAATGTTGTTCAGTTTCACTTGTTTGTAACCCAAACATAATACTCTATACATCTATCGTTGTTATCAAGATATAGTATTAGTATTTTAACAACTGATAATTTATAGGGATGAAAATTATGTTTGTTAAGTATTTTTGCAACCGTACGTTGTGATATGTCTGCAACCGTTTCAATTTGTCGGATGGAAGTCGATGGATTTTGCATTACACGTGCCAAAGCGCTTACCTCGGCTACTTCATTAATGTTTCTTGGAATATTATTTGGGTTATGAAATGAACCATACTCTTCCAAATTATCACACAATGTCTTAAACATAGATAGAAAGGATTGGTCACAATCAAAAATTGTATGGCACAGGATGTAACGCTCTAACATTAGGCTGTTCTTGACTAGAAAAGTTCATATTAATAATATACGAAACTTCAGTCAACTTGAATAACTAATTGAACCAAATGGTTTGCATCTGACAATAACTGTCGTTTGCATCTGTCACTTGCTTGCATAGCACACTACGTTCGAAGATGAAAAGAACATGTAACACCAATATTATAACGTTTCACACTAAAATAATTCTTTTCCTGAATTAAAAATTAAAGCATAAAACTTTAATAACTAACTTGAAGCTTTAGGAGTAAACGCGATTCGCATACGGCAATTGTTTCCATAGCTAAGTGAAAAGTTCGAATATCAGGAAAAGAAATGAGCAAATTAACTTAATTATGTATGAAAATAACTATGTGAACTAATATGTCGTTGAAACATTTGTGAAAAAGTCTTTTTTAAAAATTGACAGACGTTAGAAAAAATGTAAGGTCGTATCAGAACTCAAGAATCACGGATTAAATAAAAAATTCGGTTAGCCTGTATAATTAAGCACATAATTAGCTACAAATTTTTCCCTTTACACATGTTTTCTAAAGTCAATAATAACGAAGACACATGCACCTAAGGAAAGGGAAAGGGAAGGTCACGTATTTCATTCCCTCCCGAAGGAGGAGGGAGGACTGTTTGAGCTTTCCAAGCTCCTTCAGCCGCAATCATGGATTCCCAGCATACGTACATACATTACGTATATATTCATGTTAGTATTAAGGATGGGTGTGGTCAGGATAGGATTGGAAGGAACGGAGTTAGGGTTGTGAGGGGGAAAATACTACCCCATCGTTTGCCTGAGCAGCCGCACATGGTGTGCGTGTATGCAGCGACCATTCTGCTACTTGTGTATTAGGAAAACCCCCTGAAAAAACTTCATACAACGTAGACGGTAACGGGAATCGAATCCATTACCTCCCGAATGCTAAGCAGGTTGTTTCACCACTACTCTACTAGCTCGGTCACCTAACGAAATGACACAAAAATTGTTTTTGTGGGTTATCTCGTAAGCCATACATTTTTTCCAAACAACAAAAAGCTCGTTTAACTGAGCGAGTAAAACTGCAACTCTTTCCCTACATAACGGCCTCTCTCACCCCGCTAGTATTCGAGATCCCTATACTAAATGTCGGAAAAAAACTCATCCTTTGTAAGGCTAAAAAAGTTTTACATATACCGACGTTGTTGAGATATCTCCAACACTAAAATAAATTTTATAAAGTAACTTAATGAGTTACTAGAAAAGCATTCGTTATTCGTTTATAACCTTATTTTTCGTTTGCTTGTTATATTACTTCTATAACTGATTTTTCTCTTGAAAGCGTGGAATAAATCAGAGTGAGAATGGAGGAAGCAGCGGAGAAAGCAAAGTTTAAAAGATGGAAAGAGGTGAAAACGGGTTGGAAGCAATGGTGGGAGGAGAATACATGGAGGCCAAGTCGAAGGCAAGAAGAACACTAAGACAGTGGAAGAAAGGGAACGTAGGAAAAAAGAAAGTGAAGAGGGCGTATGGAAATATCTAAAGAAAGTAAAGAGGAGAAGAACGACGCAAGCGGGAATACAGATAAACGAATGGAAGAGATATTTCAAGATATTGCAATTTTAAATACTGGAGGGGGAGTATATACAGGAATGAGATGGAGGACAAAAGAAAAAGACATATGAAACACATGAAGCAGGACAAAGTGTTAAAGAAGAGGAAGTAATAGAGGCAATACAGAAGGTAAAAAAGGTAAAGCGGTAGGAGAAGACAGGATACAAGGTGAGTGGTGGATATATGGAGGAAAAAAGGTAGCGAAAAGAATGACTGAAATTGTAAATAAAATATGCCCGGTGCACAAAAAATGGGACAAAAAACAAGTGACGAATTACAGAAGAAAAGAAACTGCTACCAGAAGGACTGGCAGGATTTAGGAGAGGAAGAAGTACGATAGACAACATATTCATTTTGAAACACATGCAAATAAGGAACTAGAAAAGAAAGGGGTGAAAATGGTAGCGGTATTTGTGGCCTTGTAGCCACATTTGACAGGGTGAACAGGCAACGGCTATGGGAGTACTTGAGGAAAAGAAGATGACCGAAAGATTAATAGAAAGGATGGAAGAAATATATGAAGAAACGAGGAATAGGGTGAGGGTGAATGGGGAATTAAGTGAAGGATTCATGGCAAGAAGGGGACCAAGACAAGGATGCCCACTGAGCCCAATCCTGTTCGCGATATACATGGGAGATCTAGAGGAGACATTAAAGGGGCAACAAGGAGGAGTGGTGGTGGGGAACAGGAAAGTGTGGTCACTGGCATACGCTGATGACATAGTGTTAATAGCGAAGGAAGAAGAAGAAATGAGGAAATTGTTAAAAACTATGGACATATATTTAAAAAGAAAAAATTTGGAAGTAAATGGGAACAAAACCAAGGTAATGTTATTGAGAAAAGGGGAGGAAAAAGGAAAAAAGGGGGAGTGGAAATGGAGGGAAGACGAGATACGGCAGGTAAAGGAATTCACCTACTTCGATTACACGATGAGACAAGACAATACAGATGGAGAGCATACAAAAGAACGAGTAAGAAAAGGGAATAAATTAATAGGGCAAGTGTGGAGTGTAGGAGAAAGACTGTTCGGAATGGACTTAATGAAAAGGAGATTATTATTTGAAAAATAATAAAATGTGTGGAGTACGGGGCGGAAGTGTGGGGGTAAAAGAGTATAAAGAGATAGAGGGACAGCAAGAAAAATACTGGAAATGGGTACTGGGAGTGGAAGGAGAAACACCGGGATCCATCATCAGAAAGGAGGTGCAAGCACAAAAAATAAGGATGGAGGCGAGAAAGTGCGAGGAGGAAATAAGTAGAAGATCAGAGTGTAAGATATTACAAGAATGCTGGGAGGAAATAAAAGAAGTAAGAATAAAATACGAACAAGAAACCAGGAAAGAATATTATAAAAGAAATAGGTACGCGAAAGAAGAAGTGGAGGGATTAAGAATGTCAGGTGTGAGCGTAGAAGAGACAGGGATGTACAAGCGTAGGAAAGATGAATGAAGGTGAAGGAAGGTAAATACAAAGGATACTTGAAAGGAGATGGGAGGAAGGAAAGAAAGAAAATGATAACGAGATTTAGGTGTGGAAATAAAGAAAGAGGGAACAAATATTGTAGAAGTGATGAAGGCAGGGTATGTAGGCTATGCGGGGAGGGGATGGAAAAGATCAACCCTATGATAAACGAATGCAGGGAGGTAAAGGAAGAGGAGAGGACGGTTGAGGAGATACTGGGGTAAAAAGGAAGGGGAGGGGACTGGATGGAAGAAATATGGAAAATAAGAAGACAGTTAAGGGGCGAAGAGGTAAAAAGAGACATTAGAAAGTCAATTGTAAATAGTGAATAGAATTGTAGTAAATGCAGTCCTTTGCAATATTGTAAATAAGCAAATAAAGATATTAAGTAAGAATCTTAAATGCTATTCCCAATTTTTTATCTTTAAACTGTATTTAAACGTTCGCGAGTATGAATCGCTGTGATTCACATTCGAAATTTCTATTTAAGAAGAAAATCACGACCAGTATTGTGTACTCAATGGCCCTTAATGAATGCGAAACAATTTTGTAATCGGTCTGAATCAAAATAAGTAATTTTCAGATCAATCATATATCCAAAATGTCAAAAGTTTTATTTTTAAATGGTGTAATCTTTCATGTAGCTTCACACACAACAGAAAACAATGTAATCTAATAACATAATATTGGTTCTCTCTAATCTGTAGATTGAACCATCACTTTTATAAATTCTTACAATAAAGCTGTAGAGAGGTTTACCATAGTATAAACAAAATAATAATTTAACTGATCAAACTCTATTAACCAATTTTGCAAAATTATTTACATATATATATATATATATATATATATATATATATATATATATATATATATATATATTGGCTGCATCCGTAAAGCAACACATTCAAAAAAACAATTCCTATAGATCAATCCCTACTACTAGCATATATACAAACGAAACAAGAAACAATGGTGGTGGGAATTTATTGTCCGTTAGACCTAATTAAAAATTACCACAATAACACTAAAGCCTTTATAGGTCAATCAACCGGTCACCACTCATCAAATATCTAAAATTATCCTTACATATAATTCCTGAAAGCCTCTATCAGGTATAATATCCTATCCACTTTGGTTAATTTGCTTTAATCAATCCAGGTATGCACGTACTCACACTACTAGTAACCGTCCTTTACGAGGCTTTAACCAAGGCCGTCTCACTGAATGCTAACTTAAATGTCCGCTTTTGGCAATATAATTTACTTGAATGCCCCTCTTTGCCACAGATATTTTAATTACACTTTACTACTAAATTCTTAATTGTCTATAAACGGTCGATTAAGTGCTGCTAATAAACGCACATATATTTACCTTAGTAATATTAACGTTCAATACTGTCAACTTCAATTCATATAGCTTAACACACCTTTATTTAGTTATGTAAAGGATGACTAAATTCTGTATTATAAGTGTTTTGTAACTGTGGTTTCCTATTAGTGGAGTTGATCGGCCTATTTCCACAGTTTTTGCTTTTGGAGCGCGACGTTTCGGAAGCGGACTCTTTGTTATCAGGCTTAGTCCTGAGAAGGACTGTTATCGCACTCGAGTCGAATTCATATGTTACATGTAATTTTTTCCCAAGCACTTGACTACTCTTAAATTTGAACGGTACCTTTCACTTACTAGTCTGACACCTTTACCGCTGAGCCACTGAGTAATCCAATATATATTTTTTAGAATATTATATATATATATATATATATATATATATATATATATATATATATATATATATATTTATTTATTAAACATTTTCGTGGTTGCGCAGAAGTTTATTGCGCATGTGGCGCCGTAACTTCTTGCGCAGGTGTATTGCGCTTAAGCTCTTCGCGCATTATTGGAATCCATATGGGATTCATTTCTACACTAGCTTGGCTTATTGGATTTTCTGCTAGTGCGACGCGGTGGTCTTCGTTCCAGACATGTTCGGCGATTCTTAATCTTTTGTTTCGCCCCTGCGGACGTTGTTCCTATGATCCTGCGTTCTCACTTTGAGTGGTCTACTGCTCTATCCTATGTATGCTCTACCGCATTCGCATGGTAGGTTGTATACACAATTCTTAGAATTCTGATCTTCATTGTATGGTTTGGTTTTGGTGAGTATTCCCCTGAGCGTTCTGGTCGATTTGAAGGCAGTGCGTATCTTGTATTTGCTGTCTATCCTTCGTATTTTATCTGAGGTACCTTGTATATATGGTATTATCGCTGTATATTTAGGTTCTTCTTTTTCGGTTACCCTTTCCCTGTTTAGGTTAGGTGTTAGATCGAGGTAGCCATTTTCTTTGAGTGTTCTAGCGATATTTTCTTTTTTTTTGTTCACGTCCTCTTATTTTGAGCATATTGTTTTTGCTCTATCATACAAGCATTTCGCCACGACTAAGTTCACGTTTTTGCGGTGATTCGAGCTGTCGTGTAGGTACCTCCCCGTGTGGCTAGGTTTCCTGTATCCACTTGTCGTGAAAGTGTTGTGATTCCTGTGTATAAATACATCCAGGAATGCACTCGGAACAAATCATCTGGGCACGATTTGGCTAGTAAGCAGTCTGCCCTCTATGGTATTACACAAGAAAACAATACAACTTCCTCGGATCAACCCGGCTACAAGGGGCGGTTAAGGTCGAAACAGACAAGCCCGTTGCTGACGACTGTGCAAGGAATGAATGACGAGTCGGTAGGTGGAATGCTACAGGTACGCATGGTAAAGAATTTGAAATTGTGAGTGTAATGTATGAAAGGCAGATTGATATTCTGTGTGTTTCCAAGACAAAGCGCAAAGGAAAGGATGCTGTGGAGATGGAGGATGGCAGGCTAACACTACGGTCAGGAGTTGAGACTGAAGTGCATGACGCAAAAGGAGTTGGGGTGATCGTAAGTGAAAGAGCGAAAAGTTATGTTAAACAGTATGAATTGGTATCGTCCATGGTAATGTGGGTTAGAATGAAAGTGGAGTTTCGAAGATTTTTTCTTATTGCATGCTATGCACCGGTAAATGAAGAGACCAAGAGTGTGAGAACTTCTGGAATGATGTAGAGAACGTCTTGAACGTATATAAGCCAAACGAAAGAGTGATGATAGTGGACGGTATAAACGGATTGGTGGGTGTACAGAGAGAACATACTGAACGCGTTCTAAGAAAGTTCGGAGCCCAACAGCCAATGAGAATGATTAACGCCTGATGAACATCTGTGTGGAGGGAAGCCTGTTTGTTTGTAATACGTGGTTTAAACATAAAAATGTGCATGTATATACATGGAAAAGAGGTGAATCTAAAGGTATGATCGGACCACCTTTTGGTTACATCGAGAGTGTGTTTAGGGCAAAAGTGGGTTTGGAGAAGGAAAGCACACGTAGTGCAAACGTCCATAATTAAGGTAGACAAACTAGTAGATTATGGTGCGAGAATGAAATACGCAGATGCCGTAAGTAAAGAGTTGGATGTGAATGAAGCAGCGTGGAGCGAACAAATAAAAGACACTGACGTTGAAAGTACATGAATAAGCTTGAAAAACTGTGTTGTCAATTGTGTCGTGCGGATATGCAGAAGAGCGACTGTAGGTAGACAGAAATGTGCTTGGTGGAATAAATCGGTAAAAAGACTATGTAAGGAAAAATATGCGTATATGGCAATGATTGCTTCAAAAGATGAGACAGAAAAAGCGACTGTATGAGGTGTACAGATTAAGAAACAAAGAAGCGAAGGAGGCATGAGAATAAGTAAAGACGAAGTGATGGCTGTGGAAGGAGAGAAAATGCAGAATGATTTTGAGGGAAACAAAAAAACTCTTCTGGAAATGAGTCAAAAATACAAAACGTGGCCCAAAACAGTACGCTGCAGGAGTGATGAATACAAGCGACGAAATAATATGGGACGATTGTGGAGTGAGCAATATTTCGGAAATCTGTGCAGTAGTGAAGAAAGTAAGACTGAAGTGTTAAATAAGGAGAATGTAGAAGGAATGGTGAATGAAACTGAGAAGGATATTGGGATAAATGAGGCAGAGAAGACGGTAGGAAGGTTGAAACACGGCAAAGGAGTAGGCGTAGATGAAATCACTGGTGAAATGCTAAAGTATGGAGGTGAAAAGCTTATACGAAGACTGTGTGAACTGTTTCTTTAGGGTGAAAAAGTGCCGAGAGGTTGGAAGAGCGCGATCATTGTACCACTGTATAAGGGCAAGGGGAACAAGAGTGATTGCAAGAACTACAAAGGAATAAGTTTGCTCAGTGTACCTGGTAAAGTATTTGGAAGAGTGCTGATTGGTAGAGTGCGAGAAGTTATATAAACTAAGATTTGGGATGTGCAGGGTGGCTTCATGCCAGGAAGAGTATGTGTCGATCAGATGGTTGCTCTAAATGTAAAACTGAAGATGTACTGTGCGTTTGTATATCTGGACAAAGCATATGACATAGTGAATAGGGAGAAGATATAGGAAATATTAAATGAATATGGCGTAAATAAAGGACTAGTAAACGCAATAAGGGCAGTCTACAACGGTAGCCGGGTATGTGTTAGAGTGAGAGGAGGTGTAATTGATTACTTTAATATTGATCAAGGCGTGCGACAAGGTTGTGAGATGTCACGGTGGATGTTCAATGTATACATGGATAAATGTGTTACGTAAGTATGTACCGATACAAATGGTGTAATGGTTGGTGACGTAAATGTACGAGTTCTGGTGTATGCAGATGACACAGTCTTATTAAGAGACGGTGCGGATTAGCTAGAAACTTCTCCGAGGGAGTTTGATACAGTCTATGAGAGCAAGGACCTGAAGGTGTAAACGTAAACAAAACTAGGATTGTGGTGTTCAATCAGGAAGGTGGAAAGGAAAGTAAAGTATTTACTCTGCAAAATGAAATTGTGAAGCAAGTGGACGACTGATATATCTGGTTAGAATGTTTACTGAAAGTGGTACAATGAATGGCGAGATTGGACGAAGGGTCAATGCTAAAATGAAAGTGATAGGAAGTATGTGGGCGATAATGAGAAACGTAAGCATGATCCTAGCTAGGAAACGAGCAATCTATAATGGCGTGTTTCTCCCGTCAGTACTGTATGGAAGTGAGACATGGGTATGTCAAAAAAAGCCCGAAAGAAAATTAAATATCGTGGGCATGAGATTCCTGAGAAGCGCACGTGGTTAAACGAGAAGGGATAAGATAAAGAATGAGTGTATAATGACGGAGTGTGGCGAGGAAAAGACAATGATGGATACGTAAAACTAATACATTACGTTGGTTTGGTCACTTTGAGAGAATGAACAACGCAAGATTAACGTAGCAAATATATATGGGTGAGGTTAAAGGTAAGGTCGTGCCTGGTAGGCCGCTTAAAACTTGGCAGAATGTAGTAGAATTATGATAAAAGAAAGAAAGATAAGGAGTTTGACAAATAAAAGGACATGTCAGAGCCAATGTATGAATATTGCGGAAGCTAGGGAGAAAGATTGTGAATGAAATGTAAATAAGATGAAGGGATTGTTTTGCCTACCCTGCAAGGGAATGGCGTGAAGGTTAAGTTAAGTTATATTTAGGTAGTATTATTTGTTTTCTTATAAAATTTGATACGGCACTATCAAGCTGATAAGCTAAAAATAAAATAAATTTATTTTTGTGTAGTAACTTTTGTTTATCTTCGACCTTCAGAAGTTGATAATTATAGGAAAAGTTGTTTATTAAACTTTGTTCTGTTTAATGATAAAGTGAATTCTTATGAAGCATTATAAATAGAGTAAAAAAATCATGTATTACTTAAACTTCCATAATATGTATTAATTAGTCATCTAAGTTGTTAAATAACGTCACAATGGTTTTTAAATTTAATTTATTCGTCAATACTACTGACCCAAATATGAGCCTACAGCCAGCTGTTTATTATCATAATGGAAATCCTTGCAAAATCTATTGTTAGCGACCTGAGTTTAAACTGTGGTCAAAACAAATGCTTAAAAAACTAACATTTGACTCTGAAATGATTTTGACTCCTACGGTGTTAAGAATGTCTTATAGTACGAATTCATTTCAGCACAAACATGTATTATAAAGCTGTACACAATATTAAATAAATACATACATACATAAAATCCAACATTCGTATAATTATCTAATCTCTAAACTACATCTACGTTTTGTTAATTTTCAAATAGAAATGTAAAATATTGAACATACAAGACATTTTCTAAAAGATTTATTCAAAATGTAATTCTTGCAATGGTACATTACCAGGAACTTTTATTACGAAAAATTTTGAAAGATACACATTATAATTCATTTATCGAAGCTTCTCAGTAATAATCATTGCAACATCAATAATATCTTTCATTGCTATTTCTAAAATTAAAGTATCTATACTTCACCAAATAACTAAACCACATACAGCAAATATATCTATATATATATATAATATATATATATATATATATATATATATATATATATATATATATATATATATATATATATATATATATATATATATATATATTATATATATATATATATATATATATATATATATATATATATATATATATATATATATATATATATATATATATATATATATATATATAATGTCAGATTCAGCATGCATGTATGCTATAGTGCCAAACGTATGAAATTCGACGTCAAATAATACTTAGGTTATATTGTTTACATTTATTTTGAAAATTAGTTTTGATGGAAATACTCGTTCTCAACTAAGTAACAATACTTTTAACAGTTCTTACAAATGACACAAGGATTTGTTATGAAAAGAACAGTTGTTTTTATAATAGAACAATGCAAGCCACACGAATCGAAAATCTCAAAATGTGGAAAACGTCAAAATTAGAAGTTATGTGTAAACAGAAGATCTGACAACATTGTAAATTATTCGGCAGTTCTAACAACCCAACAACGTGTATTTCACTAACATAGATATATCATTTGTAATTATCAGGGTTAT
The DNA here is from genome assembly GCA_036346205.1 of Vesta saturnalis. Classification (NCBI taxonomy): domain Eukaryota; kingdom Metazoa; phylum Arthropoda; class Insecta; order Coleoptera; family Lampyridae; genus Vesta; species Vesta saturnalis. The sequence goes on along the minus strand of JARFJB010002375.1, from coordinate 2,251,491 downwards.
TATGGAAGTTGGTATGTTAAGTTTGTCTCTCTCTAACAATTTCACCCCCACAACGGAAAAGATTTTACCGTGACTTTATATTCGTTAATATTGAAGACAGAATGTCGGTTAAATGGGGAAAGTTTTAAAGAAATTTATGGCTATCATCATGGTAAAGTCAGATTTGAAGTAACTTTTTTTTGTTTTTGAAATAATTGAAGAAAACAAAAATTGTGCATTTTCTATTACCCCCTGTAGCTCTTTTATTTGAAGTCTGACAACATTTTGATTTGTACATTATTATGACACTTTTAAAAGACAATTTTAAAAAAAGTACCAAAATTTATCTACAGTCATTTGTTTTTGAAATACATATACTAACTATTGTTTTTCATATGGACGCCATCTTGGATTTTTACATTATCGAATAGTATTTTTTATCACCTTTTCAGCGATATATCACATGATACGAGAATTTACTTCAACTATCAAAAATTTAAACCCTTGCTAATGTATCTGTTTTACTTACAAAATTTAATACATTTCTAACTTTTGTTTTGGACGCTATTTGGATTTTTACATTATCGAATAGTGGATTTTAACACCTCTTCAACAATGTATTACATGATATGAAAATTTACTTTCAGCAACCAATTCATTTAAACAAAATAAAATATGAGGCCATGGATAATATGCAACTGACAAGAAGATGACATAATTTATTTATTCGCGTAAATTATTCGCAATCTGTGTTAAGTACTTGGAAAAATAATTGTTCTTGTTGTCGTTGTTAGTGTTTGTTATTGTTGTTATTCTGTTATGCGTTTGTGTTGTTTTTATTGTTTGTTCCTGTTGTTATTATTGTTAATATTTATTCCTGTTTTGTATCTTGGTGCAAGATTTTTTGAAGTATGGCGTTAAGATATTCCACTGAAGAAAAGCTAGATATGCTTGAAATCTATTTCAAAGCAAATAGAAATGCAGATAACGCAATAAGAAATTATGAAGAAATATTTCCCGATCGGGTTCAACCGAATAATACACATTTCAGGACTTTAGTGATGAATTTATTATCGTATGGCAGTTTTGAGAAGGAAAGACCTAAAAAGTATGTTAAAGATAATGAAGGTAATAATAATGCTGTTCTAAATTTTGTTGGTGAAAACGAAGCATTTTCGGTTAGAAAAATGGCCGATGTATTACACATTCCGAAATCCTCCGTCCATGACATTTTAAGAAAAAATAAATTTCATTCATTCAAACCAATTATTACACAAGCGTTACGAGAAGGTGATTTTGAGAGACGAATGGTATTTTCACGGTGGTACATTCAAAAATCTGGGGAAGATCCTCAATTCTCGTCCAACGTTTTATGGACGGATGAAACCAGATTTACAAATTGCGGAATTTTTAATAGGCACAATACGCACTTCTGGGATGTGGAAAATCCCCATAAAGTTTGTGAAAGGAGATTTCAAACCAGATTTGGTTTCAATGTATGGTGCGGAATTATACGTATAAATAAAATTTTCTTAAAAAGTTTATTTTAAATGTAACATTTTAGGAAATAACTTGATTGGACCATTTATTTTCAATTATAATTTAAACGGAGTCCGATACTTAGAGATGTTGCAAGAACAAATCATACCCGCTCTGAGAAACATCAATCCAAATTTAGAAAATATTTGGTTTATGCAAGACGGCTGTCCAGCACACAATTCAGCAGACGTTAAACAATATTTGCAAAGAGTATTTAATAATAAATTAATTTCCAATAATGGGGACATTTATGGCCTGTGACTTAAACCCACTAGATTTTTATTTATGGGGTCATACAAATAACGAGGTGTACTATTTCGACACTCCAGAAAATCTTGACATTTTAGAAAATAGAGTAAGACATGTACTAAATTCTGTAAATAGAAATACGTTAGTTAGGGTTACACATTCAGTGTTAAATCGTTGTAGAAAATGTGTGGAGTGTAGAGGGGGCCATATCGAGCATGTTTTATGATAGTTACTATTATCTGTTTTGTTTTTATTTTAGTTATTAGAAATAACAATAATCAGGAATCTAATTGTATAAATTTTTCATTTATTAATCCATGCCTTCTCAAGGCCTACTATTTCAATTTTGTATTTTTTAAATTTTTGATAGTTGGAAGTAAATTCTCGTATCATGTGATACATCGCTGAAAAGGTGATAAAAATACTATTCGATAATGTAAAATCCAAGATGCGTCCATATGAAAAACAATAGTTAGTGTATGTATTTCAAAACAAATGACTGTAGATAAATTTTGGTACTTTTTAAAATTGTCTTTTAAAAGTGTCATAATAATGTACAAATCAAAATGTTGTCAGACTTCAAATAAAAGAGCTACAGGGGGTAGCAGAAAATGCACAATTTTTGTTTTCTTCAATTATTTCAAAAACAAAAAAAGTTACTTCAAATCTGACTTTACCATGATGATAGCCATAAAATTCTCTAAAACTTTCCCCATTTAACCGACATTCTATCTTCAATATTAACGAATATAGCAATACATGCATGCTGAATCTCGGACACACTGTACTGAAAAGCCGTCTTGGCATAATGAAAGGTTACACCTTATTCAGATTATGTTCTTTTTTTCTCAACTATTTGCAAAGCTTACGAATGATACCTTTGTCGGTTTAGCCTTGAAACTGCATATGATGGCCTACATTTACTAAAAGTCAGTGCTAGGCTGAAACAACATCGATTAGAAGTAAGGAAAAACATCACAACCTCATTTTTTGCACATGTTCAATTGACATCGCACATCAACTTCGATAAGACCAGAAAAATAGTATGAGCAGAACGTTTAACCGAGAGGATAATAAGAGAAGCTGTAGAAATCTAAAAATTCCCAAGAAGCCTTAATAATCGAGACCACGACCAGAGACTGCCTAATACATGTAAATTAGTATGAAACCTCCAACCAATGTTACACAATATACCTCTTATTGAATCCACAGACAAATTAGCAAACCGGAATAAAGAAACTCAAACAACGAAAGTAGAGAAAATGAAAGTAAGTGAAGCTATAATTAACAGAGAACGCACAGCAGACATCAGTTCAATTCGAGTAACGCAAAGCATAGCGCATTTGAAGTGAGAGTTTACCGAGATGCTGCCGAAACAATGAAGGTTCTTACATAAATCCGGTCAGTACATGAGGCTGTGCACTCAGAAGAAATAAAATTTGCTGCCATTTGACTTACGATAGACTTTCTGCTTCAGACATCCTATAAAAATACATGGCTGAAATGTGTCAATTGTTTAGTAGTATCGTAACACACTACCTATCACACCCCGAATATTACATTCAAAAGGGTAGAAATATGTATAAGGTTTATGAAATATTGTCACTCTTTGCCAGTCTATTATGAATCCTGCTTCGTAATACGTTCGGAATGAAAATGGCCAACATTGTAAACATTAATTTAATAATCTGTGTCAGATAGACGTATAAACCTTCATGTTAGATAAACGTTAATAAACATTTAGATGTTTACTTAAAAAAAGAATTCGAAAGTAGCCTACCTCTATTTCGATAATACATTTTATGAATTTTAAATCTTATTTAAGTAATTTGTAAGGTTTATTTAACGTCGTATCAAGAAACCTTTTAAAGAAAAGATATGTAAAATTAATTATCACACACACGCGCGCGCACGCACACGCCCTCTTGCACTGACACCCGCACCGATACTTACACTGACACTGACAAGATAATGACACTAACACTCACATTCAATCTCACGCTCACACTCACACTCAGACTCACACTCATACTTACACTCACATTTACAATCCCACTCACGCTCACTCACTCGCTCACGACCACTCTGCAGTGACTGCAGCAATGAGTTGCATTCACATATTGCGGTAAACTTCGAAGTATAGATCGTTGCAGATTTTATTGCTTTTTGCATTGTAGTCAACGTGCACCCTCACTTGTCAATGCCTATTCTATTCACTAATAAATGTAATGTTTGTTGTTTTACCGACATTTGCAAATATATTCTTGGAATTTAAAGATTTATTAAATTTTTCAGTTCGATTCTTAACCATTCTTAAACGTTGAGCTAGAACACATCAACTCAAAAATGAAATGAAATGAAATGTCCTTGACCCGCTTTGAACTCGTTATCTACCCAAGAATACTTTAAAAGAAAAGGACCTGTAACTAGTAACACTCTGTTTCTCTCTTTTGAAAATAACTTTCAAAGGTTAATGAAGCCCCACTTCTGGTTTGTTTCTCAGCTAAGTCTAATAGGGTGAACCTGTTATTTCGACATCAATACTCTATAATAAGTGCAATATTTGGTGCCGAGTAAAAATATAAACACCAGGATTTATGAAACGGCAAATACTACTCAATATGAATAAAATTAATTGTATGCTCGATTACATTATAATATGATAATCATAACCAAATTTTTTTCTACAGCCCGCTGACGTCATTATGAGTAAATTTCATTCATCTCATTTCGGGAAATATCACAGTTAATGCGTTTAAAACCAACTAAAGTAAAACATCAAATGAATTATCAATTTTTCATATCTGCTTTTGAAAAATTAACGCGTTATAATTCATTTTAAATATTCAATATATTAATCGTGCATAAAATATTGTAGGCATTACGTACATAACTGGTTTTTATGGTCCTGCGGCGCTTTCCTAGCCCTCAACCTAACGCGCTCGAGCACGAAATAGCGCCTCGGACCGTAAAAACCTCATTATGTCCTTAATACATACTATTATGTTTTGTTACTTGATAATGTAATATATACCTATGCTTATAAATTTATGTTAATTTGCACATTTGTTCCCCTTTGGTTATCAATTTCTATATCCAAATATAATGACGTCAAAAAATTGTCTTAAGTTGCGAGGTAAGCTAAAATTACATCACATATAAATTCTGTATCGGCACTTTTTCTCTGAATATGCTTTATATAGAAAATTAACATAACTTCACAATGTTAAAGTTCAGTAACACAATAAAATCATACTACGTACATTTCTATAACCAAATTTATAAATTCTGTGTGCCGTGTCCAGAGAATTTCGTCAACTAAGCACTTGTGTAAGACGTAAAAGATTTTTTGTTGTAATTAATACATGGTACTTCATATACTCCTTACTCTTCGAGAGGAACTTTCGTTTTCGGGCTTTGAAGCATGCTTCCGATCTCCTTGTTGGTGGTAAAGATGGTCTCAATGTTGTTTCATCAGGAATTTTCCTGTCTTGTATGTCACACCTGGCACCTGTGGCAAACATGTCTTGGCTATAGACTGCTTCTTGTCTTCTTTTGTCTTCGATGGTTTTTCTGCTGTCTCCATGTACTTATTTTATAAAACTGCCGCCTTGACGTTATTTGCTTCTTGCTGGATGTTGTTCCCGTATGCTAGGTGCTTTGATCTCTATCAGAGTTTTTATCACTTATTGAAGTTCCACTAGATGTGATGATATTCGCAGTAAGTAACGATTGGTGTGTGCACTTTTTCGGTACACGGTGTGTCGGAAGGTATCGGTCGCCTTCTGTCTTGTAGACTAAAACATCTAAAAAGGGAGATCTGTTTTCTTTCTCCACTTCAATTGTGAATTTGATCCTCTGGTGTCTGGCGTTTAGATGATCCAGGGACCCCAATTTCTTTGTCCCATGTGTCCGCACAACAAATGTGTTTTCCTTCCGTTTGTTTGAATTGTTGATCGTCGTAGATGAAATATTGTAGAGGCAGAGTTCCACCACACTTAATATGTCGTTTGGTTGGATATCACCTACTGGTGCAAAGAAAAAAAATATTTTAGCGCGCACGCACGCACACATCCATCCATACCAACCAACCAACCCCCCAACCCACCCACCCGGGGAATTTGAAATAGCGTGGTACCCGCATACTATCTCCTGACACCGATAGGCCTGTTAAACTTGTCAGAGCCTTAGACCCACTGCAGCGGCCACCTTGTTTGTTTGTGGCGCCATCTAGTTGTGTATTTTGTAAAAACTCATTGTAGATTTCTGTAACAGGTTCTGATCGTGGCTCCATGTATTTTAAAAGTAACGGAAGGTTGCGGGAAACCTAAAATTTGAAATAACACTCCGAAACTAGGATCTCATAGCAAGTTCCTGTAATTGATATAAAAAGTAAAAAAGTAAAAGGTTTCTAAATAATTTATTATAATAAAATCAATACCAATAAAACTTGATTTTATAAATCAAATTAATTAAAAATAATAATCCACAGATACAGATGAGGGTTTATAAATTACATAACATTACTATTTTTAAGGTTACATAAAACTGTGAATTAACTAATAATACTAAACGTACAAATCTATACATTTTTTAAATCAGAAAGATAAGCCTTCGAATGAGTTCATAACTACCTATAGTTGTCATTTAAAAAAATGTATGCTTGAGTTTGTAGCTCGAAAAATAATTACTAAAATAATTTTTTTTTCGCATTTTCCCATTTTGTGTAAAAATAGCTATCAAAAGTCTCTCTTTTAACTTTTTCGTATTTTGAATATTAAAAAAGATATAGCCGATTGAAAATTTGGACGATTTTTAGTTATTTTCACATATCTTAGAAAGTTGTCAACAGTGTTGAATTTTCTTATCGGTATTTGAATTATCACGTAATTCTGCCCAACTTTGCTAATTTAACCGACTGTATCTCTTATAATAACAAAGATAACCACAGAACATGGGTAGATTCTAGACACCTTGTATATATCAACTGCAGCAAAATTTATAATGCAACCTCTAAAGAATAGACTAACCCAACATAAATCTGACGTAAAATTAAAACCTAAAAGTACCGCTTTGACTATACACTCAATTGAAAACAAACATTCTTTTAGTTATGATGAAATAGACATTTTAGATACAGAAAACAATTATGAAAAAAGGTTACTTTTGGAAATGATGTATATAAAGATTAATAGTAATAATGCATGTAACAGTAAGAGAGATTTAGATAGTTTTCCAGCAATTTATAACTCCTTTTTCTAAAATTCATAGTAGGTTTATTTTTAATGAATGTCAATCACTGGCGAAGTTAACAAACGTTAACGAAATATTTGTAAAGATTAATAAAAAGTATACTGTTAATCATTGTTTAATTTGACTTACACCACAAAATATTAATAATTATATATATATATATATATATATATATATATATATATATATATATACAGGGTGTCCCAAAAGTATAGGATCACAGCTTAACTAAAGCTTCCTTAGGTCAAATGGGATCGATTAAACCAAACATGTGCTTCCTGAAGAAGTTACAGCTCTTTAAAGTGATAAAAAATACTTTTAGCATTGGGTACATTTCAGAAATGACATGATGTATCAAGCTGAGAATTGGAACACATCCTCTGAGTATTCTCAGTTTTTAGCCATACTGCATATTGTAGAGGGCGCTGTCGACAGATCTTTTTTCGTATGTTTATGTCATATTTTTCTTATGATCAATACTTTCGTTTCTGCGGGTAAAGTTTATGATAAAGAAACTAATTTTACATGAAATAGGTGTACTAGTTTCATATATCCACAAAATGTACCGTTTTCAAGAAAAACGCACCTAAACATTTTAATTCACTAATTTAAAGCTTTTCACGAAAAACTGTTGTATCAAGTTACCAATTGTCACACTAATATTAACGCCTTTATTACATTATTTACAAGTTATTTTACATTAAACCGTTTTATTGTTCTACTGAATTATTATCGAGTTTATTGTTGTTCTTGAAGTCTCCGTTCATTTTTCTTGTTCCTCTGAGATGGGCAGTATGGTTGCGACTTATTGCCAAGAACAATTTAATGGAGCAGCTGCAGCAAGGTGTAACGAATGGTACCCAAATCGTCGCCAACCCAACAGAAAATCGTTTCAAACTTTATTCCAACAATTAAAAGAACATGGGAGCTTTAAAGCGAGATACTATACTGGACGTCCAACTTCTCTACCCGTTCGAGAGGAAGAAGATGTTTTATGTGGAGTTGAAGGCAATCCTGAAATCAGTATACGGCAGTTAACTGTAATTACAGCTGTACCCAGGACGTCCATCCATAGAGTTATTCGTGCCCAACTTCTGCATCCGTATCACCATTTATATGTACATCAGTTGTTGCCGACTGATTTCCCACTAAGGTTGAATTTTTGTCAATGGTTGCGTAATAAACAAACTGACCCGACATTTATTAATCGTGTGCCGTTTACTGATGAGGCAACTTTTACCCGTCGAGGCATAATTAATAACCGTAATTCTCATAGATAGAGTGACGACAATCCCTGCATGGCTAGAACAAAGCATTTTCAGCATGAATTTTCAATTAACGTATGGTCTGGAAATGTCGGGGATTCTTTAACTCAGTGCATTAAAGCGTTTAGGTGTGTTTTGCTTGAAAGCGGTACATTTTGGGGATATGAAACAAGTACACCTTTTTTTATGTAAAATCAGTTCCTCAATCATAAACTTTACCAGCAGAAACGATAGTGTTGATCATGAGAAAAATATGACAGAAACACACAAAAAATATCTGTGGACAGCGCCCTCTACAATATACAGTATGACTCATAAACTGAGACTATGCAGCTTCGTCCGAAGTGGATGTGTTCCAATTTTCAGCTTGATACGTCATGTTATTTCTGAAATATACCCAGTGTTAAAAGTATTTTCATCACTTTAAAGAGCTGTAACTTCAGCACATTTGTGCTAAGGCATGTTTGGTTTAATCGATCCCATTTGACCTAAGGAAGTTGTAGTTAAACTTTGTCCCTATACTTTTGGCACCCGTGCGAGTTCTAACGATGAGAACAGGTGCATGCCTTTGACCCTAAAGTAACAGTTAATGTTTTATACTTTTAACGAGGGCTTTTTCAGTTAGGAATATTTACTTCGGATTTATTTTTTTTTAGAATATAAAACTCGAAATTTCAGCTGCTTGGACGTTTTAAGTATCGTATACGCCTATTTATAACGCCAAAAATCATTGCAATTAATGAGTACTAGTAGTAATTGAAACAATAATATCTACTTAACCTTTTAATAACGATGAGCTTAAAGAACGTATGTATATCAGATGCATTGTTACTACTGTTTGGATATAAGAACTCACATTCCTTACTATTTAATAGATTTATACATTATTTATTTCAAGCAATTTATCATAAAATATTTTTATTACTCTTGGTGTAGTAAATAGGGATATAATGCAATGATTTCCTAAATATTGTTATGTTACTACATTGACCTAAATATTTACTTAAAGAAAAATAATAAACGTGTAATTAACACACAGGTTATGTAATTTGTAAATAATTACAAATTTATAGTTTTAATTGCCTAACAATAATATAATTAAGTTCAATTGTTTCTATAAACGCTAAAAAATACTTTGCAACGTTTATTTTATTGAATAAATTTAATAACCCTTTTCGAACGATAAATTCAATTGCAAAATTTAAAAAAAAATGTTTTAATTTCATGAAATATTCAGTATGGCCTTTAAACTTCCGTAACAGAAAGCAACATTACAAATTCAAAAGGAAATCTTATCTGGCTGACCTATCAACGCACGTGTTAAACTCGGATGGTGCTGCAATGAAGAGGGTGTCCTTGGTAGCTTTACCTATCAATTTCCGACCGAAATGCCGCTTTCAGCTATACACCGGTACCTAAAAATACCATTTTACAGATATATGGTCGAAGTGCCACTACGAACGATTACACACACACACACACACGCACACGCACACGCACACGCACACGCACACGCACACGCACGCACACGCACACGCACACGCACACGCACAGCACACGCACCACGCACACGCACACGCACACGCACAGCACGCACGCACACGCACACGCACACGCACACGCACACGCACACGCACACGCACACGCACACGCACACGCGCACGCGCACACGCACACGCGCACACGCGCACACGACGCACCGACACGCGCACACCGCACGCCACGCGCACGACGCACACGCACCGCACGCACACGCGCAACGCACAACGACAGCACAGCGACACACAGCGACACACGCACACGCGACACGACACCGACACCGACACACGACACACGGACAACGGACACACGACACGGACACACGGACACACGGACACACCGGACACACGCAGGACACACGGACACACGGACAACGGACACGGACACACGGACACACACGGACACGGACACACGGACACGGACACACGGACACACGGACACACACGGCACACGGCACACGGACACACGGCACACGGCACACGGACACACACGGACACACGGACACACGGACACACGGACACGGACACACGGACACGGACACACGGACACCGGACACACGGCACACACGGACACACAGGACACACGGACACACGGACACAGGACACACGGACACACGGGCACACGGACAGACTGACAAACAGACACACAGACACACAGACACACAGACACACAGACACACAGACACACAGACACATAGACACACAGACACACAGACACACAGACACACAGACACACAGACAGACACACAGACACACAGACACACAGACGAACAGACACAGACACATAGACACACAGACGCACAGACAGCAACTGACCTATTAGGAGTTCATGGACTTCCCGTTTATGGATTGTCATGAAATTTAGTGCCTCTAGGTTTTCGATGGTGGTCTATGCAACTAAATTATGTCAATTTTCTGACACTCCCGTTTAAACCGTAAGTAGCTGTCAACTTTCTTATTTTAAACAGAACACCCTATATTTTATTTTTTTTTTAATTCTAACTGACATTATAAGTAAGTTTTGTTCATAGTGCCCTATACCTAAATTTGATGGTTCTCGAAAAAAAAATATTTTGAAATTTAATTGACGGAAACGCGCCTTTAAAGAAATATCATTTACTCCAAAAACCTTTGATCTACATATAGCTCAAGGTATGTGGTCAAGGAGATGCGACTTTGAACTTTATGCTTAGTTGAGGAGTTGACGTTTTTCAAAGGGCCGTAGTGAATTTTATTTTGAGCCCATCTAATATTGTGTAAAAAATTATATTTTTAAACAGAACCTTATGTATTTTATGCATTAAAAACATAGAAGCTTTACGCCCTACAGATTCTATTTCAACACCGTCCCTTGATGTGTGATTTCAAAAGTAATTTTTATTTTTCCGTGGGAACTTATTACCTGGGTGGCTCTGATCATAATAAAGCGTAATGTCAACACTAGGTTTTGACAGTTGGTAAAGAGTCAAAACATCTCTATTTAAAACTATTTTGTAAATAAGTTAACACATAATAATTTAATTTACAATGGAAGGGTATTCCAGCCAAGACATATTCAGTTTGTTCTGTATTTGTGGAAAATGTTAAAGGATTGTGGAGAGAATTTGCCGGATATTTAATGAACGCTGCCCTCATCTACCCTCAATGACAATAAATATGTTCAAAAAACTTCAGGCAAATTTTCTACGGTGCGGTCAGGCCTCGACGAATAAATGGTCCTCACAGTGGTTACTGAAGACGAAAATACCGAAATAAACGTCCTAGCATATTTTAATTCCCATCCGAATCACTCCATAAGAGCAGCTTCAAGTGACTTAGGTACAGGACAATGTAAACACTATGATAAGTAGAGGGCGGATTAATATGCACAAAAAAGTCACATACATGCGCATATATATGCACCAAATAGCTAAAAGATATGCAGTTAGTTTGTTAAGATATGCCAAATTATATGCAAAATATGCGTACCAAGAAATAATAAACAACCAATATTAAACAAAAACTTTTATTATGTGAAAATGATTCTTAATGAAATTTAAAATATTAAGTAATACAAATAATAATAATGTATTTGTTTAATATTAAATACAAATAATCTTACGATCAGTTGGAGAATTAAACACAATATGTACATATTATTCTGAGTCATCGGTTTTCTGCCTATAACAACTTACAATGAGGTGTTTCCCGAAATTGTTTAAATGAAATCCTTGTCGCCTATCAGATAAAATATATTTATAAGTTGAAAAGCTCCATTCGACATCAACAGATGTAATTGGAGCGTTTTTCAACACAGATACAATGTTTGGTTCGATTACCAATTCTACTGATTCCCCAGAAATAATTTTAGACACACTTATAAGAACTTTGTACCCTTCATTTTTCTCTAAAACTTGGTTGAGTTTTTTTTCAATGGCTTTACCTACTGGACCACGAACTTGACTACAAGATATACTAAACTTATTTATTAATTCAACAGAGTTTGTAAGCGGTAGGTCTTCAGTCTCTAATTTTAAAATTGTTTTGAACACAAAGTGGTAATTGGTGCTTATAAATGCTAATTGTTGCGGTAAGTCTATTTTATTTAGAATAGCTTTCGCTTCCGTAATTGAGTGAGATCCATCGGTAAATTGTAAAATTATTTGTTTAATGTCTTTAAAATTTTCCGAGTAAAACAGCGCGGCCTGTAGCCACGTACCCCACCTAGTTATTACTGGCTGAGGGGGAATAGGAGTATTTGGAAGTTTTTCTTTGAAATGCTGAATTCTAAAGGGTGCCTTAATAAATACTTTTTTTACATTGTTAATCAAACTATTTACTAATGGGAACTGAGACCTAATCTCCGCTACTCTATTTAATCCATGTGCTAAGCAAGTGTGAATTAAATTTTTATAAAATATTTTTAAATTTTGACTTGCTTTGACCATGTATGGCGCAGACAACATTAATAAAACTTTTTGGGTAGGAACTCTTCAGATAAAAATATGTTGCTAGTTCCTCCCTGTATAAACCTACATATAGTTAAATGGTTTGTTTTTTCAAGTTGTTTGGAACTTACCACAAATGATTTACTCTTATAATCAGAATGCAAAACCCTTATCAATAAATTCGCGATATAACTACCACAACTATCCGTTATCCACTATAAAATATAAATAATTATTTCCTATTTGTTGTCGTATCTCGCGCATTGTATCCACAAAGACAGAATTTACATAGTTTTTCGCTACGGCGAAATTATAGCAGTGACTTCATAAAAAAAGTGATATTGTGTGATGAAGCAAAGTTTAGCAAAAATGGATTATTTAATCGACATAATTCCCATTTTTTTACAATTTCACGTCACTAGCTTCGTTATTAATGAAGATGCCGTTATTCAATGTGGACTAGGGTTTTTTCAAAATTTAAAAAAAAAATCGAAATATCTCGAAAATACTTCATTTTTGGGATAGGACATTGTGCACAAATTTTATCTAGAATTTCATGTAGAATTCGAAAATAAAATAAACAATATTAGGTTCCATTTAAAATAACAAAGTTGACGTCTACTTCCGGTATAACCGGAAGTGCCACATTCAGGATAATATCATAATTGAACTCAGCGTCATCCAAAACCTACAGCTTCGTAATTTCAGATTTTTAACATCACTGTATCCGCCATTACTTTTAATCAAAACTCTTCGCGCCACACCCTGTATAATGTAGAATGTCGTATGATCCCATTAACTTCACCAAGTAAAAAATCTAATGTGGCCAGCACATGACATGCTTGCGTCCATGTTGATTTAGCAAAGACTACATAAGGTACACTCTCACGCACGCGAACACGCACCCGGCATAGACATAGGCACAGACCCAGACACACACCCACACGCGCGCGCAATAACAATGCACGCACTACGTACAAACCCGACACACACAAGCACAGCAAATATATAATATATATATATATATATATATAATATATATATATATATATATATATATATATATATATATATATATATATATATATATATATATATATATAGTTAGTTATTTAAAATCACCGACAAACGAAAACTGGAGATTCTATGATTCAAAAGAAGACAAAAATGAGCATAAACGCTTTTCGGAAAATACTTACTAACCGAGATACAGGTTGATTAAAAAATATTTTTTTTAAGGTTTTTTTAAGATTCCTCAAGAACTGCAAAAGGTATTACACTGATATTTGGTACACCTAAATGTCTAATAAAGTACAATTAATCAGGTGAGTGTGAGTCAACTGGCTCCATCTAGTGGCGTAGAATATGTTAAGTTAATCACTTTAAGTAAAAAAAAACGTACGTCCCTGCTTTTTTTGAAGAAATATTTTTTTGTTAAATTCAACATTTAATTCTGCAAATAAAATCATACTTAGTATTTTTTCGATTCGGCACCCGTTTTTGAAATATTTTGCATTAACATAAACGACTACATTATTCAGTAATAACTAAATTAAATAAATCAGAGATTGCTTTGCATTTGACAGTTACGTATCTTATGTTTGCTAAAATAGTTGCATTTACGCGTGTTATGTAATTCATTGTTTGTGTCTAGTTACTGTGAAAAAATGAATTATTCCAAACGAGAACTGTTCGATATGCATTTATGTTATGGTAATACTAATTGCAATACTCGTGCAGTTGCTCGACTTTATGAACAAAGATTTCCAAATAGAAGACATCCACATCATACTACGTTTAGAACCGTTCATCGTAACTTGTCAGAGTATGGAAGTTTAAAAAGAAAGAAAAATTCCGGATGAAATGTTCGTGTACCAATTGAAATTGAGGAACAAATTTTAGGTGGAGTTTATGAAAATTCATCAATAAGTACGAGAGAGTTAGGTTTAGAATTTGGTGTGTCGCATATCAAGTCTTGGAAAGTTTTATGAGAACAAAATTTACATCCCTTTCAACTAGAAAAAGTGCATGCATCATTGCCTACTGACCATCCTAGTCGAATGAATTTTTGCGAATGGTTTTTAAATAAAAATGCTGAAGATGTACAATTTGTTAGAAACTTATTGACCACTGATGAGTGTATTTTTTCCCGAAATGGAATAATAAATTTGCATAATTACCACAAATGGTTAGATGAAAATCAGCATCCAACTGTAGTTACAGCTCACCAACATAGGTATAGCGAAAATATTTGGATAGGTATACTAGACGATCACCTAATTGGACCTATCCGTTTTCCTCAAAGACTTACTGGCGAATTCTATTTAAATTTCTTGAGAGAAGATTTGCCAGAATTGTTTGACGACGTACCCTTAGATGTTAGAATGAGCATGTATTTCATGCATGATGGTGTACCACCATATTCTACACGAAACGTCAGAGAATTTTTAAATGCATGGTTCCCTGGACGCTGGATTGGACGAGGAAGTGAAGTACCGTGGCCGGCACGATCGCCAGATTTAAACCCATTGGATTTTTTTGTGTGGGGGTATCTGAAAACTCGTCTCTGTTCTGTTCAAATTGATAATCGACAGCAACTTTGGAATCGCATACAGATGGCATGCGATGAGATTAGGGCTGTGCCACAAATTTTTCAGCGTGTTAGGTTTCATTTGCTAAAAAGAATACAAGCTTGCATTCAAAAGGAAGGAGGACATTTTGAACAATATGTATAAAAATAATTATTATTTTGTTTTGATTCCTTCAGTATCTCTTTAATAATGCACCTAATAGTTAATTGCGTTATTTTTTGTAAAATAAAACAAATTTTGATTTTTATTGAATAATGTAGCTTTACCTTAATGCAAAATATTTCAAAAACGGGGTGCCGAATCGAAAATATACTAAGTATGATTTTATTTGCAGAATTAAATGTTGAATCTATCAAAAGAATATTTCTTCAAAAAACCAGGGGCGTGCGTTTTTTTTTAACTTAAACTGATTAACTTAAAATATTCTACGCCACTGGATGAAGTCAGTTGACTCAAACACACCTGATTAATTGTATTTAATTAGACATTTAGGTGTACCAAATCTCAGTGTAATACCTTTTGCAGTTTTTGAGGAATCTTAAAAAAACCTTAAAAAAAGAATTTTTTAATCATCCTGTATCTCGGTTAGTAAGTATTTTCGGAAAAGCGTTTATGCTTATTTCTGTCTTCTTTTGAATCGTAGAATCTCCAGTTTTCGTTTGTCGGTGATTTTAAAATACAAATATATATATATATATATATATATATATATATATATATATATATATATATATATATATATATATATAATATATATATATATATATATATATATATATATATATATATATATATATCCGTATGTATATATAATTTATATTTGCATTGCCGTATATTATTAATAATAATAGTATATTGGTTTAATCGTCAAATAAAGAGATTAATTATATGTAAAATTGCTATATTTCAATTTCAGGTAAAATTATCATTTTTTTAATTATTTTTTACAAAATAATCTGCCCAGAAGATAATTTCACCCGAAAGTGAAATATAGGCAATTTTATACTATAATTAATCCGTTTTATTTGACGATTAAACTATATATATATATATATATATATATATATATATATATATATATATATATATATATATATATATATATATAGGTGATTCTTTGAGTTCTATTTAGACGTTTCAGAGAAATTTGACATAATTAAAATCTGAAAATTTGGGGTATGGGGTTTTCGGTATGCTCAGTTGATCTAAAATATTTAGTCTACTACTACTTGGTTATACCGGTGTTTTACGAGATATGACCAATTTTAATACGAAACAGTGTCCGTTTTGACACACTGTATCTTTATAAATAATAAAAAGGGAAACAATCTGGTTGGTAAACATTTCTTTAGTATCATCTATTTTAATAAAACTTTAACATTTTGTGGATAAAATAATTTTTAATGTACGAGGTGATTCAAAACGCGTACTAAAACATAGGAAAAATGTTAACTTATTTATCTATCTAGAATTTTAGACGCAAACTGGGAACTGTCAAGTAAAATTTTCACAGCACACTATACAATAATAATCAAAATCATAATACAAATCATTATTCCATACATTAAAAGCTAAATACCCCAATAACGGTTCGATTTAGGTATAGGGAGTGGTTAATAAAACTTAAAAAACAGTTAGAGCTCTTCCTAATAACGTTATAAAAACTGCTGAGATTTGGTACACCTAAATGTCTAATTAAATACAATTAATCAGGTGTGTTTGAGTCAACTGACTTCATCCAGTGGCGTAGAATATTTTAAGTTAATCAGTTTAAGTTAAAAAAAAACGCACGCCCCTGGTTTTTTGAAGAAATATTCTTTTGATAGATTCAACATTTAATTCTGCAAATAAAATCATACTTAGTATATTTTCGATTCGGCACCCCGTTTTTGAAATATTTTGCATTAACGTAAACGACTACATTATTCAATAAAAATCAAAATTTGTTTTATTTTACAAAAAAATAACGCAATTAACTATTAGGTGCATTATTAAAGAGATACTGAAGGAATCAAAAACAAAATAATAATTATTTTTATACATATTGTTCAAAATGTCCTCCTTCCTTTTGAATGCAAGCTTGTATTCTTTTTAGCAAATGAAACCTAACACGCTGAAAAATTTGTGGCATAGCCCTAATCTCATCGCATGCCATCTGTATGCGATTCCAAAGTTGCTGTCGATTATCAATTTGAACAGAACAGAGACGAGTTTTCAGATACCCCCACACAAAAAAATCCAATGGGTTTAAATCTGGCGATCGTGCCGGCCACGGTACTTCACTTCCTCGTCCAATCCAGCGTCCAGGGAACCATGCATTTAAAAATTCTCTGACGTTTCGTGTAGAATATGGTGGTACACCATCATGCATGAAATACATGCTCATTCTAACATCTAAGGGTACGTCGTCAAACAATTCTGGCAAATCTTCTCTCAAGAAATTTAAATAGAATTCGCCAGTAAGTCTTTGAGGAAAACGGATAGGTCCAATTAGGTGATCGTCTAGTATACCTATCCAAATATTTTCGCTATACCTATGTTGGTGAGCTGTAACTACAGTTGGATGCTGATTTTCATCTAACCATTTGTGGTAATTATGCAAATTTATTATTCCATTTCGGGGAAAAATACACTCATCAGTGGTCAATAAGTTTCTAACAAATTGTACATCTTCAGCATTTTTATTTAAAAACCATTCGCAAAAATTCATTCGACTAGGATGGTCAGTAGGCAATGATGCATGCACTTTTTCTAGTTGAAAGGGATGTAAATTTTGTTCTCATAAAACTTTCCAAGACTTGATATGCGACACACCAAATTCTAAACCTAACTCACTCGTACTTATTGCTGAATTTTCATAAACTCTACCCAAAATTTGTTCCTCAATTTCAATTGGTACACGAGCATTTCATCCGGGATTTTTCTTTCTTTTTAAACTTCCATACTCTAACAAGTTACGATGAACGGTTCTAAACGTAGTATGATGTGGATGTCTTCTATTTGGAAATCTTTGTTCATAAAGTCGAGCAACTGCACGAGTATTGCAATTAGTATTACCATAACATAAATGCATATCGAACAGTTCTCGTTTGGAATAATTCATTTTTTCACAGTAACTAGACACAAACAATGAATTACATAACACGCGTAAATGCAACTATTTTAGCAAACATAAGATACGTAACTATCAAATGCAAAGCATAGGTGATAGGCATGTATACTCCATGCCAGCCGGGGAGGTACCACCACCCTTACCATGGGCTCCTTAATATTGGGTCTCCGATTTTCTGAGCTCGGTAAGGGCTGCCGGTTACCTTTTCCATCATCCTTAATCTATTCTCATCCTTATTCTTCCTTCTCGCCCTCACTGTCTTCCTATCGGATTAAAAGTCCCAAATTAAAAAATAAGATGGCTGTGGTTTCTAGGGTTATAAATTCCGGACGTAAAATCCTGCCCCACTCGGATGTCCGGGAGGGCAGGGCCCAAGCGACCTCGGTCATCATCGAAAGTATCAACTTTCTGATTCACTACTGCAACATCCGCGGTATCAGGTCTAATCTTAATGCTATTCACCAACATCTTGAACAATTACAACCTGATATATTGTTTCTATCTGAAACACAAGTCTCCTCTGAAAGCTCCGAGTCACCCGACATGCAATTTCCTCAATACCATCTTCACTCTAACTTTCGATATAAAGGAGGCGTATGTGCGTACATCAAGGACAGAATTGCTTGCAAGAGGGTTTCTTCCTTAGAAAATAAAAATTTTGACGTGATTTGGTTTAAACATTCTGGTCCTAATTTTGTGAAATTCTACTGTTGCATTTATAGGTCTCCTAATGACAGCAACTTTCAAGACTTCTTCGATTACCTTAGTATGAAAGTTGACTATCTCCTGTCTCAGTTTCCATCTTGCGATATCTCATTTGTAGGCGATTTCAATGTTCATAACTCTAATTGGCTTCAATTTTCATCTACTACAAATCCCGCTGGTCATAGTGCAGAAACATTTGCTATTTCATGTGATCTCACACAAATGATTTCTGAACCCACAAGAATCCCTGATAACCCTAACCATACTCCACATCTTCTAGATTTCTTTCTTACATCAAACCCTCTTGTTTATAAAACTTCCGTTCTTTCGCCTTTAGGTCTTTCCGACCATTGTCTAATAAAAATCATTTCTACTGTACCTAATTCCACTGTTGTTAGCAAAACCGATAGAACCTTGTGGTGTTTTAAGTCAGCTCGATGGAGTGATTTACGGGATTTCTTTGCAACCTTTCCATGGCGTGAATATTGTTTTAAGTCGTCCTCTTCTTCGGGCATCGCTCTTTCAGTATCTGAAGTCATCTTCATGGGAATGGAGTTATACATTCCGAAAAAACAGTACCGTGTAGGTCATTCACGTTCCCAACCCTGGTTCAATAAGGCTTGTTCTGATGCAATATCTTTAAAAATAAATGTTACATTAAATGGAAATCTAATAAATCGGTTGACAGTCATGTAGAATACGTTGGTGCTAGAAATATCTGCAAAAGTGTCATCACTAAAACTAAAAAGTTGTTCGAACAACGAAAATGCAATGAACTAGCTACATCTCCTTTAGGCAGTCGTAAATTTTGGTCTTTAGCAAAAGCCATTAGTAAAAACTTTCGATCATCTTCATTTCCCCCCCTGACATCTATTGACGGATCGGTAGTTGCTGATTCTGTAGAAAAAGCCAACGTTTTTGTGGATTTGTTTGCATCAAACTCGTGTCTCAATGATTCTGGAAAAGATGTGCCCCTAGTCAACTCTTCTTCATACCTTATGAAACCAATTCATTTTCGGTACAAGCTCTTGGAATCGATCATCAGTAGGCTTGATCTCAATAAGGCGACTGGCCCAGGCGGTATCCCAGCTATTGTCTTAAAGAAATGTTCCCCCGAACTAGTACCAGTGCTATCTAAGCTCTATACGATCTCTATATCTTCTGGGAATTCCCTTCATCATGGAAGTTAGCAAATGTTCAACCTATTCCCAAAAAAGGTGATAAGACCAATTCCTCAAATTACAGACCAATTGCCATCACTTCCATTTTGTCTAAAATCATGGAAAAAGCCATCAATCAGCAACTGCTCACGTTCCTTGAAACTAACAAACTCCTTAGTGACCACCAATATGGGTTTAGGCAAAGTCGTTCAACAGGCGATCTTCTTTCATATGTGACCCAAGTTTAGAACGATACAGTAGAGCAGTCCGGTGAAACAGTTGTAGTCGCTTTAGATATCTCAAAGGCATGTGAGCAAGTTTGGCATAAGTGTTTACTTGCCAAACTCTCCTCGTTTGGGTTAAATGATACGCTCAAGAACTGGGTTTCTAATTTCCTTGATAAAAGACGAATACGTGTCGTAGTTGATGGCTTTTTTTCAAAAGAAGTTAGCATGAACGCGGGCGTACCACAGGGATCCGTTATAGCGCCTACACTTTTTCTGCTGTACATAAACGACCTTATTTTTTCAACAACTAACCCCATCCATTGCTTTGCTGACGATAGCACACTTCACTGTAGTTCATCTCAGTCTACTCATAGTGATAATCCACCTTCTATGTCAAATCAAGAAATTAAAGCTGAAATGGCAAATTCAATCAACAAAGACATTCAACCTATTCTCGAATGGGGAAGCAATAATCTAGTTAAATTTAATGCTAACAAAACTCAGTGTTGCCTTGTGTCCGCCAAAAAAGATCGATCATTTCCTGTTGTAAGTATGAATGGCTCAGTTCTTAAGTTTTCAGACTCTATTACTCTGTTGGGTATGACTGTATCTTCAAATCTCTCATGGGTTGACCATCTTCTGTCAGCTACCAAAACAGCTGCTCGTAAAATAGGCTTTTTGTACAGATCTAAGCAGTACTTTACCTCTCGACAACTCCTTCTGCTGTATAAGGCCCAAATTCGGCCCCATCTGGAATATAATTCTCACCTTTGGGTTAGTGCTCCCCAATACGCTATCGATATCGTTGATCGTATTCAAAAGAGAGCGATTAGGCTTATAAATGACCCGTCCTTAACTTCTCACATACAGTCCCTTGAGCATAGAAGGATGGTTTCAGTTCTTTCTTTGTATTATCGTTATTACAACGGCTATTGTGCTGGTGAATTACATTCTTTGATACCATCTCCGGCTATCTTTGCGAGAAACACTCGGTTCGCTTATTCACATCATCAGTATGCAGTACAAATCTCCACGTACCAAACGGGCGCAATCCACATTTTTCTACACGGCTTCTAAACTCTGGAATGATCTCCCTAGTTCCTGTTTTCCTCTCACTTATGATATGAGAAAATTTAAGGTAGCTGTTCATAGGCATCTATTGGCAATTCATTATCCCTCTATCCATCCTCCTAAGTATTCCTGAGTGCTTTAGCACGATAGGCCTTATTTAGCCTGTTCAGGTCCACAATCATAAAAAAAAAAAAATCTCTGATTTATTTAATTTAGTTATTACTGAATAATGTAGTCGTTTATGTTAATGCAAAATATTTCAAAAACGGGTGCCGAATCGAAAAAATACTAAGTATGATTTTATTTGCAGAATTAAATGTTGAATTTAACAAAAAAATGCGTGTGCTTGTGTGTGCCGGAGGGGGGGGGGGGGGGTGTACGTACGTGGGTGCATTGTTACTGCGCGCGCGTGTGGGTGTGTGTCTGGGTCTGTGCCTATGTCTATGCCGGGTGCGTGTTCTCGTGCGTTAGAGTGTACCTTATGTAGTCTTTGCTAAATCAACATGGACGCAAGCATGTCATGTGCTGACCACATTAGATTTTTTACTTGGTGAAGTTAATGGGATCATACGACATTCTACATTATTCGTTAAAAAATATATATTTCAACAACTAACTTCTCATAAATTGCAGTTGTTATACTCTTAATATTTGACTACCTGGAACACAATAAGGGCACACTGGTTATGGCGAACGGATAACTCAGACCGGTTAGATGTTTATTGACTCTTCTAGTGCGCCAGTTAAAAGAAAATAAACAGTTAAAAATAACGAATTCATTCGAAGTAACCGAGCACGCATGGTTTACAACATAACAAGTAACGCCTTTACTGCAAAGATTCATGCCTCAATTATGTGGAACAGAACTCATTATATTCCTTAAAAGATTTGACTCATTTAACATTGCAAAAGAACCAAATACATGAATTGCCTAATTACGTTTTTAAAAATTTGAATAATTTAATAGAACATAATTTGGATACAAATGAACTTCGTACTTTAAATAAACATATCTTTATGGGCCTTGAACAGTTACAAACATTAATTTTGTCTAACAATTATTTAGAAAGCATAGAGAGCGATTGGCTTGATGAGTTTTCTTCCGTTACCAGAGTAGATTTACATTCAAATAAAATATCAGCTATAAATATAATTGCGCCAAGTGTTAATGTGTTGGATGTATCCTACAACCAATTAATTGAATTAAGTGACGCATCATTTATTGGAGTGCCTGCATTAAAAATTCTCGACATTTCTAACAATTTACTTTCATTCGTATCATCAGATGCATTTAAGAACTTAGACAGTTTAGAAGTTTTAAACTTGGAATGAAATAAAATTACGCGATTAAACGGAAACATTTACAGATACCTCTCTAACTTGGTTGATTTTACATTAAGCAATAACCAGATAACTGATTTAACTGCAATTGAATTTGATCATCTTGAAAACTTGCTATCACTTAACTTATCAAATAACAATGTCGAAAAGTTACCATTGTCTGGGTTTAAGAAATTATACTCACTTCAAGTACTTGATCTACACAACACAAATTTAACTGAAATAGAGCCAACCATGTTTTCTGGACTAGAAAATTTAAAAAGTTTAAATTTATCTAGTAATAAACTGATGAAAATTACGCCTGACGTTTTTAATGAAATTCAAGGGTTGGAGATACTAAACTTAGGTAATATATTCTTAAATAAATTTGATGTAAATGCGTTTATGAGTTTAGAGCATCTTAAAATCTTGGATTTAGAATAGAATTATTTTAATGAACTACCCGTTGGTGTTCTTTCGTTCTTCAATCTTAAATATCTCTTATTAAAGGGAAGTATGATTACGCAATTAAATGAGTTCGTTTTTCAAAATCAAACAGAAATGTTGGAACTTGATTTAAGATTTACTCCCATTGAGAATTTAAGTTTCGTAGAAGAATTATCTAAACTAAGGTACTTGGTAGTAAGTGGTACTAAATATGAAAACCAAACAGTTATCCGTTTTAAGAATATGACGTTTAGGAAGATTAATGAAGACTATTGGGATTCGTGGTGCCCTAATTTTATTATTGAATGTAAAGAAAATTAATTGTGTAGTAAATTGAGATTAACTTAAATAATGAGATGTTATCATATCTTTTATAAAATAATTTCAAATGACAATAAACGCATTAAAAATATTTTTTTCTAGATATAAACTCATGTCACATGTAGTCAGAGGCGTGCCCTTAGGGGGGTTAAGAGGGATATATCCCCCATCAAGCGCCCAAACCTCCCATTCTATTTTACGCTAATTCTTTTTAATCCTTAAAAAATTAAAGCGTTACTTAAATACGCCAAGAAAAAACAAACATTTCGTTGAATAAACATGTTTCGTTTTTTATGATCTTAGTTAATGTTATTAATTGAACAAAACGAGTAAAAGTCCTATTCAAATTTGGCGTGCTTCTGAGGACAGGGCTCATTTTTTCGGTCCAATAAAGGTAAACGCATTGTATTCGTAAATTCGTTAGAAAACCGAACCTGCCGAACGTAGACGAGAATAAAATATGGAAACGAAACGAGTTAAGATATTGAGATAATAATTAAATAGGAATTTTTGAACATTTTAGGGACTAGAATTTCATATTAATGAATTATCTTTATATTAGTACTATTAGTAAATAATAGTGACAAGCGACCGGATGTATGAGTCATCGTTGTATCAGAGAGATAACCTTGTCTAGATATTTCTATTTATGGAATTATCTAGAACACCTGCATTTCCTATATATAGTAAAAGCTAAGTCTTTGCCTCATACGAGTTTCACAGTGCGTGTCCAAGGTGTGTTTAAAAACGTTGCAACTGCCTTTGCAAATTTCTTAAAAAGAAGAAAATTTGATGAACATAAAGCATCGACATCAGGCTCATTTTCCGGTGCCGCAGAGGCAGACGAATCTAATAAAATTGAAAAATTCAGTCACATTAGTAATACTAACAATACTGCCATCAGTGCCATCCAGAGCCAGCATTTGCAGAATCCGAAATATATTGGAAATTTTCTAAACAAATCCGTTCCATAAAAAGTAAATACACTAAAATCGCTCTGGGTTTCACCACTATAATACACGTTCCCTTTAATTGATAAGTTTAAAAATAGAAAACTGAAACTGCGGTTTCAACGTAAGTGGTTGACTGGTTTTGTTACTGCGCTAAAGAAGAAGGCGCATTCTGTAAATACTGTCTATTCTTTGCTACAACTGAAGGTATTGAGGGGCTAGGCCTTGGTTAAAATAAAAATGGAAAACTGGAAAAAAAACCAAGAGTGTTCAAGGTATTTGTTTTTACATTCTTGTTATTGCTGATAATAAATTAACTATTCTCATTTTGTACATGTGTAGCTTCACTTCTGTGTAATAACGCATTTGCCACAAATAAAATAGAAGCTACTGGTGTTTTGTAAAAAAATTGTCTAATTTGTT
The DNA here is from genome assembly GCA_036346205.1 of Vesta saturnalis. Taxonomy (NCBI): domain Eukaryota; kingdom Metazoa; phylum Arthropoda; class Insecta; order Coleoptera; family Lampyridae; genus Vesta; species Vesta saturnalis. The sequence continues at coordinate 2,226,414 of JARFJB010002375.1, read as the reverse complement.
GTTTTTTTTTTACATCTCTATGCGTATCAAAGCAGTAAATTTCATAAAGATTCAATTTGTGCTTATGAAAATTTAGTGAAAATGCAAAGCGGTGTTCAAGAGGGTGTGATAAATTTAATTGATGAAAACAGAAAAATTCAAGTAGCACAAAATCGAGCTAAAGTCAAGCCAATAATAGAAACAATACTAGTTTGTAGTCGGCAAGAAATGTCCTTTCAGGTGCATAAAGATTCTGAGGAACAGAATAGATGATAATTCTGTCAACAAAGGCAACTTTCGTGATATTTTAAAATACAGAGCTAAGGGCGATGAATTATTAAGAGAGATATTAGAAACATCAAGCAAATAAGATACATGTATTAGTCCAAGAATACAAAATGAAATTATGGACAAAATAAACACTAAACAGTATTATGCTAAATAAACTTGTAATAAAAATAACTAAGGTGAGGCGCTTCTGTTATAATAGACGAAACTACTGACGTTTCAACAAATGAGCAAGTAACTCTGTGTGCGAGATATGTCAGTAAATACAAAATTCATCAAGATTTCTTACAATTTGTTGTGGCTGAAAATTTAACAGGCGAGAGTTTATCAAACTTAATTATTAACAGTTTAGAAAATTTTGGAATAAATTTAAATAACCGCGCGGGCCAGAGATATGATGGAGCGAGTAATATGGTGGGAAAATTTTATGGCGTTCAGGAGCTTGTTCGTAGCAATTACGTACACTGTGCGGCCCACTTTCACTTTGTGCATTTAGCAGTTTCAAAAGCTTGCAAGGTACAACAAATAAGAAATTGTCTCAATATCATTAAACGACTATGAAGTAAAGAAAAAATCTGCTCTTGAAAAATATTGAAGGATCTGCTGAAAATCCTTCAGCGAAAACCCTTAAACGATTATTTGGTGACGCACCCATGTTACAAAGTAGTCTCTGGGATTCCGAATTTTTTATTGCACTTCAAGTAATCGATCAAATATTTTACTTTGGCTTACCTCTTTGTCGTTTCCTACAGAAAATTCATATTGACTTAAACAATAACAATAACAGAAAATACTGTTTTATGTTTAAAGGAATTACGACAAAATGATGAAAAGTAGTTTGAGGTTCTATTTTATAAGGCTAAGGTACTTCATAGATATACATGACGTATTGTTGTTGTTTTTATAATTCATATAAATTTTAGATTCCTGCTTCAAGTATTGGCACCACGATAAAATAAAAAAGAATAGTTTCACGACCAAAAAAATCTAGTTTATTATTAAACGAATCAAATTTACTTATCTGCCTAGATTTCGTTTGAATTTCATGTATTTCTAATCTTCTATACAAAAGGAGGTCAAGAAATCTCCAGTCATCAGCTATCCTAATAATAGAAAATGTAAATGGTAAATTTCCTGATCCAGTTTGTTAAGAATTCTTCTTGTAGCTTGGATGACTTTTCTTAGAAGAGATAAATTCGCTTTACTAAAAATCTCTTTGACCCTGTAGTTTGGTAGTGATGTTTGATTTTAATGAAATTAGGTATTAGTTGGTTTATCTTCATTCTTTTCAATTTCTCGAACAATTTCACTTTCGTATTACGAAGGACGAAGGACAGAGTATCTATTTGAAAGCTTGCGATTAATAAATAAATGTTCACACCATTTTCCCCATAGCGTTGTTTAATATGTCAAATGGTGAAAGTTTCAACCCTGAGGTCGGTATATATTTAAATTCTTTTCTAATTTTTAAATATTTATATGTATATATATATATATATATATATATATAATATAATGTGTTCTTGGGCTTGGTCTCGTAGAGTCTCCTCCATGGTTCTTAAAAGAACCGATGTTGAAATGACGATGTTTCGGCATAATCTCATCTGCCATTTTCAAGTCTTCGTGTTCTGCTTAAGAACCATGGAGGAGAATCTACGCGAGACCAAGCCGAAGAACATCAACTTCATATCCAGCACTCGCGGAAACCTGAAAATTAACATGTAAATGCTGTATTCCTACATATTTCAGTAATGTAAGAGTTATAGGGAGAACTTGGCGAGACCACTACCCTCGTATACTATTACCGTTGTTAATTATTCAAATACTTATTACATTTATATGTGTGGGGGAATATTACCAGTTTAATTAATTTACTTTATTTTATAATCATTTGCAATAAAATATTGTTGATGCATACGTCGTTTATAATTGGTTTAATTTACATTTGTTAATAATTTATATTCTGTTTACTTTGTACCATCGTTCTGAACCTAATTTTGTCTGTTTGTTCCATTGGCGGTTAAAAAAGGTTTACGGCTTTCAGCAGAATTTCCTTTGGTCTTTTTTTGCCACCTACTGTACTGGTCTTCCAGCTCGCGCATCCAGTGGCCTGAAGTTATGATTAGCCAGAATAATAGTTTTGGGCAACTCTCAGCAAATTCGCTGCCACAAAAACTCTATTTCCAGTGCTTGCTCACATGGTCTCCATACTTGTTTTGCTATTTCGTGCCTTAATACATTCTTTCGTGAATTGAGTGATTATTAAAGCGAAAGAAATTAGAATACTAGCCGTTTCTGTGTTTAACAAAATTGGTATCAACTGGATGGTGCACCCACTCATTGCACGCCTATTGTTACTGAAACATTGACAAATATATTCGAGGGTAGATGGATACGGAGTTTGGAACTTTGGGATGGGCCAGCTCAATCGCCAGATAAGTAGGTCTTGCTGGAACACTATATATATATATATATATATATATATATATATATATATATATATATATATATATATATATATATATATATATATATATATATATATATATATATATATATACATATACGGTGACAACGGAACTTCAACCCAGACTCGCATTTTCAAACAGTCTTAAATAAAATGTTAAACTTAGGTTGACGATTGGGTTGAGTAATATTCATATTTTAAGCAAAAAAACACTACCAAATCTTACTTTTTTATCCTTTATCCATTTATATCCTGATTTTTTATTTTCAAACAACGAATATCATTTTTTTGTTATACCTATTCGGTATTAAATTAATAATATACTTAAGTCTATGGGAATTATTAGAATAAACAAATCCTATTAGCCATAAAAAAGGTTGCTATGGTTTTTTAAAATAATTTAGTCTTGACAGGTGATTTATTTCACCTGTGAATTATTCAAAGTTTACCCTATTTGTTTCATTGGAAAGTATGCTGAGGCGAAAACGAATGATGCAATTTGCATTTCGATCTCTGTTTTTTCAAGAATTTTTTATTTTATTTTACTTTATTACACACGTAGGTATACAAAATTAATAGGTATAACTTATAATAAAAGAAATTAAAAAAAAAAAACTAACCAACTTAATCATAATTACGATTTTTAGTAATACCACCTTCTTGAATACAGGTCTCAAAATTTTCTACAATTTTCTGTAGTACATTATATTTTTGCAGTATAGTAATATTATTAATAGTTGTAATAATTCGGTTTCTTAAAACGTATAGATTTTCAGGTATAGTAAAACGGGCTTTTTCCTTGTTATGGCCCTAGAAAGGTCTAGGGCCGTCAAATCTAGAGAACGGGCTGGCCACCGTACAGGCCCATTCGCGCTATGCATTAGTCCTCAAACCTGTCACTCAAATAGTTCACACAAATCCTAGAATTATGAGACGGCGCGCCAGCCTTTTAAAAATAGATAAATAACTAAAAGCAAGAATATTAAGTTAAATTTCTGCCCTTGACATCAGAGTTTTTTAGTCTTCTTAGGTTTGAATGTTCCAATTTTCAAACCCTTGAAACTAATTTTTGTGCTACTTTTAAAACTGGAACAAACCTAAAATCAGCTTTTCTGACACCCAATAAATCTACCATTTTGCTATAAATTATTATTAAATAAATCAACTAATGCATAAATTTAATAAATTTTTATTGTTTCATTTATCAATGATAGGAAGGGGTTGGATAAAAACTTTAAACGATACGTGAGTTATACTATATAATTCACTTATAAAAATTAGCCTGCTTATTAAAAAAAATTCACAAGCTAAATTTTTTCGTAAAATATTTTTAACATTGTTCACTTATGTAATAAACTATTATTATCTTTTACTTTATGAATTTCTAAAAAAAACTGAATTTGTATTCAATTGGTCCATTTTTTGTGCAATCATCATTACGATAAAAAATATAAGTTTATATTGTTAGCATTAACCCAAAACTGAAATATAAAGATATGTATTAACACCGTATACGGAAAGGTTAAATAATCGTATTTAATATAGCTTCTTGTCCTTGATTACTATGTAGAAAAGATTACATCGCAAACGTTCCGGTTTAATTTTAAATTACCATTATTTTATACTTAATTAGCCAAAAAAACAAAAAGGTAGCATAGCACATTTAATACTTCTTAATTTTAACGACTAAATGATATACCATTTACAAACTTTACTGTAATGACAATGCATTTCATTTATTACAATGTATAATGGGTCTAATTTAAAAAAATGAATGGAACTTTTCTGTTAAAACAAAGTGTTAATTGCAGACACTCTGTACTTATAACAATAACTAAGCTTTAGTGATGATAACGATTTATTTATAGTACCTTTAGAAAATTGCTTATAAAGCTATCAAATTTATTATGTCAACGTAGTTAGCCATTTTCGTGTACGTCATATTATATAGTTGATCTTTGATGTCCTGTTACAGTTTGCTTTTACGGCGGCAACGTTGTCGAGACTCACAAATACCAAGAGCATATACTTTCTATAAAAAAACGAGTTGTGTAATCAACCCCTACCTCGGGATTCATAGCGACCTGGTAACATATCGGGCTCAACAGAGTACACTTGATATACAGGGTTAGTCACGCTCAACGGGACGGAATCTAGCGGTAAAACGGTAAATGATATCAAAAAATCGTTTGACACAAGTATGTAGGTCTATTTGGTCTACAAATTAAAATTAGTGTGGAATATACAGGGTTACTCAAAAAAAAGTTACATATCAAAGTTATGTTTTTTTAAATGGATCACCCTGTATTTTATTACTTTTTTGAATCCTACTTTAAAAAATAATATGTATTTATTCAAGTAACCCTATATCTAAGTTTGATAGTTTTCGAGTTATTCAATTGTTTCTAAAAATGTAGAGTAATTGAAAAAATTTAATTACAACTTAACAGAAATTTTTTAATTAATTTGCTTTTAGATTTCGATTCTACACTTCTTGGACTGTCTATCAGAATAATTACAATAGTAAAATAATATGCAGGGTGTTCCTAACTTCAACTTTGATTTTCTCCAAGTATTTGGTGCTATTACTTTGTTATTTTAAATGGAACACCCTGTATTTTATTTCTTTATGAGAAGGGAAATTTAATACTCTTTCAAACTAATATAGGATTCCCTATCCCAATTTTCAGTATTTTCCGAGATATTTCCATTATTTTACCAGTATGCATAAATATTGATGGTTTTATAGTAAATACTGGCAAGATGGCCTTGAAATATAAAACAAATAAATTGACAATATTATAATTTTACAAACTAAACAATAAAACGAATAACAATTAACATAATTACAACATTAAGAATCACTCTACTAAACTCATTTTATAATAAATGTTCAATGTGATGTCCATTTTGTTGAATACACAGCATTATCCTCTTTTCAAATGAGCGTTTCACATTATTTAGCATTTGGGGTGTGATTGTCGCGAATGCTTCTCTAATGCGTATTTTCATGTTTTCAGAGGTAGTTGGAGCAATGTGGTACACAAGAGTTTTGATGTATCCCCAGAAAAAAAAGTCCATTGTTGTTAAGTCGGGAGACCTAGCAGGCCAATTGCTAGGACTTCCTCGACCTACCCACATATCTTCAAATGTCCGGTCTAAATATTCCTCACATTCCTGGAAAAATATGCTGGCGCACCATCTAATTGTAGCCACATTTTTTGCCTCACATCTAAAGGAATATCTTCTAGGAGAGTCCAAAATTCGTTTTCCAAAAATCTTAAAAATTCTCTTCCATTCAAATGGCCATTAAAAAAATATGGCCCTACTACATGTTCTCCTATTAGTCCCCGTATACGTTTAGGGACCAACGATTTTGTCGATCTATTGTTTTAAATTGATGAGGATTCTCAGTGGCGTAATAGTGAAAATTATGCCTATTAACCAGTCCATTATTGTGAAATGTAGCTTCGTCAATGAATAACAAATTATCATAAAATATTGATCTTCTGCCGTATGGTCGAGAAACCATAGACAAAATTCCAGTCTACGTTGAAAATCACTCCATACAAATGCTGATGCATTTGTATATGATACGGATGATAGTTATGTTTTCTTATTATTCTACTTACGCTGGATTGACTTATATTGAGTTCTCGAGAAATAATTGTAGAAGTGTTATTGCGATTTTCAATTACAGATTGCAAAACTGCTAGTTGTAAATCTTCATTTTCCGTTACGGCTTTGCTATTTCTCGTGTTTTATATTCAACACTGCCAGTTTCAATAAATCGGTTTAAAAGTCTCTCAAACACTTCTTTACGAGGATGGTCTTTTTGAGGATATCTTTCACCATAAACACGTGAAGCTAATAAGCAATTTTGAAAACATTCACCTAATATAAAAATCATATTTACTCGATCTTCAATTGTGTATTCTTTCATTGTATTAATTATGTTAAATTGTAAAATCAACACTAAATAAGTTTTTACTATCTGACATAAGAAAATGTTTTATTTGTTAATTTTCTCAAAGCCTACTTAGAGTTTATCATAAAATCTTCAACATTTACGCATACTGATAAAATAATGCAAATAATTTGGAAATAAAGAAAATTCGGATAGGGAAAATAATATTAAATTTTCGTTTTCATGCAGGGATAAAATACAGGGTGTTCCATTTAATAATAACACTAAAAACTTGATGCACATCAAAGTTAAAGTTTGGATCATACAATTTTAGTTATTTTATTAGAAAGTTCAAGGAGCGAATTACTCAAAAAGTCTGTATTAAGTTGCAATTAACTTTTTTTGTTACACTACAGTTTTAGAAAAAATTGAATAATTCGTAAAGTATGAAATTTGAGTATACGGTGACATAAATAAATACGTTAGTTTTTTAAGGACAATTAAAAAATGTAACAAAGTTCAGGGGGATTCATTTAAAAAAAATACTTCTTTAATGTGTAAATTTTCAAATTATAAATTTTTAATTTATTTTCTTTTGTATTCCAAGGCTATCTTGTCAGTATTTGCTATAAAACCATCAATATTTATGCATACGGGTAAAATAATGGAAATATCTCGGAAAATACTGAAAATTGGGATAGGGAATCCTATATTAGTTTGAAAGAGTATTAAATTTCCTTCTCATAAAGAAATAAAATACAGGGTGTTCCATTTAAAATAACAAAGTAATAGCACCAAATACTTGGAGAAAATCAAAGTTGAAGTTAGGAACACCCTGCATATTATTTTACTATTGTAATTATTCTGATAGACAGTCCAAGAAGTGTAGAATCGAAATCTAAAAGCAAATTAATTAAAAATTTCTGTTAAGTTGTAATTAAATTTTTCAATTACTCTACATTTTAGAAACAATTGAATAACTCGAAAACTATCAAACTTAGATATAGGGTTACTTGAATAAATACATATTATTTTTAAAGTAGGATTCAAAAAGTAATAAAATACAGGGTGATCCATTTAAAAAACATAACTTTGATATGTAACTTTTTTGAGTAACCCTGTATATTCCACACTAATTTTAATTTGTAGACCAAATAGACCTACATACTTGTGTCAAACGATTTTTGATATCATTTACCGTTTTACCGCTAGGTTTCGTCCCGTTGAGCGTGACTAACCCTGTATATATATATATATATATATATATATATATATATATATATATATATAGAACGATGGTTCAAATTAAAAAGAATATAAATTAATAACAAATGTAAATTAAACCAATTATAAACGACGTATACAACAACAATCTTTTATTGCGGATAATTATAAAATAAAGTAAATTAATTAAACTGGTAATATTTCCCCACAAATATAAATGTAATAAATATTTTTAATAATGAAGAACGGTAGTAGAATACGAGGGTAGTGGTCTCGCCAAGTTCTCCCCACAACTCTTAATTAACATTACTGAAATATGTAGGAATATAGCACCTACATAGGAAACAATAAGAAAAAAGTACCTGATTTGATCTTGAAAAACTTAATTTTTTCTATTTGTACCATTGGCGATTAAAAAAAGTTTTTTTGTAGTTTATTAATTAGTTCTAAAGAATTATTTATATAGTGTTTTGATTTGTACTTTAAATTGTTTGCTATTATGTGGTTTAGTTTATTTGGTAATACCGTAATACAAACAATTTAAAGCACAAATCAAAACATTCTATTAATAATTCCTTAGAAGTAATTAATAAACTGTAAAATATAAAATTACCACTACATAATATGCTTGTAAGTTTTGATGTTAGTAGTATGTTTTCTAATATACCCCCTCAAGAGTGAATGCGTTTATTAGATAAAAAATAATATTGATTTAGTTACAAGATTGGAGTTTTGATCTCTGTGTTAATCAAAATTATTTCACATAAAATTAGCCACCAAAAAAATGGTTTACCTACGTGCAGTCCAATTTCGGCTATTTTAGCTATTATCATTATATATAATTTAGATAAAATTTTTGAATTAAATGTTTCTTATAAGACTGTACTATGGTTTCGTTATATTGATGATATTTTAACGTGTTTAGTAGCTCATCAGATTTCATTGATCAATTTTTAATTAATCTTAACATAAAATGTACACTAGAGGAAAAACAATTTTCTAGATTTAAACATAAAAATTAATACACAGAACAAGTTTGAGTTCTCCATATTCAAAAAACCTACATATGTAGACAAGATAATTCCCAACGATTTATGTCACCATAAAACACATAAGTTAGCTGCATATACATTATTAGTACATAGAGCAGGGGCGAGCGGTCCATGTATGCAACGGAAGCATTGCTTCCCCTATCACAAACCTTAAATGACCAAAAAATTTAAAAACTCAAAAAAGAAATTTTAGAAATGGACCTTATTAGCGCCAGCGATCGCATAACCCGTAATACGAGTGTACTCCCCATAGAATACAATCCTTATAGGAGAAGCAGCATTTAAAGTTGAATATCATGTATTATCGCATAAGGGCGAAAAATAATATATCAGTATATCACATTGTCTTTGTCGTTCGAATGAAAATGCACATAGTGCGTCTTTCTCGTACACAGTACACACTGTCGATACCTGTTCGACACACAAACGCAACAAACTTTGTTGCTTATTCGTTCAAATACAGAATCTTACGGGGTCAAGCGAAGGAGGCGAGAAGTCAAGTTGCGAGCGCTTGTCACTGAATAAGCAATTTTAAAATTAAATACAAGGGTTTTAGTGCAGTTTCGAAGATGGATGGGACAAGTACGTCTGAACGAGCCGCGAGAGATTTACCGGGAGACTGTGTAGAAGTAGCGGCTATTGGAACTGCAAATCCGTGTAATTGTGTAGTGTGTTTTGTATTAAATAAAGGATTTTCTTCTCAAAGTTTTTGCGAAAAGAGAAATATTATTAATGGTCAAAGCCTGAAATGAAAAATCTGACCACAAAAATTAAAACGTGTACTCGACATTTTAGTGCCGATAAATATTATGAACAGTATTTGTGGCTGACGGGTTGTGAAATAAGGAATAAACTTTTTTGTTGGCCATGTTTGCTTTTTGTTAATGAACATGGTGTGTGGAATTACTTCGGTTTTGGCGATTTAAATAATTTACATAAAGTAGTAAAACGTCACATTAGCTCTAAGAACCACTTGCAAGCTGTTATCAAAGAAAAAGTTTTTGGAAAAACACGAATCGAACACTCTTTAGATATACAGTTACAAGTTAGTCATCAACAACATAATGAACTAGTTAATAAAAATAGAGATGTGCTAAAAAGACTTATTGATGTTGTGTTTCCTTGCCCTTCATGAACTTGGATTTCGTGGTCACGATGAATCAATGTATTCTGCAAATAGAGGCAATTATTTAGATCTTGTTTCTCTATTATGTAAATATGATCCTTGTTTAAAAAGTCATTTAGAACAGAGCAGTGTTTCAAGGTACTTCAAATCGAATTCTAAACGATCTAATTTCTGCAACTTCGACTGTTATTTTAAACAAAATTAAAGAAGAAATTAAGCAAGCGCGTTTTATATCTATTATTTTGGACGAAACAACTGATGTTACTAATTTTAGTCAGCTTTCTAGTGTGGTGCGATTTGTAAATCGAGACGGCAACGTACAGGAAAGAATTTCAGGTTTTATTAACGTGTCAGAAGACAGAACGGCCGACGCACTGTATAAAATTGTATGTGAACTTATTAAAAATATTAATGCCTCTGAAAAATTGGTCGCTCAAAGTTATGGCGGTGCTGCTGTAATGGCTGGATATTTAGGTGGCCTTCAAGTAAAAGTGCGAGAAACTTATCCGTGTGCAATTTTTATACACTGTTGTGCGCACAAATTAAACTTAGTTTTGTCCCAATCAGTTATGCAGATTAAAGAATGTAAAGTGTTTTTTGCAACTTTGAGTGGAATGGCTGCTTTTTTTCCAAATCTACTAAACGTACACAAGCATTGGATACAATTGTAAAGCGAAGACTACCGAAAGTTGCAGCTACGCGCTGGAATTACAATGGCAGGCTAGTATTAACAATTTTTGAACATCGCGAATCCATAATTGAATTATGTGAAAGTATATTGGAAAATAGCGATAAGTGGGATACAGACACTTTAAATAGTTCTAGAGGATTTTTAGATAGCTTAAAAAACGATTTTAACTTTAACTTTATACTTCTTCTTTTTTCAGAAATATTTCCATTTTCTGATAACGTATTTAATATATTACAATGTAAAACAAACGATATCGGATTCTGTATAAAGAAAATTTGTGAATTTAAGAATATTATAAACAAAAAAAGAGAAGACTGATAAATGTTGGGAAAACACGACTAGTATCGGTATCGGTTTGGAACCACAAAGAAAACGCGTGCGCATGGATGATGTTGGAGATATTAAAACGTGCTATCGACGACTTTTTTATCAAATTTTGGATCAGATTTATTAAGAAATAGACAACAGGTTTAAAAACTTTAAAGAACTAAACTTTCTTGAATTGTGTAATTTTAATGCGTTTAAGGAAAACATTTTCCGGCACCCGAGCTACTATGTTTAATGCATCATTATGGACAGTTTTTTGATTTAGTTTTGTTACGTTCGGAACTTACAGTTATATATGATACTGAAGACATCGATAAAAAAATTCTGCAAGTGAGTTATTGGCTTTCTTGAAAGGCACAGATTTGACAAACGCATATTCAGAGGTAGTAAAATTATGTGAGTTAGTGTTGACAATCCCTGTTACTAGTGCCTCGGTCGAACGTAGTTTTTCTGCGCTTAAACGAATTAAGACTTATTTGCGGAGTTCGACAGGACAACATCGTCTGTCAGATGTGTCCCTGTTGGCTATTGAAAACAATCTTGTTCAGGAATTGTCGCAGCATCCGCGTTTCTACGACGAAATTATAGACGAGTTTGCGAAAAAAGATAGAAGAATACAATTACATTATAAATAGGTAAGTTTTGAAAAATTGCTTCCCTTGTCCCAAATCTCACCGCACGCCCCTGACATAGAGTAATGTTTTTATCATTAAATCAAACAAACAAGAAGTACAGAGTGGCTTTCAAAACTAATACCAATGTTCTTAAATGTTTAGTTAATACCAAAGATTCAACTAACGACATTTTGAATTCAGGTACTTATAAATTGAACTGCACATTCTGTAATTCTGTGTATATTGGACATACACTTAGGAACGTTAATATTAGATACAAAGAACACATTAGATGTTGCAGATATAAACACACAGAGAAACCAAATTATACTAAACATTTAATAGTAAATAATCACCTTATGACTTCACAAAACAACAAAATTTTTACATTTTTGTAATAAAAGCGACAAATCAGATGTTTTGGAAGCATACGAAATTTATAAACATAAACAGAAAGTACCGTTAATTAACGAACAAGTAGATCTTATAAAATTACCGTTAACAGATATTTTAAATATAGAATTATAATTTACATCAAGTTTGCTGTTTTACCTTAATGATGTGTTACCATAACTATATGTTTGTTATTTTACCTATATATTTTCTCTTGAAACGCGTAGAAAAATAGATAATTATATAACAAAAATTGTAGAATTATATTGTGTATACATTAGTGTTACGAAACCCAACCTATAACTAATCAGTTATAAGTTTGAAGTTTGAAGTTAAAAAATGTTTAAAAGCATAGATCCAACCAAACACGTGAAATATACATTACGCTTCATGGAGAAATTAAATCATTCCCACGTCATCAATGCCTACTTATAATTTACAAGATTCAGATTCTATACAAATTATGGCACTAAATTAAAATCCAATTTTAACATATATTTTTGTATTAATGATAGTATATTTGTACATATACACTGTAATCTAAAATTGGTTTGTATTATGGAAACATTCACTTATACATTCATGTAGTAAAAATCAATGTTAACAACCTTCGTATTTATATAATTCTCTACACACCGTTATCAGATGTAGTTTAAGTTCATAAATTGCAGCAGCGTGTTCCGTAAGTTGTATATATTAGAGGTACGTAAACATTTATCTTTTAAATTAGAATGCGAAATTCCGTTACTGTACGTAACGTTAGCATTATTTGTATTCGCTGAATGTTACTTTTTCATATTTTTACATTGAAATCATATTTTTTACATTCTTTATAAGAATGTATCTGTTCCAAAGTAATTGTTGCGGTAACATTTTGAATCCTAATTTTAACTCTTCAACACCATTTGGAATTCCTTCAGCGTGAACTAATTGTTTTAATCTGCTCCACACCAAAAAAAACCATAATAGTAAGATCAGGCGACCTTGGAGGTCACAACAATCTCCTACTGTTTCTCCCAATCCATCTTTCGCCAAACTGTTCAGTTAACCAGCTGGAAACGAGACGAGTAAAATGGGCAGGGCAGCCGTCATGCTGAAAGTAACTGGTGTGGAGTATTTTTAAGGGAAGTTCATCAACAAACTTTTCAAGAATCATCATGTATGTATTCTGATTAAGGTTTCCTTTAATAAAGAATGGCTCAATAAGACTAAGTCTTAAACTGCACACCCTACATTTATTTGTTTAAAGTATAGTCTTTCAGAATTCATTTGGTATTGTGGATTTTCTTCGCTCCAAAATCTACAATTCTGAGGCGTAGGGACACCATTTGTTGTGAAAGTAGATTCGTCCGAAAATGTTATCTGCTCATGAAAATGTCGGTTGTTTAAGATTTCTTCTCCCAAAGAAAAGCAAAAATCTAATCTTTTACCTTCATCACCATCTTCTAGCGTATGAAGAAGTTGTGCTTTAAATGCATGGATGTTACAGCTTTCATAAACTCTTGGCAAATGTGCTCTGCTTATACCTGAATTGTCACTTCGCTTTCTCAATGACATTTTTTGATCGTTTTCTACCGAATTTAATGCTATCAATGTTGCTGCTTTTTTGTTAACCATCTCGCACATGATTTTTGTACTATTGCATCAGGATATTTTTCATTAAAAGGGTTAATTACAGAAGAAATCGATCCTTCGCCAGTACCGTAACACTGAATTAAACATATTTTTTGTTTTTTGTTTTGGCATACATATTTAGTTCTTCATTCTGAATAAGTTTTTTTAGTAACGTTTTGCCGTATCTTTTACAGAAAAGGATTTTTGCTAGTGTGAAAAATCATTTTTTCAATATTACCAAGGCACACGTGATTTTTCGAAACTATAAATCTGTCACAAATTAGTTTCAAACCAAGCAAGGCTCGACCGCAGACGCTCAAATTTGAGTCTAAAAACATTATTTGGAGTCCACCGTTATACACCAAGTTATATACTGTTGTACGGACCTGCGCGTCCCTCGTTTACTAAATGTACGGAACTGCGTGGTGTTTACTATTAATGAATAATTCTCACTTTGCCCTTTTAGCTCAGTCGGAATTTTGTACTTGCAAAATAAGGATCGGGGTTCGTTATTCAGGCTCTCAACACGTTGAACAAATAGATTACAAAGGTTCAATATATATATATATATATATATATATATATATATATATATATATCTTTATTTCCTATTTATATTACACGTCTAAAATATGGTTATTTCAATTATTTATCTAAGATATAGATACATGTAAATGTACGGAACTGGTTTTCTCTCTGCAAGATGATTAGGTAGACATCCTCCGTCTTGGTGGGTCCCGGAACTAATGGTTAGGTGGTCCTCTGGAGTTTCTGTAATGTAACAGTAATAGAAGGGTTGGGGTTTTGACTTTTAGTTTACGTCCTTTGACTGTTTCAATTTATACTGGTTAATTGCCGAAATAAATAAATAATTTTACCTCAATGCGTCCCTGTATACAATACAGAAGCCGGTAGCAAGATAACGCTGTATAAACACGTGCGCGATAAGACACTGAGTTCAATACTCTGCCTTTAAAGAAATAATCGATATTTTAAAGCGGTCGGTTATAAGTGTATAAAAGTAATCCAATTTTATACCTGCTTTTCTTATGAAAATAAACTCCTTCACGTTTACATTCAATTTTTGCCCTTTTTAAATAAATGAAAGCTTTTCGTTTATTTAGGTAGCTGGTGTACGGTAGCGGCGTATTATTTGTTTCCTTTTACGATATTAATTATTTTAGTGTACCGGTTTTTATTTAAATAAAATAAAAGCTTTTTGTGATGTTGGCCGATTTTAAAATATAAAACCTTCGTTTTCTATTTTAAAGTGAATTTTTCGCGTCTAACAATAATGATTTGAATTATTTAACACGAGATATTATCTGATAGTTTCTGGCTTACAGGTAACAATCTTATTACTTGCCAACGGTGCAACTTACGTTTTTTTCTTGCTGGTTTCTTTTATTTTACAGACTTCTGGAATTAGCGGTGTTTACTAGGTGTTCGGCTTACTCTTCCGACGAGGTTTTAATTACAGGTATTTTGCGGTTGCTGGTACGTTTGTCGAGGTGTGGTTTTTGTGTTGTAGTGTTCGTGTAAATTTGTATGTGTGGATCTCCTTTTTTAGTAATCTGGGCAACCACCCGTTAAACTACGTAAAAGGATCTCCTTCTGTCAATGGAATGTCGGGCAACTACCCTTCAAACTCCACAGTGTAGGTGTGTGTGTGGGTCTCCTTTGTTAGTAATCTGGGCAACCACCCGTTAAACTACGCAAAAGGATCTCCTTCTGTCAATGGAATGTCGGGCGACTACCCTTCAAACTCCACAGTGCAGGTGTGTGTCTAGTAATAAAAGATAATGTCGGGCTTACAACCCTGTATATCCCTATCACCAGGTATCTCAACTTACGTACTTTCAACGTTAGATCTCTGCAACTCTAACCTTTTGACTTCGGTGATGCTATCAAGTCGCGGAGTCGCGATTTTACTCGGACTGCGGTTACAGGCGGACGGTTTACAACAGGTAGCAGTCGGCGCGAACGCGACGATATTAATCGATTTTAATTGATATTAAACTATATTCAACGATATTAAAACAATCTTAATTAATTCCCCTTCAGCAGCGCGTGCCGCGTTTTTACAAAGAATTCGCGAGGGTGGTTACGAAACTCTGGTGGTGAGATTCCGTAAACCCGTATTGGTGGAAGATGCTCTGACGTATACAAACTTTTAATGGTTTTTGGGATTTACGTCTGGAGGGAGGATGCATGATTAATTATTGTGCAATTTTATGCAACGTTATGAAATATGTTTAACTTTTACTAGAACTTCTACGAATTTTTATAATTGCTTGCACCTGTGCATTTAGCGAGTCACCTTATCTTAATAAATTCCGTGAATATTATCAGTACTGGTATTTTACTTATCAAATAATTAATCATGACAGGAAAATTTTGAATAAAGGACGGCGTCTTGCTAATAAACTTTAGGAACTAATTAAAAATAATAAAAATTTGGGATATCTGACGGCGTCCCTTTACACTGTTTAGGTTTATAGTACCAGGTGGCGTCTAGTGAATGCTTTTGTGCTTATCAAGACTAGGTACATTTAACTAATGGTATCACTGGGCTTCGCTGTTGTGTTACTAACCTCCACTTATTGTGTTATCCATAGAATTATTTTTGATAATAGCGTTACTTACTTACATAGACGTGATAGCTATGTTGCCCGGCTATATTTGTATTAATGCCAACAATCTTACGTTTGTATGGCGAAGATTAACGTTCTGTAAAATGTATACCCTTTTTTAATGTGGTTTTAAAGTATTTAGTACATTTTTACGCTTTTAATTATTCAATTAATTTGGATTAAATTTTACGTTATTAACCTTAAAGCTATGCAATTAAATATACACATTTTATTTTTACAATGGTTTTTTCCACAATTTATAATCTTTTACGCTTTAACTTTAGATTTGGCAATTCCCAATTTCTCATCTATTCATTTTAACACACATTTGGCTAGTTTATAGATAACACTTTTTCTTTTTACATAAATGTTTTTTTTTGTGTTAACTTTGGTGTTTGGTTACAGAAGCGTTCCCAAATAAGGATCTTTAACAAGGAATTGTTTTACAAAGAAAATAAGGTTTCTACTCGAGAGTGCTCAGTATTCATCGTTTTCTTCGCATATTGTGGTTTTAAGAGTATAATATTCATACAAGTCATCACGAACAGCACTCCTTCCATCTTCGAGGTATGTGAATCTATCATTCTGTGGCCTTTTCTACTGCTTTGCCTTTTAGACGACATTATCATTGCCACACCTTCTTTTGGTGAACATCTTGAGGTGCTCTCTAAAATTTTTGAAAGATTCGACCTGCTGGTCTGAATTTCAAACCTGAAAAATGCAATTTCTGTCGGTCAGAGCTAAAACACCTTAGATATGTTGTCAATAAAGATGGTCTCTTGGTCAATCCTAACAAGGTCAGCGCTCTTCTTGATTTCCCTATTCCTTCTAATGTCGTCGAAGTACGCCGTCTTGTTGGAATGGTGGGATTGTATTGACGTTTAATTCCCAACATTTCGTCCCTTATATCTCCTTTGACTTCCCTCACCAAAACAAAAACACTACTTTTGTTTGGTCCTCCGATTGTGATCATGTTTTTTTTTCACTTAAAGAGTCTCCAGTCCTATACTTTCTTGTCCTGATTTTTCGTATTCTTTTATAATTCAAACGAATGCTTCCGATTTTGGTGCCGGATTGTTCACGACAATCACGATACACCTACTTCTGGCCATTGTGGAGTATCGAAAACTGTTGCTCGTATATCTATATTATGTATATTTATATTATTACCGGCTTGCACTTTTTCTTCTGATCCACATTCCTTTCCTTTCCTCTTTTTTGAGTTGTTTCGCTAATTTTCTTCTTCTGTGTTTCATTGCAGTTGGGAACTTCAGCTTTACTCTCTTAAAAATTTAAAATTTTATTTTTTATTTTTATTACTTTGTTGGTTTTTACGGTTTTCAAACATGTTTCTCTTACAAGTCGTCTTTATAAGACGTTGGAGTGAGTATTTGACTTGTTTCTGATTTTTTTCCCTGATCTTAGTCTACGCCGGCTTCCATCTGGCAAAGGCGACAACTCATGTAAAACCATGGTAATGTTCTGTGTTGGAGTAAAGTCATTGGTTATGTTATGAGAAGTCTATGGTTCAGGAATGCTTGTGGATGGTTGAGTGACTGTCTGTAATAATGGGGACGAGTTAGTTACTATGCCTGAGGGACCTGTTACATCATCATTTTCTGCCAGTCTAATATCGATAATATTTGAAGGCAAAAAGTAAAGATCCGAAAATTCGTTTGGATTACAAGGATAAATACCTGCACAAGAAAAGCCATTCTTTGCGACTTCTAACCTACAAACTTTAGTGTACACTTTAGTCACAATTTGTGAAATGTCATAATCGATTGTCCTCATACCATGATATTTTCGCATCTACTCTCCACAAGCTTTACCACAAACTCCTTTAAATGGTTTCATAAAGATCTCTCAGCAGAGTTTAATTTTCCCACCTGCCTTTTGCCTTGAACTGACGAAACTTTATTATGTTTGTGAACTCAAGACACCTCAGTCTCATCAGCGAAAAATGTTTGATGAAGGAAATGAGAGAGAAAAAAATGGAGACTCCGGGGGCTGATTAAAGTCAACAGCCCTCATTAAACTTGTGGATTCTGTTACTCTCAACTTCAGTTGGGGATGTCGCTTCATAAAACTGTAATAAAAGTATTTGCCTCCACACCTTTTTTCTTTGTTGAACATATGGTCTAGTTTCAATATTTCTGCCAGATCATAAGCAAGCTTTAGGAATTCCTTTCTTGTTAAATGTGTGAATCTGTTGTCTAAATCTACCATATAATCCACAAGCTGCTTTTCGTATTCAGACCAAAATGTAGGTCCCAGCTGCCCTAATTTCGGGACTAATATAGCTTCTCTTCCTTCTTTTTAAACGCGAAACTTTGTCATGCAGAGAGTTCTTGGGGACGCTAAATCTACTTAATGCTTCTCTTACAGTTATCTTTGAAGACAACACTGATTCACTAGCTTGTTTTATATTCTCCTCGGTCCAACGACCCCTTAAATTTCGTTTTCCTTTGAATTTCGGGATCTATACAAAATTAATCACTTTGATTTGATGTCCGATGGTTCCCGCAGTTTAGGTGTCCGGTGCTACCCGAATTACACAACAGCATTATAACTATAACCCCTTTGAGGTTATTGGCGGTGGATCAACAAAGCTTTGTATATACTATCTTTAGATGTTGTTTTAACTAACTCTTATTAAAATAAATACATGTACTTACATTTGAAGAGTATAAGTGATGTACAAGATTAGACGTAAGAACACAAAAACACTGTATAGTACTTTACAAGAAAACTTCCCGACAATGCTTAATTCAACCGCGCTGAGTACATTGCACGTACTAAACACGTAAGTAGGGAATGGGACAACTCGCCATGGCCAATTCGCCGGGGCGAACTTGCCGCAGCCACCTTGCCACCGGCCCAGGTCGCCGCGGGCCATCTCGCCGCCAACCAGTTTTTTCTTTGTTTTAAAACAATCAACGGTATTGTACAAATAAAGCACAAGTTTTGTAAAATAAAAACTTATTTTAATGTCAATATAACAATTTTCAATTAATTAAAATAAAAAGTTGATTAATTTAAATTACAACCTTAACATTTGGTAGTTAAAAAAATGAATAAATCCTTTCAAATCTAATAATACTACAATAATATTACTAAGAATAATATTAGTGTACTATAATATAATATTATGTTTGATAGTAATAGTAAAAACTATATAATAGGAAAAAAACTATTTTTACTGGCAAAAAGATAGCCTTATTTTAATAAATGTTCAAAACGTCTACCACCTTGTTCAAAGCAAATTTTAATTCTGCGACGAAAATAATTTTTAACCCTATTTAAAATTTGACAATATAATAAAGTATAATAATTACTTATATTAATTATGTTTTTAATCAATTTTATCCATAGCCTCTTAATTGGATAGAATTTTTACCCTATTTAACATTACTGTGTTAATAGTTACAAAAACGTTTCGGATTCTATTTTGCATTTTTCATTTTCCGCAGTGGTTGGTAGTTCAGCATACACTTTGACGCAAGAATGAAAAAATGACCGTTCCATTTGAAAAAATCAAGTTACCATTGATTTAAATTTTCTAAATTGACAAAGTAATTTCCCCAATCACAAGAAGGATTCGAATTTGAGAATCCGACTTACACTAGTACATTTCATGTTTAGTAACATCATAGAGTCATGATCTTCCTTTTGTGATCACAGCGATATTTAGTTTTTTTCAAACATCTACCTTTTATAAAAATGACGAATTGCGTCTGAACGAGTCATTCGTTTTAAGTACTATGTATGATGCATAAAGTCGCACTAGAATTGATCAAGTTATCCAAATATGCAATAATATAAAGGGGTTCCATTTAAAAATGTAGCTTTGCTGTAAATCGCCCTGTATAATCTTTGCGATTCAAGAGAAAATATTTTAGCTTTGTAGCCTTAAGGATACCCCACCACATTCCATCAACAAACTTTAGAAATATTCCTTTATAAACCCACAATCTTCCACCCTCACTATTGGGCCACCTTATATAAATGGTATATTTATATATATATATATATATATATATATATATATATATATATATATATTAATATATATATATTATATATACAGTGCTTTCAATATAATCGGACGCACTCAATAACTCTTGATACGTTTAAAGAGAAAGTGTTTAAATAGTTTTTTATTCATTTACAAATAGCTCTATTAAATGCTTGGTTTAGATCATATCTTTAATCCGGTTTGACCGGAATCGTCAATAATTTAATTTTTTTTAAATCACACTTGTATTATATATATTTTGCATTTTTGCAATTGTTATTTTTTTAATACATTACATATAAAATTCTTATAGGGTTTTATAAAATAATTAGAGAAAATGCCATCGAAAGTTTTTCAATTTTATTATACGATTAGAAGAATCAAACAAAATCCGTAGGCAGCGTACGTCAACAAAATCGCATCGCAATTGTTTCGTTTATTGCAATTGACAATCAGATAAAATTTTAATTTGATTTCAATCTAAATAATTGTTTAAAATGAATAACATTGAAAAGTTGATCCGTTGTTAATTTTCGTGAATGTAAACGTAATGGCTGACGAGCATAAATTATACGTACAAAGATATCCCAATAGATACCATCCTTCCAAAAGTTATATACGAAAATTGAACAATCGCTTAGAATGCGTGAAACATTACCAGGAGTAAATTATGAATTTAGAACAACAAAGAAGTGTTTTGACTGAAGATATTGAAGTACAAATATTGGGTTATTTTAGAGTAAATCCACGGTCATCTATTAGACATGTAGCGCAAGAAGTAGGTGTATCAATTGGCTCAATTCACAGGACATTAAAAAATTCAAAATGCTGCCGTATAAAGTCGATTTGGTTCAACACTTGCGGCCTCAAGACTCTGATCGGAGATTAACTTTGATTGCATGTATAGTTGAGCAATGTGATCACAATCCATTATTTTAGATCATATTTTATGGACAGATGAATCCAAGTTTACAAATAATGGAGTTATTAATAAACAAAGCAATTGTTATTGGTCTGACGAAAATCCTCATTGGTCAATGGAAACTAACCATCGAACCGTATGTACTAATGTTTGGTGCGGTTTAATTGGAAACCAATTACTAGGGCCTTATTTCTATGATGGTAATCTAAACGCCAATAGGTATCTTGAATTTTTAGATAACGTACTACTAACAATGTTCGATGAGTTTCCTCTGCTTCTGCGACAACAATTGTGTTTCCAGCAAGATGGAGCTCCAGCTCACAACGCGTTGATTGTAAAAGAATATCTTAATCAAACGTTCAATGAACGATGGATAGGAAAGAACGGCCCGGTAGAATGGCCTGCGAGATCACTGGATCTTACACCGTTAGACTTTTTCTTGTGGGGTCATTTAAAAACGGTGGTGTATGCCGATCCACCTTTAAATGTTATAGACTTAAAGAATAAAATGACAGCTGCATGTGTTAATTTAACTACGCAGCAAATCAAAAAAGCAACTAACCATGAACTCAGGCGACGATTAGAAGCATGTCTAGAACAGAATGGTGGGAACTTTGAACAATTTATTCGCTAATTATAACTGATTTTGTTTAATTTTTCTAATCATGTAATAAAATTGAAAAACTTTCGATGGCATTTTTCTCTAATTTTGGTTAATAAAACCCTATAAGAATTTTATATTTATGTATTGACAAAAAAATTGGCAATGCAAAAATGCAAAAATATATATACAGTGTGATTTAAATAAATAAAATGATTGCTGTCAAACTAATATATATATATATATATATATATATAATATATATATTTATATATATACAGGGTGACATAGAAAAAAGTGCCATGCATAGTGCCTCGCGATAGAGAACACTAAAATAAGAAAAAAAGTTCCTATGAACTTAGTTTCCCAACGCCTTCGTTTAAAAGATATAAGTTAGTAAATCATTTTCGCATCTTTTTATGATCGTTACAATGCCACGTAGATAAGCGGACGATACTATTTTGTATTACGAGGGCTGTTTTTCACCATTGCAATCCACGTATGAGCCGTTAGTTCTATTATTACGCTACGTAGGTACACAGGTTTTCACTTGTTTGCACATCCGTGTGAGACTGCATTTTAACCTAATTTTGCACCTCGTGATGAGACGATTCATCGCTGGAAAATTTGTTTCCCAATCTATTTCTGTATCAGAGAGACAGGATTATACCTTATTAATCCAGGACACCGGTTTACAGAAATATATGCTTACCGTATATGACAATTATTCACCCTATTATTTGCAAAAACAACTGAATAACACTTTTTCAACAATTAAATTTTTACTGCTTACATGAAGGCCGTGATTACCTTATTCATTATTTTTGAGTTAAATTGCTGTCTTGACCTGACATAGCACTTTTCTCAATCTGTCTTCTTAAGGATTGGAGCTAGGGTCTTTAAATTATTCTTGGGTTATTGGTGTAATCTATCATGCCGGAGTTACAAATCTTAAGCTCATGAGTTGCTCATTCATAGATATTATTTTAAGAATTATCATGCATTCTTTAAAATGCGCCAAAATGAAAATCGAGGGGTTAATGTCGATTACGGCTGTGCCAGTTGTCAGGTCCTTCCCGACTAATCAGTATTAATCCAAACTCTATAACAATAGTTCACTTGGTCGCAATAGTTCTAAAGTACAGCTGTGGCCTCATCATGCAGAAAATGCATTCTACCAATAATAAGCAGGACTTGTATACATCCTGCTAATTAAGTATTTAGGTCATTGCTCCAAGAACATTTCACAACAGTTACACCTGTCACATCATGTGGTCTGCATTGTATGGGCCAATAAGTAATCAATTAATTATCATGCCCAACATATTAATAGAAAACTCACATCACGAATTGATGTACTTCAAATAGATTACGGTTCAAAAATTTTTTCTTAAATTTAACTGATGCAGGATTTTCATCACCCAATGGTGCAATTATGTAGGTTCAGAACACCATCACGGCTAAAATCAGCTTCATCGTAAACAAAATTGAAGAAAAAATATCGTATCTTTGATTTTGCAACCATTCGCAAAATTGTACACGAGGAAAATAGTCATGTTCTAATAGTGAATGAACCTTTTGGAAATGATACGGGCGAAAAGTTGTTCATGAAAATTTGAAGATCACGCTGTCAGGATCAAACGAAAAACACGTCCACCACACACGTGCGCTACGCACTTGCACTGTACATGCACGTACGCAGTGCATATACGACTGCTCGCATACGCAGCAGTCACTACGCGCGTTCGCATAAACGGTGCTGCGCACACGTGCACACAACCACACATACACACACCAGAGCGAAACACGCTAAAGCGAAAACTTACTTAAACATGAATCAAGACGATGGAGCACCAAAAAACAGGTTTATATAACAAACCGAAGGAAAGCATTAACGTTTTTGAAAATTTTCAGTTACTATTATTAATTATTATATAACAACAATACATCATTATTATTTAATAACATGCTTTATCGGTTTTCTTCTTCTTGAACCGTGAGTCGTCCTCATCATCATCATCATGATTTGAGATTTCCTTCTACTCATGCTCTTCTTTCTCTCTGTAGAACCATCATCTTGATGTGAGATTACACCAGCTCAACCACTATCGCTTTCATCATTATCTTGAACGGTTATGTTGTAATAGTTTATTAACAAGTCAGTAAAATCTCTAATGTCAGCTGATGTTGGCTCAAACAGGAGAATACATTATAGTAATGCTCACTCGATGACAGTTACACTTTAAAGAGCGAAACAAAAATGTAACGATGTTATTATTGTATAGCTATTGTAAAAGACATACGATATATATTTTAACCTACATCTAACATGTCCTATGTTATATAAGTTTTAGTCGAGATATTTTCTCAAGACGGCGTCTTAGGAGAATGCTCGACCATAAAAGAGGCGTTTAGATTTATAAACATTCAGGGTCTATGTTAAGTGTGGTTAGGTCAATACTTCAGACATCCCGAAGATGTCCGATTCTACCCGAACATTGACGAGCACGCTTAACAAGACCAAAGGCTAGTCTTCTGCGTCTTAGGAGAAAAACTCGACCATAAAAGAGGCTTTTAGATTTATAAACATGCCCCAGGGCTATGTTAGAGTGTGGTTAGGTCAATACTCAGACATCCCCGAAGATGTCCGATTCTACTAACATTGACGAGCACGCTTAGCACAAGACCAAAGGCTAGCTGCGTTCTCGTTTCTCGTGTGTTTCGCTCTTTAAAGTGTAACTGTCATCGAGTGAGCATTACTATAATGTATTCTCCTGTTTATGAGCCAACATCAGCTGACATTAGAGATTTTACTGACTTGTTAATAAACTATTACAACATAACCGTTCAAGATAATGATGAAAGCGATGACGTGGTTGAGCTGGGTGTATCTCACATCCAAGATGATGGTTCACAGAAGAGAAAGAAGAGCATGAGGTAGGAAGGGCAAATCTCAAAATCATGATGATGATGATGAGGACGACTCACGGTTCAAGAAGAAGAAGAAAACCGATAAAGCATGTTATTAAATAATAATGATGTATTGTTGTTTATAATAATAATAATAATATATTTTCAAAACGTTAAGCTTTCCTTCGGTTTTGTTAATAAACCTGTTTTTTTCTAGCGGTGCTCCACGTCTTGATTCATGTTTGCAAGTTTACAAGTTTTTCGCTTTAGCGTGTTTTCGCGCTCTCTGTGTGTGTGTTGTGTGTGTTACATACGCTGTGCGAGCGTACGTACGGTCGTGCGAACGCGCGTACGTGTAGGGCGTACGTTCGTGAGCGTGCGTGCGTAACGAGCGCTGCGTGCTGCGTACGACGTACGTGCGAGCTCTGTCGAACGTGGTGCTTACGTGGCGTGCGTACGTGTTTTTCGTTTGATCCTCGTGCTAAAGCATGCTAGTCGATTGTATGTAGTTGTAGCCTATTGTGTTACTAAGAGCTATAATTGGAAGCGTTGCTTGCTATACCCTGGCCGTGGAGTTATGTTTAATTAGCTTTTTGACAGATGTATTTATTTATGATAAGATCAGGCTTGCATGTAAAGTAATATAGAGGTGAAACTAACTAGCTAATGTGTTTTGCTGCTACACGTATCACAGTATTGAAGATTCTGTTTATGTATTAGAAAACGTACTACAGCCTCGAAACAGAGTGCAGATAAAATTGAAGAAAGTGAATACGGTACAACTTCGACTAGCAGACTTAAAGGTTTTAAGTGTACAGCATTCCCAGAGCGCGTTGAAACCATTTAATTTAGAGCTAACCTCGTGTCCATGTAATAATGTCTGATAAACTATTAGGGTTATTAGCTTGTTTATAGGTTACAATATAATCGTTCAAGGTGCAGACTGATGAGGCGATTGTATCTCAAAATCTCGTTTGATCTCGTGAGTGTATAGCTTTTCTTAAAAATACCTGCGAGGCTGTCTCATTCAAAAATCTCATGCAAAAACATCAATAATCGTTAGCAATGTAGCTGTATCCGCTATTATCTTACTTAATGTATCACTAGTATAGCTTTTTGATATCGAGAAGAAGCAAGATTTCGAACGGTTGTAGGAACGAAATCAATTAAATTTAAGAATAATCCCATCTCTATGTAATAATAGATGTATAAAGTTACATATTTTAAGTATTTAATATGTAATCACTTATAATGAGTTTTTATTATTATGATGCAACATTAGTGGTATTAGACGTTTTTAAAATATTTGTGTTTTGAATGTAAATTTGTAAGTACAACATAATTATTAAATACGAATTCAGGTTTTTCTGTATTCTTTCTAAATAGTTAATGTCCGATATGTAATGGCTGTTTATAGCCATTCACAAAGCATGTTTTAGTGAAGTACGTTATAAAAATTCAGTTTAGCATATTGAAGAAAAACTTCTAAAGGTGAGCGTATTATTTTAATCTATGTTTTTTACCTGATATTGTTAACAAAAATGCCTATAAAGATTTTTAAAATGTATTATCATGCTTATAGGATAACGACATAAGATCAACTCTACAAAATAGTAGGTACGCACGTTTTTAAACTTATAGTTATTGTTAATTCATGTAATAATAAACCATTAAAACCTTTTGCCTTTTATTTCCGTTATATCAACCTGATATTCTTAAAACATGTTAATTTTAATTTAACTCTATGTTATATATAAGTAATTATACTTTTTAATGGGTTTTTACAGCTGTTAATGAACACGTTACAATGAAATAGTTTTGTGTGTATGTAATTAAACATGCAAATAAATCAGATATGATGTTCCTAATGTATAGGTGGTGGCTGTTTAGAGGATCTGCCTATACATAAAGCATCATTCCATTAGGGTAGAAATTATTTATTATTTCACGTCATATTGAATTACACTTTAATGCATTCAGTTTGAACTGTAATCTATTTCTAACTGTAAGACATAATTTCGGTTGATTGATTGAGTTTTATCTGATGATCGAACGTGATTTGTTTGAGATTGACTAATTAATTGATTGTTTGTGTGTGAGAAAGAGAGAGGGGAGCAGAAACAGCATAGAGTGAGAGAGGTGTGCATCATCAGCTTCTGTTATAGAAAATGTTCATTAGTCTTTACGCTAGATGGCACTTAAATCAATTTTAACTCAAAGGCCAGGGCGCAGACCTGATACAAGTCCTGCCTTACAAGAATTATTAGAATACAATTTTTGTATGACAGACGAAGGCCTACAGCTGTAAGAATAAGTTAGAACTCATATATTGACAAGCCAGATAGGCTAATACTATGTCTTATAAGGTTATTCATACCACTTCAGCCAGGCGAAGGCCTGAGAACAAGTTGAGAAGCCCTACACGTTCGCACAAGAACCTCCTTATTAGAATTACAATATTTGGCCATTTTAAAGCAATAGATGATAATTTTAATAATAATATCTTATTAATTATGCAATTTCACATTGTATGTGTGCATTTGCCTAACCTCCAGGGGCACTGTTCTTAATATAACCAGAAGGTCCTTAACACCACCAAATAACCCTAAGAATAACCTAGACCAGCCCCACCCTAAGCTCCAACCCTAAATACAGTTCTAAGCCAAGACCAGCTCCCACCTGTCCTCGCGTTAGCAAAAGTCCTAGCTGTCAAAAGGTCTATACAGCCATAAGGTTTAACCCAAAAGAAATAATAAAAATAAGGGTAATACGGTCCTTCATAAGCGAGTAAAATATTAGGGTTGAAAACACGGTCTCAACGTGGATTGCAAAAATAGGGTGAAAATAGATGTCTATACTAAGAGTAAAATAATTAGGTTGAAACACGGTATCACCGTGGATGTTAAAATAGGTTGAAAATCCTGTCTCACTCTCGTATAAAATAATTAGATAAAATTAAGAGGAAAATACGGTCTCACACGAGGATGTCAGAAATTAGGGTTGAAAATGCGGTCTCACAGTGGATGTGCAAAAAATAGGTGAAAATTCTACACGTAAGTGTAAAATAAGGTGAAAATCGGTCCACAGTGAGTGAAAAATAGTAAAGTCTAACGTAACGTAAAAATAAGTGGAAAACCGTACAGTTTCCAACTTGACGTCAAAAGATATGGGTTGAAGTTTAATTATTTTTTGTTTTTTTATATCTTTTACAATGATGTAATAAGCGGAGGAATTTTGTATACAGGGGCTTTTTATCACGCAGAATTTAAATATGACCTTAGTTCTATTATTACTGATAGAGGGTGCCACATACAGGTTTTCATCTTGTTTGAATCGGTGCTAACTTTTTTGCCTTGCACTGTATGTCATTCTCGACTGGAAGAATTTGTTTTCCCATCTTTTCTGCTTCAGAAAGTTATACCTTATTGAAGTCGCTAGGACCAGCGGTTTACGAGAAAAATGCATCCGATACATGCAAATTATCCAAAAGCGCCAAGTAACTTATTTGCAAAAACAATGACATAACACTTCAACAATTAAATTTTAATAGCAACAATGAGGGGCAGTGATTAAAAAACAACATTCAATTTTTAGATGTTCAAATTGTTGTCCTTGTACCTGAATACATTTTTCAATTCTTCTTCCTAAGGATTGACGGGATCTTTGAAATATTCCTGGGTTATTACGGAATCTATCTGCGGATTCCATAATTCTTATCCATAGTAGCTCTTCATTATGTACTTCTACAGAATAAACATCATTTTTCATGAATCCCCAAAATGAAAAATCGAGGGGATTAAGGTCGGGATTACGAGCTGGCCAGGGTACAGGTCCCCGCGACTAATCCACGTATTTCCAAATCTCCTATCAAAAAATTCCCTTGCCAATCGAGAAAAGTAAGCTGGCGCACCATCATGCATGTAACGCATTCTACCAATAATAGCCAATTGAACATCCTCTAATAACGTATTTAGGTCATTCTCCAAGAAATTTCGACACAGTTCACCTGTCAATCGATTGGGCAATTGGAATGGGCCAATTAAGTAATTGTCAATTATATCTGCCCACACATTAATAGAAAACCCATATTGGAGACTTCTAATTACGGTTTGATGAGGATTTTCATCACTCCAATGGTGCATATTATGTAGGTTCAGAACACCATCACGGCTAAAATCAGCTTCATCGGTAAACAAAATTGAAGAAAAAATATCGTATCTTTGATTTTGCAACCATTCGCAAAATTGTACACGAGGAAAATAGTCATGTTCTAATAGTGAATGAACCTTTTGGAAATGATACGGGCGAAGAAGTTGTTCATTGAAAATTTGTCTAACTGATTCACGGTTAACATTTCGTACCGCTGAACTTGTTTCCCTGATGCTTGTTCTCGGATTATTTTCTACCATTCGTAAAACAGTTTCTTCGGTTCGCGCAGTGCGACGAGTTCTGGAAATTCCACTATTAACTTTTGGTTTTTTAAAACAGCCATCTTCATCCAAACGCCTATGCACGTCAATAAATGTCCTATTATGAGGAATATGCCTTAATGGATATCTTTCTTGATAGATACGTTGAGCTTCGGAAGAATCTGATCTAGCTTCGCCGTAACACATAATTATGTCTCTGTATTCTTCAAAAGTGTAGTGAACCATTTTTGAAAGTAGTTTTGAAAAATCAATAAGAGAATCAATGAAAAACTTAATCAAGAACACCAAATACCTCTAATAAGACAATAATATTTTGACAAGTGTCATAGATTTCGTTTATTTTTTCGTAAATTTCCATCGCCCGTTATTTTCATCACTCCAATAGTACATATTATTTTGTGTTCCTAAAATGGTTCACTTAACTTTTGAAGAATACAGAGACATGATTATGTGTTACGGAGAAGCTCGATCAAATTTTTGAAAAGCTCAACGTATCTATCGAGAATGATACCCTTTAGGACAGTTTCCTAATGTTCGAACATTTATTGACGTGCATGGGCGTTTGGATGAAGATGGGTGGTGAAGATGTCTGCTTAAAAAAAAAGTTAATAGTGGGAGTTTCGAGAACTCGTCGCACTGTTGAAAAGGAATAACCTGAACACATTATTAGAAGATGTTTCATTGGACATTGTTGCAAGACTGGACTTATGCTTGATGGCAAGCTAGCTCGCTTTTCTTGAGTGGTAAGGAAATTTTTTGAAAGGAGGTTTGAAAATAGGTGGATTTGTCGTGGGGGGCTTGTAATATGATCACTGATCTTCAGTAATAAAAGAACTAAGGTCATATTTGAATTCTGCGTGATAAAATGCCCCTGTTTACAAAATTTCGTCCGCTTATTACATCATCGTAAGAAGATATTAAGAAAAAAACAAACAAATAATTAAACTTCAACACTATATATCTTTTAAACGAAGGCGTTGCGGACCTAAGTTCCTAGGAACTTTTTTTCTTATCTTAGTGTCCTCTATCGCGTGGCACTATGCATGGCACTCTTTTCTATGTCACCCTGTATACATATATATATATATATATATTACAGAATATTATTTATTTAAATCACACTTATATATATATATATATATATATATATATATATATATATATATATATTAATTATAAGATTACAAAGTATTATGGTTGATTGAAATCAAAGACATTTTGTGGCATGGATTACATTAATCTCGATTTCACCTTGATGGCATTTAATCACTTTACTAATCGAAAACTTTGGAAAAAATTTTCTATGATAAATTGGTCTAGGATTCAATGGTAAAAGGATAAATAATCATCTAAAAGTTAAAACAGGTAATTGTTTTTTTTGAGTAAATAATAATTTTATCATAAATATATAAATAATTAAGAGATGAAAATTAAAGAATATCTTTGATTAGTGACAATATACATAAATCGTAAATAATACTTACATTAATTCGATTTACATAAATGTTTTCATATACTCTACTAATTGGACAGAAAATCTAAATGGTTTGTTGAAAAAATATTTTGCCTTATAAATATAAGAAATAATAAGTTAGGTTCGAACGCTATAAAATGAATTAAACATAAAAAAACGAATTGATTGTTCGAAAAATTCAAGAATACGTTTTAACATCTTCGATAAGTTTAAAGATAATTAAGAGAGTGCTTCAAAAGTAGAATACATTTCAATTGAAACCAAATTTGTATTCAATATATGTCAATATCAACAATTACATATTTAGTTTTAATAAATTTGGACCAACTCACGATTAATTGGGACAATCTTAAATTGGCAATTTTTTTTGAAAATTTAATTGCTTCCGGTAAATGTAATTGAATAACTTTGGACTTATTTTGCTTCGTCAAAGTAATGCAGAGATACGATCAAACCATTCTATATAACCTAGAAATGTTCTAAATTAAACAAAATTAATCAGCCATTGGATTGTCGTCAATTTTGTTCATTGAATAGTCTTAAATACGATCGACATACGAATTTTGCAACATCTTGATATATGTATATAAAATGACTTTTTAAATAAGGGCTGTCGCGAAAACCGAATGAAGATTAACTTCAAAAGTGCCGAAATGGGATACGTGTCATATTGTTAATACCATGTAATTATAACATACAGATTTTATCTAGGACGTTTTGTTAGATTTTTTAACATAACCTGGCCTTCGATGATTGTTTACAATTCCCAATCTGGAATTTTCCGTAATTATCAGGATTTTTATACAGCTTCTTAATTCTCCGAACATTTCAAATTACATAAACTTTATCGTTTATTAAAATTTTGTCAATAATGCAGTCGGCTGATCGAAACCACTATATAACCTGCAACTTGTTCTAAATTAAAACTAATTAATTAATTCATGACTTGTTAATTGTCCGTCAATTTTGTTCATTGAATAGTCTTTTAAATGCGACTCGTAGCCGACAAATTGCGAATTTTCGGCAATTCATTGGCCACTTGATGTATTGTATATGAAAATTCTGCTGGCTCCCCCTTTTTTTTCACAATAAGGTAGCAGGCTGTCGCGAAAACCGAAAATAAGAAAGATAACTTGCAAAAGTGCCGAAAATGGGATACGTGTACATATTGTTAATAGACATGTTAATTATAACATAGAGATTTTATCTAGGACGTTTTGTTAGCGGTTTTTTTTAACATAACCTGGCTTCTGATGTTTTGTTTTGCATTCCCAATCTGGATTTTCCGTAATTATATCAGGATTATGTTATACAGCTTCTTAATTATACAGCAGCATTTCAAATTTACATATATGATTTATCTTCTGTTTATTAAAATTTATTTCACTTACATGCGAGTACGAATCAACTTCATGAATGAATTTATAATCGTTGCAATTTCTAGATTGTTAGATAAAATTCCAAGTCCAAATAAAAGGTATGTTGAACCACAGATGTAAATTTTGCATCTGCGGTGGAACGCAGACGGAAAACTAGACCAGGTAAAGAAATGGTTTTTCCAAGGCCAAGTTTCACAATTTACAAGACGGAATTGAATTGGGTTGTATTTATATCAAGTTTATTTAAAGAAAAACGGTATGGTTTGTAATAATTTAAAAATATGTATTGCATTTTACACGCTAAACTACACTTGTGAAGAGAAAAATAACTAAAGGTGTATACATTTGCTGAATTAATGTTTGCATAAATTTAAATAATTAGGTATTAATAAATGTAACGAATAAAAATAATCTCTGATAAAAATATTATTAGCGTAATTAAAAAATCCTACTATAACTTATCATTTTGCAACAGATAACTGCGGTCTATATAAAGCTTGAACATTTATCTCTAAAACTGGAAATTGCCTATGTTTATAATCGTAAATTTTTTCTAGTTGGAATTTACACTACAGTACTTGTCTCTGGGAATTTGTAGCGCTATATATGTCTTAATCGGTGTTGCCTGTGGTAAATTAAGATTATTAATTAAATTTTACGTAATTACGCAGTATGGTTGGTAAAACCATTTGGATTAGATTTTTATATAAATTTAGAGTTATTGACTTTCATTCTCGCAATTACTATAAAGTTTGGATTTCGTCTTCTCTCCTTTAGTTCACAAGTTAACCTGCAGGTAGTCAGTGCTGATTTAAAAAGTTTGTTAGTTTAGTGTTAAAATAAAAGGTAAGAGAATGTGTGTATTAAGCAATATTAATATTAAAAATTGTGTACTTGACGTATCGTTTAATTTTATGAAAACTATTATTATTGTGTTAATTAAAATTACATTTAAACATTTCAAATACACTCTGAACTTTTCAATTTAATAAAGTTAATTAGAAAACCAAATCTTTGCTTCCTTCGCTCTAGTTCCTATTTCACGATTGCGTTGAAATACAATATTTAAATATGTAATAAATATAAACAATAATAAACAATATGTACGAATTATCTTTAAATTCAACTCATGATAATGTACTTTTTAACTACATAATTATCAGTTACTACCTAGATATGTGATAATTGGATTGAATGTTTCAAAAATTTTAACTTTAGGATTATCGTTCTAGAAGTTTTTCTTAATGGCTTTAAATAAATGAGGGGGTTATCCTTCAAAATATCAATTAATCGATGAATTTAAAAAAAAAACATTTCCGATGTTTTCAATTAGACGGATTTGTCAGATCACGATGTGAAAGTTAAAAGTAAAAAACAAGGTTGTTTTTATTTAGTGTCATTGATATTTGCAATTTTTTGTTATTAGAAGTTCAAAATAAATATGGCATAAATTTATTTTCTAACTTAATACATTTTTAAAACTGTAAATGTTATTGAAACTTTTAAATTTTGAATAAGACATAAATAAAAATACACAATTACTAATAAAACATTAATTTGTGGTACGTTTGGTCATGGCAATTCAATCGAGAATCAAGGGCATGCTGGAGAATTGCTCAAAATATTGGGTTTTGAGGAAATTGGTACACGACGTTATACATAAACGTGTTAATGGCTACTGATTTACATTAAACGCTTACTTTTTCTTTGTTTGTAATAAGAGTGGAACAAGTCACTATGACAGCCGTCGTATTAGGATGTGCAGCTAACTTTTTTGTCAGTTATTCAATTTGTTTAATCGACACCTCATTGGTGCACTATTCAAAATTAAGAACTACCGATTGGTATTAATAGATAGCGTACATTAAGCTACATAGAAACTAATTGTGTTTTGATATTTATTGTGATTTCTAAAACTCATCATTCTAATATTTATTTAATAAAAATAACGCTGATTACTTCCCTTGCTTTATATTAACCAATGAAATGTAACACACGTTAAAATTCAGACCAATAAAAATAATTTTTTTCTTCAGAGGTCAATAAAAGATGACATTTTAAACTTCAATTGACAATGTTAAAGTTTGACATTTTCACCGGCGGCTGCAAAAGTCTTTTGCATCCCCTCGCGACGGATGCAAAAGTAATGTAAGTTAATAACTCAAACACCCAATTTGGAAAACAACGAAAACAAGTTTATTGTTTAGAGTTATAAAGATTAAAAGTACAATGATTAAAACTAACATTTTCTCCAAAATAAAATCCGCTAGAGGTAACAGTGGAGGTTCTAAGGAAATGGTCTTTAACCCATTAACGCCTGTAATAGTTTTTGTCTTGATTTTTGATAAATCTTGTATATTCCGCTTTATTATAAGCCCCCTAAGCTCGAAAAAAATATATTTTTTTAAATTTCATTTTCTAACCAAGTGAAAAACGGTGTTCCCATATGGGACCACTAGGCGGTTCCCAGTCAATGTTAATACAGGATACGCTAAACTTTATGACTCATTTCAGAAACAAAAAGTAAAATATTTATAAAATTTATGTTGATAGTGCTTTAGGTTATGTTTTAATTTGCTCAAAACGCCGTTAATTTATTTTTATTACTAAAACACAATAAAATATTGTACTTACACCAAACGTATGTCAGCCATTTCTCCTAGGTCAAAAGGTTCTTCAATTTAGATAGTCCAAAAAATCACACACAATAAAAAAATACAACAAAGTTTAGCATCAACCTGTTAACTAAAGTACATACAACTAGGAACACGTGTTAAAACAACCTGCGTAGAAATCAGTCATCCCTACCACGCCCATAACCGACGTCAAGCACGATGTGCCCATACGGGAACACTAGGCGTTAATGGGTTAATTCTTCCTCTTCTACATGAACTTCTGTACCCGTAACGCTTGCTCTAGGTGCAAAAATTTTCAAGGCTACCCCTTTTTTGTTGCTAGAGAGTCTTCAATATAACGCTCAGCTTCATTGCTGGATATCTAGCCATCATGGAGCTTCAAACACATTAAACCTGCGCCGCCGTCCACCAACAGTGTAGCTGAGGTTCTTCTTAGACATTGCCCTGTGTATTCTGTATAGTTCACTAATTTTAAGAAAAAAGCTACCTCCCTAGGAACACTACTTATTTTATGGATTCCCATCACCGCTCTTGAGCATTTTCCATTTCCATATTCCAAAAAAAATCGGCGATCATTCATACCTCGTGGGCGTAAAGCAACATATTTGTTACATAAATTTAGGACAGATTCCCCTACAACTGTAAGTGATTTAATTTTTTTTTGTATTGCTATCTGGAATTTTAATATGTAGCAGAGTTTTCAGGTTCTCAATGTCGTCTACCTTCATCTTCACCAATTCATCGCAACGACATGCCCCTGAGATACCAATAATCAAAACTATCTAAAAAA
Source organism: Vesta saturnalis (assembly GCA_036346205.1). Lineage (NCBI taxonomy): Eukaryota > Metazoa > Arthropoda > Insecta > Coleoptera > Lampyridae > Vesta > Vesta saturnalis. The sequence continues at coordinate 2,190,939 of JARFJB010002375.1, read as the reverse complement.
AATACAAAATATAAAGACTTGTTTTCATTCTATTTCTAAAACTTACCTTCACTGCCAAGTATTTTTCGTCCGACGCTTCCTATAAAAATTTGTTAAATTGGTCTTTTGTAAATACTTTGGCCTGCTTTGGTGTGTATCTTTCATTCTGCTTCTTTAGATATGCACGAAATTTCAGGTGTTTGCTTATATCTACGCCATGTCGAATGCTCAATACTGAATTTTATTATCGAATATTGGGACCATATTGTCAAGCTTTTTATTTTCATTTTTGTTGCTAATTTGGCAAAATAAGGTAACATTACGGTTTCAGAGTAGCTTTTAATATTTTTTTCATCGCACCATTTGATAAATTGCTGAAAAGCGCGTTCATAGATTTTGCTCGATCCTGTAGGTAATAGATCATTTATTGCTGTTTATGGCTTCAGTAGTTTCTGACGGCGTGTAGTTCTCCAAATCCATCATACTCCTAACAATGTAATATTTTAATTTACTCAAATAGAAACAAAAAGTTTAATAAAATACTTACAACACGGAGAATCTTCACAATTTTCAACTTGTTTAATGCATTGTTTTCGACGAAACCTAGCAATGTCTACTGCTGCTTGCCAGAGCACGCTAAGTAAATCTAACTATTCCTCATTTTCACAACCTAATTATTTTTCCTTATTTCACATTTAAGTGTAAAAAAGTCTGAAGAAAAAATAGTATATTTTATGCGGAGCAAAGTGACGTTTTGTGACTCATCTGTATTTGCCGGACGAACGTACTACAGATTCGCCACAAAAGTGTCACTTTAGCTCCTTATAAAATAATATACTATGTAGCGACTATTTCACTAGACATTTTCATTAACGTCAGATAAAACTTCAAATGCTTCTGGCAGTTTTTTCTACAATTAAATTGTTACACGTGTCATACAATAATTGTGTTTTTAACTTCAATTAATATTAGCTTTAATTTCTTATTCTTTTAGTTGTGTTCCTGTTTTTTTTTTGTATTTTTGAATTCACTTAATACATTTTTTTAAATTTTTATTCTGAAATTAATTTAATTTGCACGGAAATAATCTTGCCGAAAATTCAAAATTAAAGGTAATAAAACTTATTAAGTGGTAATTCCGTATTAGTCGTAGGTCATTCCTCTTATATTCTCAATAGGAGTAGAAAAAGCACAGTACGCAAGTCAGATGGGAATGCCTATTGCGCACTCGTTTAAATTACGACACTCATGCGTAACAGGCTACTTACCGCTCTTATTATGTAATGTACTATTAATATAGATTAATTAGTTCAATATTTAAATTCTTTATCGATAAAGTCGGTGAGTATATTACCTACAACACAATCAAAATTGTACTCATTTTAACAATTTTCAGTGTAATTTAAATCAAACAATTTCCTTTTTGAACAGTGTTAAATCCGGCTAATTTCAGTTGGTCTCAAAAATTGCAATGTGAGAAGATATTTTATTTGATATCACTAAAAATAGAGGAAAATTCTATGTAACGACATACATACTTATCCATTACGCCATTCCCTTACCGGGGAGGCAGCCGTATTTTGACTCTTATATTTACTTGCCATGAACAGTTTTTCTGCATATCGTCCTACCTTTGCATATTTGTTTCGCTACCACAAGATTCACACACTGATTCTGGCACATCCTTTTAGTCTTAAAACTGCTTATGTTTTTACCATCCAACATACATATACATATGTAAGTATAGAAGGTTATGCAATCGACTTTTTTTTCACTATCGATAAATGGACTTATTAGCTCATTTTACAACTTTTGGCGAAGTTTCGCCAAGATCTTGTGTGTGCCATTCATTATGTTAGTTGCTTTCCTTTTGCTAGATGACTCTGTATTGGAGAATTAGAATCACCAAGGGATGAACTCGAGCACGAGACCTCTGTCCACTGGCTGAACCTGACCTTGGCAGTATCCGGAAGCCCGATCAGAGTACTTACAATTGTATCCTCTTTTAAAACGTAGATCTTCTACCTCTTAAGGTTTTGTGCTTTCCGTTTGCACTTTACAGTTACACTAATCTAATACGCAAAGTAGATTTAGTGTAAACACTAAATAAGCTTTTACTGAGAAGATGTGCATACAATGTATTTCTCACTTTTCGTTACTATTTTTAAACACTAATGTAATACACAGCTTATCCAATTGAAGATGACCTACGGAGATGTTGGAAACACAGATGTTAAGGGAAACCAGGTTTGTTAAACGAAGAAAAAGGTGCTTATGCATAGTGGATCACAAATGTCTGGTGAACTCGTATTATCCGGATAAGTAGAAGTGTTTGGCCGGTCCGATACGCTTTTACGACCAGAAGAAGACTGTGGTCCAAATCGAACTCGGCCCAGTAAATATATAATACGACCAGGGTCCAGGCAGTAGTCTGTACGGGCCGAGCATAAGAGACGGCCACCATATTGGGTCTAACTCCCACATCTAGTTCTAATAGTTTAAAGACAAACATAGGTAAAGGTCATAGAAAGGTTATTATTAGAACATTTCGAAGAACAGAAAGTATCAGTTACAAACATGTAAATTGATGGTGTTTTAACCGAAAGCTGTAAAGAAGGTGAAATGCCTGAAATGCGTTATACTCCATCTTTTTTATTATTTGAAAACAATTCTGTAGATATTAAATTTAATTATCACAACTGCCAAGTTTCCTATGTTGCCCATAATGTTTACTTTGTGATTTGTTTAAATCAATACAGACTCTTTATAAATCTCAGTTATCCATAACATGGTTTTTTCAAGTTGTCCAACCGTGCAATTACATTTTTAAATAGTATATTGTGATACCAGTACGGAAAGGGCTTTATTGCAAAATGAGTATAAAAATTATGCGAATTTTGCAATGGGCATTACCGCACGTGTGTTACATACTATTTTTTCTACGAAAGTTTACTATCAAACATTGATGTAAATTATTATAAGTTTTTGTTATGATCTAAATATGTAATTAAAACTTATTAATTTTGTCAAATACATAAATAAAAAGCTTACCTCTAGTAGTATTTGAACCTACCACATCTACTTTGCTAGAGTAGCGCTCTAATAATTTTTAATTGGTGTAAATTGTACAGTGATTTAAAATAAATGTCAGTCATTAGTTGAAACGTCAAAAAATTAAGTATCGTTTGTCACGAGTATTTCGGAATTAATGTGAAATAGCTTAAATATAATGATGGATCTGGTAATGAAGAGGTGATGAAGACCCCACCGGAACTTTCAGCCATTGCATCCGCAGTTACGTCCGATTTACTGCCTCAAAAATCGAAAAAGAGGTACGAAAAAGAAAGAAAATGTTTCGTAGATTGGTGCAAAAACAGAAATGTTAAGCTGTACACTGAAAACATGTTACTCGCTTACTTTAAGGAAAAATCAGAAAGACTTAAGAGTTGCACACTGTGGCCAATGTAGTCTATGCTAAGAAGTACACTGATTTTACAAGATAACGTGGATATTTCCAAATTCGTTAAAACGTAAATCTGCAGGTTTCAAATCGAAGAAATCACGAGTTCTAACAAGAGAGCAAATCAATATATTTTCGGATGAAGCACCTGATGAACATTATTTAAGAATGAAAGTAAGTGGGAACTTATTAAATTTGTAGGGAATACCTATCCACTATATTCTAGGTCGCATTAATACTACGAGTAGCAGGAGCCTGCCGTAGGAATGAGTTAACCAAAATGATGGTAAACGATATTGGAGAACAAGATACAATTTTACTCCTAACAATTCCTGATTCTAAAATACATCTTCGTAGAACATTTTCCGTTAGCGAAGGTCCTGAAAATTGGATAACTATTTATAAAAAGTATATAATTCTTCGCCCTAATAACGTTGAGACTAACAGATTATTATAAAATTGGAAAATGCACAAAAGAACCAGTCGGTGTAAATACCATTGGGGCAATTCCAAAAAATATTTCAAATTTCCTTAAATTGCACAATTCTGCTGAGTTCACAGGACATTGTTTTCGCCGTACCTCTGCAACACTGCTTGCAAATGCTGGTGGAGACCTATTAAGCTTTAAACGTCACGGGGGCTGGAAATCTTCAATGGTAGCAGAGGGTTATGTAGGCGATTCGGTTCAAGGCAAGATTGAAGTGTCAAAAAAAAATAATTGGTAATGTTTCTGATGATCCGTGCACGTCGACTTCATCTTCAATGTAACATATCGGGTCTACATCTATAATACCAGTCCAAGAGCACAAGGACATATCCACTAAAATTTTAGGTGTTCCAGATTCTTCTACATTGAGTGTTGCAGTTAATTTAGTCACAAATCTGTAATTCCAGGTCTTAATATCAACAATTTTTTATGATGTACAATTGATATTCATATTAATAAACCAGTTATGAGTTTTTGTAGGTTTTTAGTCTGTAAAGTATTGAAATTGCACTCGTATTTCACATCTCTAATTAGAGTGCGGAAAGTGAATGCGGAAAGTATTTTCCGCACTCCTTGCAACAAGTGCCTACTTTTAAGGTTAAAGTTTATGCCAGAAAACGTGTCTTTCAACGCTTGAGTAGAAAAAAGATTTTATACCTGTGACAGATTTTGAACCGTGCTGCATGTTGAGCATTTTCTGTAAAACCAAAGAAAAAGAGGTAAAGAGATAATCACTTTCGAAAGTATTACATTACAAATTTGTGAATGGGGAACAGCGAAACATTGCGAAAGACCGAAGTCATAACCTAAAAATGTGTACAGAAAGAACACCTATTTTTTGTTATCAATCAATTCCCCTATTGTAGATTACATGTAGTTAAAGCGCTTTTTAAAAACAATTCTTTTAGTAGGTAACTATTTCAACATTAGCAATATTTCCATACGTATATGCGAAAAATAGCATACGTTTTGAGACTAATTGTTAATTAATGTAAATTTTATCATTAATGTTGAAACAAAATAACGTAAATATTATTGTTTAATTACTAATTAAGTTGTCCATGTTTAGGAAACATATATATGTAATCTATTTATCAATAACATATATACAAGGTAATTTCCCATACGTACTTGTTTTATTATTTATTTTTATTTTTCTAATTTTTATCTAGATTTTATAAACATTCATAACCTAAATCACTTTGGTGGTTTTCTAACAATTCGTGGATGCACTTTATTTCCTTGTACATCTAATCATGTTACGGGCCACTCACTAGAGCATCGGCCTGTAAAGGTAATGTACTGGCAACGGCATAGCTCAATAAAATGGGCGAGATTCTTACTAATGCAAAATAGCACTCACCACACACAACTCCATAACGTCAAAATGTCACAAAGGCGCCACCTGTTAGATATATTTACAGCAGGAAAACGTCATGAACTAGATCTTAATAATCGCCTAATAGAAAACCATAATTTTCACTCAAAATAAAATACCCTCCTCCCTGAAAATTCTACTCCACATATATCTATGCAAAGTTCACCCCAACTTCAGTAGTAAGCTTTATCTAAAATCCGCCAAATGGCAGTAATGAAACTTAAATTCACTAAACATTTCGATAAAATTCAACGTAGAATTATTGGCTCAAATAACCAAAAAAACGTCAAAACGGTAATTAATTATTCAATTTAAACGAGTAATACGTCGCAACAAAGCTAAACGAGATCGGAAATTTATAAAGTCCTACACTTTACTAAGCGTCTCAACATCAGGGTCGTAATATCTAATACGAAAAATACACAGCTAGGCCACAACATATAAAACAAATTTGCTTGCCTTATGGCAAATCAAAGTACAACGGTGACTACAATCGGTAAGTTGATTCCTATAAAAACTTTAAAAATAATTTGCGAGTGCTCGCAAAACAATCATTGGCATCCAAATAAGCCAGTTGTTCGGTCAACGACCTGTTTACTTTCTAATTACGTTAGGGTATATCTATTAAAATCGATTTTCAAATGTAGTTATATCATCCAAATAAAACTAAACATCTCTTAAGAAATCCACTCTCAAATTATTATTACGTTAAGCATAAATTGAAACATTGAAAAGCAGTCGATCGTCGGTACTGAACAAATGGCACACATAAAAAAAAATCCTCAAAGTAAATGAACGAGCTGTACTGTAACTACTGTAAACGAAATATTAAATCCCTATCTTAAATTTTGATTGAAATGATTAATATCGCAGTAGAATAATCCTTATTGCATGAGTGGGATTGACAGTAGCTAGTCCAAATTTTCCCCAAAACCCAAATTGTAACTTGACTTAAAAAAACACAAAAATGGTTATTGAAAACCTTGAACATTCAAATTTAACAAATTAAAAAAATACCCAAATCAATTTTAGCAAAGTCCGCATGAACAGACATAACACACAGCAGAAACTGAATAGGTCTTGGATGGATACGGTTTAAAACCAAAATGATAACTACAGATTATAAAATAAATTTTAAACAAAAGCGTATTCAACCTTCAGCAAATACAAATAAAAAGCAGACACTTTATTAGGAATGTCAACCACACAGAAAATAAATGTACGTAAGCGGTTACCTTTAATTTCTGATCAGGACCTCGTAACAATTGGTCTCTCTAAACCTTCCTCTTCCATTATACTGCAATAACGGTAGCTTTCCTGCAGATGACCCTCCAGTTACTGGATCGGTAAAGGATCACTTGCGGCTTCTTCAATATCGTAACAAACCTTCGACAGCTTTTCCTACTTGTAAATTTCGCGAGTTGATTAATGAGCTTTATTTAATTAACAGCAAAAATGATTAACTACCGTATCTCTGGTTTACTATAACGCACCTGAACTTTTATTTACGGTACGTGCTTGCGTTTATTTACATAAAAATTATTAACGGGCTAACTATTTACCACCATTCGTTAAGGAGAGTTAGCATTGTGTGTGCGAAACTAACATATCACAATTAACTCATTACACAAGAAATCCGGGAAAATGCGATAATCAATCGAGAATTCGGACCGACACTTATTCAATACCGGGACCATCTTCAACGACTATGTAACTGTCACGACTGAGACAACGATACTGAATTACTGTTACCGGTTAAACGAATATTATATATGATCCCGTCTCTTACGACAACGTGAGACTACTACATCTCTATCTAGACTGACTTCAACATAATCCAGATTTTGCCATCTTCAGTTTAATTAATTAATTTAATCTTATCATACGCGCCAAAAACAAAAAGCGTTTCGGAAAAAAGTCGGAAGAGATTACTTACGCCATACACTTAAACTGCACTAGAGAAAAACATCACGTAATATGAGCTGTTTCGTCAACCGATACTTTCCCAAAAGCAACCCTAACATAACGTATATAGAATCCAACCTCTTTGTTTAATTAAAATAAATGCATCCAAATGACCCGCCTGACTGACGCCAAAATGCTTTTAAAACTGCAAATATGATCCATACAACGTAGTAATGTTAATACCAAATATAATTTTACAAGACGTAATTTCCATTTCAACTAACGAGAATTACCAATAATTAAGATAACGATAAATAATTATTATTAACATAAAACTAATCTGAAGTCTTCGGTACTGAAATAGGAATACCCACGTGCGTAATTAAACGTAATTAAGTAGAGAAAAAATTGATATCTGACCATCACAGAATTGGAATTTTAACTCGTAATTTGTAATCAAAATCCAGCAATGGTTGGTTAGATTTTGATCACACGTAACAATCGCTGATTCAGTTAATAAAAGCAGTTTTCGACATTGCTCATCCTAGAGCAATTTACATTTGTTGAAAAACCTCTATTTATTTGCCTGTAATTTTTTATTAGATGCTGATGTATAATATTCCTATTGGTTCCTTTTCCTTAAAATGTTATGTAGACAAAATGGTTGTTACATAGTTGAAGGCATCAAACCTATACTGTTTATCGTTTCCGAGGTTTAAAACGAAATGCCATTTTTTTCGTAGTTCCTTCATTTATTTTAAAAGACTTTTAAAAACCAAAGTTCACTTTTTGAATTCTATTAGATGGCGTTTTCAAATTTTTATTCGACGTTTCGTCTCCGAGAAACCATCACTAATTTTATTTTTTTATACCGCCGTAAGCAAGGAAACACCCTATATTCGATAGTATTTTTTATTACAAATTTTTAAGAATAATTCCGATTAATATTAGTATTTGATAATTTTTTTTTTGTACAAATTTAACTCCAATCTTTTAAACCTATTTGATTAAAGTTAAATAATTATAATAACTGTTCAAATAGGTTGCTGTTATTTTTATACACAGGTAAGCTCGTTTTACTGAAGAATTTGAAACACAGTCTAGCATTTCAGTCGAAATTGTATTAAATGCTGCCATAACCGATACTAACAACTGCTCTGCATTTTCAAAACTCCCATCATACACTTGCTTTTTCAAGTAACCCCACAGAAAATAATCCGACGGACTCAAATCGGGTGATAGGGCTGGCCAAGCTACTTCACTGTAAGTTCCAATGCATTTTCCTGTAAACCGCAATGGCAGATAGTCCTGTACATTTCTTGAGTTATGTGCTAGGGCACCATCTTGTTGAAGCCAATAGTTGTTAACAAGTGCTGGATGTAATTAATTCAACCAAGGCATTTTCCAAATCAGTCCTTAGTAAGTTCAGATATCGTTCGGCATTTAAATTGTTGTGTTAAATAAAAGGTCCTATTATTCATCGTCCCAAAATGCCCATCTACATATTAAATCCAAATCTATGTTGATGTCTTGATTCTTTTTTTATATAAGGATTTTGTTTTACCCAATAATGCTTGTTACGTCGGTTGAGATTTGCGTTGTTGGTTATCATGCTTTCATCAGACCAAATTATTTTAAAAGGAAAATTAAATCTTCGTCACATTTTCCAGTATATGAAAGAAACTTATTCTTATTTAAAATGAATTGTGCTGTAGAATTAGCTATACCAGTACGATATTCAATTTGTATTGTCGATACTTCAGAGTTTTCAACAACGGCTTGTAACACGGTATTAGGTTTTTCGTCATCAAATTGTTTTTGACGGGATAAAACAGGTTTTGTAAATGAACCAAATTCCTTTAAATTAGATTCCAAACGTCTAAACATGGATTTACCAGGTTGCCTTAGTTCAGGATATTTATCCAAATACATCAGCTCAGTAACAACACAATTTCTGTGGGACAAGATGCAGCATGTCAACATATCAAACTTTTCTTCGTTTGTAAAATTTCGTCTTTCCATAGATACACTTACTGATTAATTATAATTATAAATTAACTAAACAAAACCAGAAAAAAAAATAACCCACGAAGTAGTGGTAAAAAACTTAAAATACGTAAATAACAACAACGATCTCAGTGAAATAAAACTGAGTTATACAGTTTTCAACAAAATGTTAAACAAGTGTTATTTTATCAAAGCCTTCTGATACTAACTGATATCATATAAAAATTTTAAAATGAAAATCCGAATTGTTCAGCTTCAAATTCATAATGTGTAATACAGGGTTAAATTTGTAATAATAAATACTATCGAATACAGGGTGTGTCGTTGATTGCGGCGATATAAAAAAATAAAGTTGATGATGTTTTCCCGGAGACGAAATGTCGAATAAAAAATTTGAAACACCAATTCAAAAAGCGACAAGGAAGAAGTACGTTTGGTTTTTAAATATCTTTTAAAATAAATAAAGCAATTCGGAAAAAAGAAAAATCCAAATATCGTATTTTGTTTTAAATCTCGGAAACGATAAACAATAATGAACTTTTGCAAACTACATGTGAACATGCTGTTCGTCCTTATCTTGGGCACGTTGTATATCAAAAAGATTTTAAAGATAAATTTTAGTTTAGTAATGTTTAAAGCAAACAACACAAGTCAAAATGTAAGAAATTTATTGTAAATTTTTGTTTCAGATATTAAAGATGCTTTGGATATTAATCAGTATTTTACCTTTACTGGGCAACATTCAATTGGCCTCATCATCATGTCGACACGAAGACAATTTTGGTGTGTTCTTTATTTACTGCCACGGTCTAAACAGTTTAGAAGAAATTGATACAACACTATTCAACACATCCATGATACGTATTTATATTAATAGCAGTAGTATTGCGCTATCAAAATCTCTAAGTTTGAGTGGAAAACGTCTCAAAGAATTACAAATTACAAGAAGTAATGTTTCTACAATAGAGAGCAAATTCTTGATTGAGTTCCAGGAGTTAGATCGAATAACTATTCAAGATTCTGAAATACAAAAAATAGATGTATGTCCTCATTTAAAAAGACTTGACAGTATAATTTTTGAACGTAATAAGATACCACCCTTGCCAACTGGATTTGCATACAAATTACCTAAACTTAATGTAATGGTAATGACAGAATCAACAATTGATTCCAAAATTTGCCTGGACTTATGTTTAAAAATGTGCCATTAACAGAATTACATTTAAGTGGTAATGGAATTGTTAGCATGAAATCAGATACGTTTAATACTCTGAAAAAATTAGAATTTCTTCAATTAGACAACAATAGTATCTCTGTATTACCAAAGAAGGTATTTCAGGATTTAGAAACTGTAGTTGAGTTGAATCTCAATAAAAATCAAATAATTAATTTACACAAAGATGTTTTCATTGGATTAAAAAACCTGAAAGATTTGATTTTATCCAATAATTATTTAATACGTATTGAACGTAACTGGTTTGATGAACTACCTGCCTTGAGTAGTTTAGATTTAAGTTCCAACAGAATTAAAAGTATGTCTATAGTGTCACCTAGTCTAAAGTATCTCCACATGTCTAAAACCTTTTAACCGATCTCGAAAGTGAATTGTTTATAGGTGTACCTTCTCTGAAGTTTCTTGACATCTCTTATAATTTCGTGACACAGATATCAAGTGACGCTTTTAAAAAGTTACGCAATTTACAGGTTTTAAATCTGGAATCGAACAAAATATCACAAATAAAAGGTGATGTTTTCAAACATTCTTATAACTTTACTCATTTTGTGTTAAGCGGTAATAAAATTACCGATTTATCAGCAACTCAATTTAATCATCTCGAAAATTTAGTATCACTTAACTTATCAAACAACAATTTAAAAAAGTTACCAATGTCAGGCTTTAGTAAATTATATTCACTTCAAGAACTTGATTTACATAATACACGCCTAACCGAAATCAAACCTGCTATGTTCACGGGTCTTGACAATTTAAAAAGCTTAAACTTATCCAATAATACACTAACAAAAATTGTACCTGGCGTGTTTAAAGAAGTCGCTAGATTAGAAATATTGAGTTTAGGAAACATAAACGTTAGTGATGTGGACATAAACTCATTTTCAGGTTTACAACACCTAAGAGTCTTAGATTTAGAATATAACAAATTCACGGATTTGCCAGTCGGACTTTTCTCACATTTCAAACTCCATTATCTATCCTTAAAAGGAAATAAAGTTCAACGATTAAACAGAAACGTTTTTACAAACCAAACTCTAATGGAAGAATTTGATTTAAGAGATACGAAAATTGAAAATTTAGATATGGTAGAAAAAATGCCGAAATTGAGATATTTAGTTTTAAAAGATACTAAATTTGAAAATAAATCAATTTTACGTTTTAAACGTCAAACCTTCAGAAAAATTAACGAAGAATATTGGGATTCTTGGTGTCCTGATTTTATTACTAAATGTAAAGAATAAAGCACAGTATTATTACTACCTACTACTATTATTTTTAATAAATTATTGTATTAATAAAGATTAAAACTCTACAAGTTTTATTTATTAATGAACCTGAAAGCCATCATTACTTTCAAAGGTTTTCTTACATTTCACGTACACAGGCAGGTGGAATTTGTGTAAAAGATGCAGTTTTAAATTATACTTAATGGAATAGTGGAATCAAGCTAATTTGTTTTTATTGTTTTCAGTTGAAGCCCCTCGAAAAATAATAGCTAATTTGGCTTAAAATTAACGGGATTTTAATATACACTGTAGACCAAATTAAAGTAGCCACTTTTTCAATGTTAAGTAACTTTTTTATTGATTTCTATACAGGATATTCAAACAACATTTCTTAACATACGCCTGTTTCGAGAATTGAAATTATATCAAGTGAACCAAACAATGTCCGAGAAGTGGGCAACACTTTGGAAGCAGAATCGCCCAAATAACATCCTGCTTGTGCTGTTATAATTCTGCTTCATCCTCCTTTATATACTAGTTCAGCAACACCAACCCTTTCGCAGTACCCGTATGAAATTCTAAGACACCAGTATCCGTTTCGGTCTCACAAACCGACGCCCTGCTGTCGCCGCCAAAGACATATTTAAGTAGATTAAGATAGGGGAATGGATTAATATAGTTGTTGTGATGTATTTATGAAAAAAAAAATCAACAAATAATTGTCAAATAAATTTAATAAACAAACAAAACTTAAACTACTACATCAATTCAAATTTAAACTAAAACTAATTAATTTAGGAACAGTAAACCTTGTTATATGTATTGCTCAAGGGTATATTGATGTAAAAAACATTCTTGTATGTTGCTGATCTGCAAAACAGTTTTCTTAACAAAATTCGCAAACCACAAGAACTTTTTACATTTCTTGCAAAAATACCGTGTTTTCCGATTTTTTTTTGTATCACAGAAATAACATCTACCTTTTTGGTTTTCAACATTTACAACTTCGGAATTCCTTTCTATACCACACAGTTCTTCAATTCGGAGTTTCATATTTCGAGGAATGCACTGTACACTAGCTCGTACACGTAAATGCGATTCTATCATGTCCATGGCAAGTTTATGTAAAAATTCACGACGTAATATGGAAACATCTGGATTATTGGAGCCGTATATTACCAAACTATTGATTCCAGCTACATTTAAAGTTGAATAAAACACCACCATAGGCCATCTACGAGTATTCCAAGCGCAATTGTAGTTTGAACACCGTTGGTCGACCACATCAACACCGCCCTTTTTACTATTGTACATTGTTATAATTTCCGGCTTAAATCCTTCGCCGCTTGCAGCATCAACAGTATCGTCGTGATGTAGGCTGGATACTAACAGAACATTCTTATTTTTGCGAGGAATGTATGAAACTAAGGTACAAGTGTTCATGAAGCTAAATACACTGGAATTGAGTGGACGTTTTACTGGTTTGCTAAACTCCAAGGGTAATTCTCTTTTATTTTTCCTAATTGTGCTAATAACAGTCAGTTTCCTTTCCAGCAAACTATTGACCAATTGAAGACTTGTGAACCAGTTATCTATAGTCACATTCCTCCCTGTATTATATATTGGTTCACAGAGCCTCTCAACTACCGTACCAGGACTATTACTGTTGTTAAAGGGTCCTTCTGGCTGTGTTCCTACATATACTTCTAAGTTACTGGTGTAATACATTCGAGTATCTGACATAGCAAAAATTTTAATTCCGTATTTGTTCGGCTTTGACGGAAAATACTGCCGAAATCCACATCGCTCACGAAAACCCTCGAGTTTTTCGTCTATGGTGACGTACTCTGAATGGCTGTAACCTTTTTTACAATTCTCAGCAAATTGATCGAAGTATTCTCGTATAGGAGCCAATTTATCAATTTTTTTTCTCTCTTCGCGTGTTGCCTTATCATCAAACCTAAGGCTGCTAAGAAGGAATCGAAATCTATTCAAAGACATGGTTAACCTAAAAATTTCGATTCCTGGCCCGTCAGTTTTCCATAAGTGTTTGGTATTCAAATGATTAGCTGTCAGAACTCCTGCATAGTATATTAATCCTAATAAGGCTTGTATTTCTGGTTTGTTTGCTGGTCTGGCGTCATTGACACGTGAATAATTATGTAATATTGAATTTATAAAAATATTTGTACTGTCCACAATCAAGTCTAACATTGTATCATTGACAAAATATTTCCAGATTTCAGGGAGTTCTTTTAGTGACCCTGTCAGCAGTCTTGACAGTGGTAAACGAATGACTTTATTTTCGGATCGGGTTCGAACATTTTTAGCTGGAACATGTTTCCTCCATTTTGTTACCTTATCTTTTCCTTCATAAAATAATTCGTCATTTTCTCGTTGAGTAGTATCTTCATCGTCTGATATTTCCTGTTATTTGTTGCCAGGGATTTTCCTTACTAGTTGTTTCTGGTTCCGAGTCTGAACATTCATACGTATCTGTGTTAGAATTGGCATCATTTCCAGGACTTTGATAAAACGCATTTGATGTAGTAGGTGTGGCATATGGCCAGATCGTCGGGGTAGGGTTTAATAAATTTTGTGGTTGTAAAGTATTATTTACATTTGGATGTTGTAGGAATTGAGAGTTTCCTATAGGAAATGGTTGTTGTTGATAACACGAATTGTTTTGCATGTAATTTGGAAATTGTGTGAAGTTGGGGTTTGGCATGAAACCACCTCCGTAGCCGGGGCCGCCCCCGGCTGGTAACATGCTATAATTTTTGTGTTTACTGTAATTTGCATATGTTATTTTAGACACGTAAATTTAAGTTATAAATAACAAATAACAAACAGCGAGCAAGAAAGTTGAAGTTGTACTTATCTAGAACGCCAGTGTAAGATTAGGTACTATCACTTGACCGTCAGAAAGCAAGTCCGCATCGCCTCACTGCTCGCGGGCAACTAATATACTTTTCCCGTATTTAGGTATAAATACTTTTCTGTAAATGAGAAACCTGTTTTTATTTAGTCACATTTCGGGTATTTTTCACTTCAGATCTCTATTCCTGGTCGTTTTGGTACTTACGTCGCGTTTGCCTTCCTATTTTTTAATTTAAAGACAAATTGTTTTATGCAATTTTAGTGTTAGTGGTGTATATATTTTATATACCTACATTTTTTCTGTTGTAACTTACTTGTATACGAACTGTATTTACTTAAATACAATATTTGTAAGTACGGAAACGAAACGGCATTTAGCCGTGGTTTGCCACTACAATGCATCTGATTTATTACATTTCTGCGTGCGCGTGAATACTAAATAGAACGAGAGAGACGCATTTTGTAACTTAACGCTATACAAAATTTCAAACTGGTTCTAAGTTCCAACTTTCCAACTTGATTACATTTACTTAGCACTTAGAGTATAGTATGATAGATTGTGTAATGGCGTGGTCATTCTAATAAAGGAAGTGTGGAAATTGGCTAAACACCTTTCTTATGCAGTAAGGAGTACTTTTCAGATAGACCTCTCCAATCTATTCCAAAAATGGGAGGGGGAGGGGGGTGAGAATAAACAAATCATCTATAAAAAAGTACGTTTTTTATTTCTATTTTTTTTTGAAATCCACTGGTGTGTCATACAAAGTGATTTTCAGCTTTAAAACATTGAATCAGTGGCGTAGGATAAAAATTATTTAAAGTTTTCATAGATGTAGTGAGTTATTAAGTATATTAATATTTAAAAATTAAGATACTTTTTATTATCTTTTGAAAAAAGAAAATATCTCGTAAAAAATATTAGAATTAAAATTATGCTTTAGTAACAGAGGCGTAGAGATATTGGTATTGACAAATACATTTAAAAGAAAAAATCACTACCAAGTACAGCATTTGTTTTTAATCACTCTCTTCATCATCAGTTTCCAGCTTTTCATTATTGACACAGTCTTTGCCCTCGCAAGTGCACAACTCTGTGCAAGCAACATCATTATAACACTTGCATGGAGGAGTACATCTTTTCTTGCAATTGCATCTAGTCACTTGAAAAATTTCCATGAGAATGTTTAGGTTATTTTCGGATAATATTGGTGAGAAGCTAAAAATAGTACAGTTATTAAAACAAAAGATTTATTATTAAGACATGTTTGTACCTATTATTATCAAATGTCCACCCGTAGTTATCAGGAGATGGAAGGTTCTGATAACTTAAACTGCGGCAACCGTCAGGTGCGCCGAAGGTATCAACGTGGTACCGTGGCGCGATAACAAATAAATCTATGCAGGTGGAGATGATACGTATGCTCGGCTAACGTTAGATGGTGAAGGAAACGGAGCGGGTTCGGCTCTGCAACGTTAACCCTATTTACATTTGTGGGCGCCAGACCTACCAAGTGAATCGTTCATTAGGTCAGATGAATTAGTAGTTCCACCATGCGCATAAATACAAGATAAACACAACGTCGCTATCAGTTTGATATATATATATATATATATATATATATATATATATATATATATATATATATATATATATTTGTACTGAGATAATATTTAAATTAATGTAGGAATAGAATTTAATTTATGATTTTAAATGTAAAATATTAAAATATAATAATAATACTATTGTTAAAGGATGTTAAGGATGATAACAAAAAGCAGATGGGAGAAATATGCAGCAAACTCAGGATACATGATCATGAATTAGAAGAGTTAAATGAAAGAGAACCACGAAAGACTTTACAAATAAGTTGGGAGAATTACATATGGGGACAAGAAATGCCATACAAGTTCGAAGGGAGAAAATATGAATCACCAATGTTGTTTATAATGAACATTGAAGAATACTTTATCGAAATAAAGGGTAATAAGCAAAGTATGCGTTTAATTAGAAAAATGCTTAAAGGCAATGCGGAATTATGGTATAATTTAGTGCAGGAACAATGCACAGACTTTGAACAATTTAAGGATTTATTCACGAGATAATATTGAGTGATGTACAACAAAACGTCATCAGAGAGGAGTTCTCAGAGCAAAGTATGACAAAATCAAGGGACAACGAGAGAAATTTACATCATGCAAAATACCAGATAGCTCGATGTTTCACTCCTAGTATGAATGAACAAGAAATGGTACAATACTTGCAAGGCAATTAGAAGACAACGTAGCTGAAAATATTATACTACAGAACATAAAGGATATCGCATCATTATTACAATTTCTCAGAAGATATGATGCATACGAACAACATCAAAACACTCACGAGAAAAGGAATTCAATTATAGAACTAATTGGAATGACAGAAGGATAATAATCACAGGAATGATAGAAGATAATCGTGAGTATAACCAGAATGGAAATAATTGGAACGACAGAAGAGATTATACAAATCGAAATTATAGAACCGATAACCGTAGAGAGTACTTCAATAATGGGAACAATAGAGAAATAATAATAGGGGTGGAAGAGAGCCAACAATTTTCAACAAAAGAGGTTACCATAATGGGTATGATCGTAGCAGAACCTACATAATAATCAAAATAGAGATAATGATCAGAACCATCAGAGTAACCGAGGAAATGAATATCATGATCGGCAAAGAAACGAAACGGTAAAGAAAACAGAAGACCGTATCAAGAAATTGTAGATGATCAGAATAAAAGGGTTAATAATATACAAGTACAAGAAAGTAGAGAAGAACCAAATTATGGACGAATTAGTTGGGTAAATGCTATAGTTCATGCTACACAAGATCAGGGTGAGGAAACTTCGCAAAATGATCCTGATAAAATAACCGTACAACATTTTTAAATACGAGCTTCCTTGTAAACAACATCAAGACTAACTACCAACATCCCACAGAATTTTTACAAATTGACCAGATCACCGAACCAGATAACATAAATATTATATTACCATTTGTTAACGTTAAAATTAAGAATTTAAATTTATTAGGATTAGTTGATACCGGCTCAGAAATTTCATTAATTCAAGAAAAAATTATAGTAGAGAATAGTGATTTATTTAAAAACGAAATTACTAGGATAAATAAATTGGAGGTCATGGCAGCGACGGATAAGAAGTTAAGCACAATAAATAGAATGCTATATACAGAAGCTAAGGTAGGGGAACGCATATATCAAACACAGTGGTTTATAACAAATAATTTGAAGATGGAGATAATTATGGGAATGAATTTGATAAAACAGTTAGGAATGACAATCGATGCTGAAAATACGAAGACTAGAATAGGTGAAGAAGAATTACACTGGATACAGCCACATAATAAGAAATTTAATTTATACAAACCGCATATCCGGTATTTGAAGGTGGAAAGTATTATTAAGGATGAGCAATTCGATGTCAGTTATATTGATTACAAAAAAGAGGTTATAAACATAATTAGAAACAATTTGGTGTTGATAGATGAATTACATAGTGTAGCAAGAAAGTATGTGCATAAAATTGAAGTGTCAGACGATTCTCCCTTTCACGATAAGATTTACCTTATCATGATCAAGAAGAGACAGGTGAAAAATTTAATTTTTAAAATTATTGGGTTGTTGGTTAGTAAATTTAGAAGATGATAGTAGTGGAGGCAAATTTCATATATCTATGATTTATCCATATTTGAAAGTTTAGTTAAAGGTAGAACAATTAAAGAATTAAATATTTTCTTCAGAAATTTCAAATAGTTGATGTAATTTGGTTTACGATGGCAAGCAAGTGGATTTGTTTTGGTTAAAACAGTCTTGATAAAATTTATACATTTTAGTTTAATCATAAAAAGCATTGTGCTACTTAAAAGAATGCCAGGAATGTTAAATAAAGTTATTTCTGTAAGTTCGATTCAGTACTTAGTTTTGTCTCATTCAATTTCAGTTCTTTAAAATTATTTTGGCATTTGGATGTTTTACAGGTGTTTAACACATACTGTAGAGTTGGGTTTATATTAGGGACATGTTATAAGTAAGTTAAATACAGAAAATACGGTAAAATTTAAGAAAGGGTTACTATACGAACATAATTTGATCATTACTCACATTATATATGGAAGCGGATGTGTGATAAACAAAGTGGTGCAAAATAAATATGAAGAACAGTGTATAGAACAATTCTACAGAAAGATATTTAGAATTTTGAAAAGGTGTGTTAAACAATATGATTTCTTAAAGTGACTTAAATTTAGAGAATACAAGCAAGATGAACTATGAATATAATAAAGACAGTTTTTACAAGTTGTATGGATAACATTTTGGTGAATATGAACGTTTTAAAACGCAAATTATTTGTATAGTTAAAAAAAAGTTAGATTATGTGATAAATTTAATATTTTTTACAAATTTATAGTTTTTTGATTAAATTAGGCTTAAAATGTGTTGTTAATGTGATTAATAGGAGGTTTTCCTCATTTTCACACAGTAATTTAATTTGTACATGGCATTTGAACGCAAATTTTGTGAAATGGGGTGACAATACAGATTTACTTTGGTAAATATAATTTTCCTTTAAATTTAAGATTTTGAACATTTAATGAATCTTTTCCAATACAGATTTTCATCAGGATTACATATATGTAGTTAATTTAAGTGTAGGTTGTAAGATTATTTAGATATAAGCAATTTTAAGTTAGAATAAGTCATTTCGTAGAATATTTAAGAGAACTATATCAAGTTGGATATCGATTTATGCAGATTTTAACACAGATTTCATTTCTGTTATCAAAATTTAAATCCATAGCTTTATAAGAAAGTTATCGCATAATTTCTAATTTAGTTAAATTTTCAAAATTATTCTGACCAATCATAGACATAGTTACATTATTTAAATTTCTAAAAAAAAAATTGAAAAATGTGGTAACCACCAATAGTGTATAAAAGGAATTGCTTTTGAACATAATCTCTCTCTATAGCTCTCTATATCTCTCTCTATATTTTTCCAGTTGTGTGCAAAGTTTAAAAAAGTGTAGTGTTTTTGTGCAACAAGTAAGTTAATTAGCCTCAATAATTATCGGGAAAATTAAATACAAAGTTAACGGAGACGAGAAGTTCAAGAACAATTGTTTTAAACCTACATTTGTTTAAAAATAAAGTTAGGTTACCGATACCTGTTCATATTCGTAAAGTTTAGTACGAATTAAATTTCTAACTATTTATGTGGATTCCACTTTATAAAAAAATTCTATATGTTAAATGTATCTTAACAAAATTTATACTATAACGCATGCGTTATGAATTTAATGTGCTCCATTGCTAAAAATGTCAAATTTGTTAAATAATGACTTGTTGAAATTATAATTATAGTTGGATAACATAAAAATATTCGCACAGGCCCTCGGTTTGATGGTCACTTTGTTTCGGTAAACGCTTTTATATATATATATATATATATATATATATATATATATATATATATATATATATATATATATATATATATATAATTTGTACTGAGATAATATTTAAATTAATGTAGGGAATAGAATTTAATTTATGATTTTAAATGTAAAATATTAAAATATAATAATAATACTATTGTTTAGTACACCGGTTTAAAGGGAAATTATTTCTGGTTCGATATTATGTGGATTCCACTTTATAAAAAAAATTCTATATGTTAAATGTATCTTAACAAAATTTATACTATAACGCATGCGTTATGAATTTAATGTGCTCCATTGCTAAAAATGTCAAATTTGTTAAATAATGACTTGTTGAAATTATAATTATAGTTGGATAACATAAAAATATTCGCACAGGCCCTCGGTTTGATGGTCACTTTGTTTCGGTAAACGCTTTTATTTTAAGCTTTACGGTTTCACCCAACCACAAATTTTTATCGATAATGATATTATTTAATCGTATTAAGAATTTTCAACTTTATCGGTTTAAATAATGTTTTATGATTGTATAGACTTTAATATATATATATATATATATATATATATATATATATATATATATATAATTTGTACTGAGATAATATTTAAATTAATGTAGGAATAGAATTTAATTTATGATTTTAAATGTAAAATATTAAAATATAATAATAATACTATTGTTTAGTACACCGGTTTAAAGGGAAATTATTTCTGGTTCGATATTATGTGGATTCCACTTTATAAAAAAATTCTATATGTTAAATGTATCTTAACAAAATTTATACTATAACGCATGCGTTATGAATTTAATGTGCTCCATTGCTAAAAATGTCAAATTTGTTAAATAATGACTTGTTGAAATTATAATTATAGTTGGATAACATAAAAATATTCGCACAGGCCCTCGGTTTGATGGTCACTTTGTTTCGGTAAACGCTTTTATTTTAAGCTTTACGGTTTCACCCAACCACAAATTTTTATCGATAATGATATTATTTAATCGTATTAAGAATTTTCAACTTTATCGGTTTAAATAATGTTTTATGATTGTATAGACTTTAAATTAATATCACTTTCTTTTTAGGCTCCGATTCAAACGTTGATTATTTAAAATGTCGCAGCAAAATAAAACCAATTTGAAGAAGAATGGCTACAATTTTATTTTGGAAAAACGTAACCAGCATTTAAATTAAACAAACGAAATTATAAAATCGTTAAACATTAATCGTCGCAAATAAGAAATTTAATTCGTACTAAACTTTACGAATATGAACAGGTATCGGTAACCTAACTTTATTTTTAAACAAATGTAGGTTTAAAAACAATTGTTCTTGAACTTCTCGTCTCTCCGTTAACTTTGTATTTAATTTTCCCGATAATTATTGAGGCTAATTAACTTACTTGTTGCACAAAAACACTACACTTTTTTAAACTTTGCACACAACTGGAAAAATATAGAGAGAGATATAGAGAGCTATAGAGAGAGATTATGTTCAAAAGCAATTCCTTTTATACACTATTGGTGGTTACCACATTTTTCAATTTTTTTTTTAGAAATTTAAATAATGTAACTATGTCTATGATTGGTCAGAATAATTTTGAAAATTTAACTAAATTAGAAATTATGCGATAACTTTCTTATAAAGCTATGGATTTAAATTTTGATAACAGAAATGAAATCTGTGTTAAAATCTGCATAAATCGATATCCAACTTGATATAGTTCTCTTAAATATTCTACGAAATGACTTATTCTAACTTAAAATTGCTTATATCTAAATAATCTTACAACCTACACTTAAATTAACTACATATATGTAATCCTGATGAAAATCTGTATTGGAAAAGATTCATTAAATGTTCAAAATCTTAAATTTAAAGGAAAATTATATTTACCAAAGTAAATCTGTATTGTCACCCCATTTCACAAAATTTGCGTTCAAATGCCATGTACAAATTAAATTACTGTGTGAAAATGAGGAAAACCTCCTATTAATCACATTAACAACACATTTTAAGCCTAATTTAATCAAAAAACTATAAATTTGTAAAAAATATTAAATTTATCACATAACCTAACTTTTTTTTAACTATACAAATAATTTGCGTTTTAAAACGTTCATATTCACCAAAATGTTATCCATACAACTTGTAAAAACTGTCTTTATTATATTCATAGTTCATCTTGCTTGTATTCTCTAAATTTAAGTCACTTTAAGAAATCATATTGTTTAACACACCTTTTCAAAATTCTAAATATCTTTCTGTAGAATTGTTCTATACACTGTTCTTCATATTTATTTTGCACCACTTTGTTTATCACACATCCGCTTCCATATATAATGTGAGTAATGATCAAATTATGTTCGTATAGTAACCCTTTCTTAAATTTTACCGTATTTTCTGTATTTAACTTACTTATAACATGTCCCTAATATAAACCCAACTCTACAGTATGTGTTAAACACCTGTAAAACATCCAAATGCCAAAATAATTTTAAAGAACTGAAATTGAATGAGACAAAACTAAGTACTGAATCGAACTTACAGAAATAACTTTATTTAACATTCCTGGCATTCTTTTAAGTAGCACAATGCTTTTTATGATTAAACTAAAATGTATAAATTTTATCAAGACTGTTTTAACCAAAACAAATCCACTTTCTTGCCATCGTAAACCAAATTACATCAACTATTTGAAATTTCTGAAGAAAATATTTAATTCTTTAATTGTCCTACCTTTAACTAAACTTTCAAATATAGATAAATCATAGATATATGAAATTTGCCTCTACTACTATCATCTTCTAAATTTACTAACCAACAACCCAATAATTTTAAAAATTAAATTTTTTCACCTGCTCTCTTCTTGATCATGATAAGGTAAATCTTATCGTGAAAGGGAGAATCGTCTGACACTTCAATTTTATGCACATACTTTCTTGCTACACTATGTAATTCATCTATCAACACCAAATTGTTTCTAATTATGTTTATAACCCCTTTTTTGTAATCAATATAACTGACATCGAATTGCTCATCCCTAATAATACTTTCCACCTTAAAATACCGGATATGCGGTTTGTATAAATTAAATTTCTTTTTATATGGCTGTATCCAGTGTAATTCTTCTTCACCTATTCTAATCTTCATATTTTCATAATCGATTGTCATTCCTAACTGCTTTATCAAATTCATTCCCATAATTATCTCCATCTTTAAATTATTTGTTATAAACCACTGTGTTTGATATATGCGTTCCCCTACCTTAGCTTCTGTATATAGCATTCTATTTATTGTGCTTAACTTCTTATCCGTCGCTGCCATGACCTCCAATTTATTTATCCTAGTAATTTCGTTTTTAAATAAATCACTATTCTCTACTATAATTTTTCTTGAATTAATGAAATTTCTGAGCCGGTATCAACTAATCCTAATAAATTTAAATTCTTAATTTTAACGTTAACAAATGGTAATATAATATTTATGTTATCTGGTTCGGTGATCTGGTCAATTTGTAAAAATTCTGTGGGATGTTGGTAGTTAGTCTTGATGTTGTTTACAAGGAAGCTCGTATTTAAAAATGTTGTACGGTTATTTTATCAGGATCATTTTGCGAAGTTTCCTCACCCTGATCTTGTGTAGCATGAACTATAGCATTTACCCAACTAATTCGTCCATAATTTGGTTCTTCTCTACTTTCTTGTACTTGTATATTATTAACCCTTTTATTCTGATCATCTACATTTTCTTGATACGGTCTTCTGTTTTCTCTTACCGTTTCGTTTCTTTGCCGATCATGATATTCATTTCCTCGGTTACTCTGATGGTTCTGATCATTATCTCTATTTTGATTATTATTGTAGGTTCTGCTACGATCATACCCATTATGGTAACCCCCTCTTCTTTGTTGAAAATTGTTGCGCTCTCTTCCACCCCTATTATTATTTTCTCTATTGTTCCCATTATTGAAGTACTCTCTACGGTTATCGGTTCTATAATTTCGATTTGTATAATCTCTTCTGTCGTTCCAATTATTTCCATTCTGGTTATACTCGCTACGATTATCTTCTCTATCATTCCTGTGATTATTATCCCTTCTGTCATTCCAATTAGTTCTATAATTGAATTCCCTTTTCTCGTGAGTGTTTTGATGTTGTTCGTATGCATCATATCTTCTGAGAAATTGTAATAATGATGCGATATCCTTTATGTTCTGTAGTATAATATTTTCAGCTACGTTGTCTTCTAATTGCCTTGCCAAGTATTGTACCATTTCTTGTTCATTCATACTAGGAGTGAAACATCGAGCTATCTGGTATTTTTGCATGATGTAAATTTCTCTCGTTGTCCCTTGATTTTTGTCATACTTTGCTCTCGAGAACTCCTCTCTGATGACGTTTTGTTGTACATCACTCCAATATTATCTCGTGAATAAATCCTTAAATTGTTCAAAGTCTGTGCATTGTTCCTGCACTAAATTATACCATAATTCCGCATTGCCTTTAAGCATTTTTCTAATTAAACGCATACTTTGCTTATTACCCTTTATTTCGATAAAGTATTCTTCAATGTTCATTATAAACAACATTGGTGATTCATATTTTCTCCCTTCGAACTTGTATGGCATTTCTTGTCCCCATATGTAATTCTCCCAACCTATTTGTAAAGTCTTTCGTGGTTCTCTTTCATTTAACTCTTCTAATTCATGATCATGTATCCTGAGTTTGCTGCATATTTCTCCCATCTGCTTTTTGTAATCATCTTTATTTTTTTCTACTTGGAAACATATTTGCTCATGAACTTCTTGTATCTTTCCTACTTTATTATTAAATTCATGAGAAACTTCTTCTTTTAATCGGCTCTCAATTCTTATATTTTTGTCCAGTTTACAAATTTTATCGTCAACATCTTCCTTGTTTTCGATAATTGTTCCCCATAATTTTTCATTTTCCCTATGCTTGTGATTATTTAATTCCTCCTTTGTTTGCTCCATTCTGTCAACTAATCTTAACAAATTGAATATGTCTTGGTTGGAATACTCTTCCATTGTAGATTAAATTATTATGTGTTAACTTAATTACAATATAGTTTTAAATAGGGTCATTTTGATACTTGACCAACTGTCGAAACCTAATATTGACATTACGATTTATTATGATCAGAGCCACCCAGATAAGAAGTTCCCGGAAA
The DNA here is from genome assembly GCA_036346205.1 of Vesta saturnalis. Taxonomy (NCBI): domain Eukaryota; kingdom Metazoa; phylum Arthropoda; class Insecta; order Coleoptera; family Lampyridae; genus Vesta; species Vesta saturnalis. The sequence goes on along the minus strand of JARFJB010002375.1, from coordinate 2,165,694 downwards.
AATAAAAATTATGTAGATAACTCTTGAAATTCAAATTACACAAAAACTGATCATTCTGAAGGGACGAAGTTGAAATAAAATCTATATGGACGTAAAAGTTCTATGTTTTGAAGCATAATAAACATACGGTTCCACTTAAAAATATTCACAACGGCGCTTTCAGAAACGTCAATTTTTCAACTAAGCATAAAGTTCAAAGTCACACCTACTTGACCACATACCTTGAACTTTATGTAGTTCTACCATCAAAGGTTTTGAAGTTAATATTTTTTTAATTTTTTTTTGTAGTTCTGCATAGAACATAATTAATCGATATGTTTAAGGTATTTAGGATAACTATGCAACCTCCTTTTATGCGTTCATAACGAAAACAAGCAATATTGTAGAAACAAAAACAATAATCTGTGTCAGAATGACGTATAAAACTTCATGTCAGATAGAGACTAATAGACATAAACACATGTTAACTTTAAAAAAAATCTAAAGCTGCCCGCTTCTATAGGGTATCAATAATACATTTTAACCATTTTCCTTCATATTTAATTAATTCTTGGACTTACCTTGCGTTATATTAAGATATTTTACAAACAAAAGTTATGCAAAATTAAATTTTCTTTAAAAAATATGTCTACACCTTATCAAATTAATCGTTATTCACATACTGAAAAAACTTTAATTAGTTAAGGCACACACGCACTAAAATTCTACCAAATCAATTTTTTGCCCAAACATTAGGGTATCAAAAAATTGCATAGAACATAATGACTCGATATGTTTAGAGTCTAGATCTAGCTATTTTAATTTGTTTGAAATATGTAGCTGTTTTAGAAATATTTGTTACAAACCAAAAACTTTTCCAAATAAACCCCCTCTCGGCAGCTGGTTTTCTCCTAAAATCTAATCTGCTTCAAGTGAACTGAAAACATGCTTAAATAGAAAGTTTTAAGTACGTAGGTGTTTTCGTTCCGGAGTTATCGTTGATACTAACATAAACATAGTCACACGCACTCGCACAAGCACACGCATACGCACACGAACACGAAGACGCACACGCACACACACACGCACACCCGCACACATGCACACCCGCACACGCACAAACGCACACATTCATAAATGTTCAGACGTAGATGGTGCTAATTTTGAACTCTTATTATAAAACTTTATTTGTTTAATATTATATTTAGTTATTTTTGTTTGTAAGTTATCTAATTAAATTAGTACATAATACCTAGTCAACCTTTTTAATGATATCCACAATTAATAATTCTTTCAGGCTATTGGTTACTTTTCAGAATTAATAACTTATGAAAAAATAACAAAATATCACCTTAAATAATGGAAATCATGGCCTACCCTTTACTAATGTTGTTATGTTTTAACTAAGATAATGAAATATCTCAAAAGTGGTTGGATTTAGGTATAGGGAATACTGATACCAAACGAAGGCTTAAAAAAATACAGCGGAAAATGTAATAAAATACAGGGTGTTCTATTTAAAGTAAGCAACTTATAAATGATTTAAATTGTGCATGTTGGCGGCTAAGTTTGAAACATCCTGTATGCGCTTGTTGTTTATTGGTTACAATTTCACGTCACTAGCTTCGTTATTAATGGAGATATCGTTATTCAATGTGGACTAGGATTTTTTCAAAATTTTTAATAAAATCGAAATATCTAGAAAATACTTCATTTTTGGTATAGGACATTGTGCACAAATTTTATCTAGAATTTCATGTAGAATTCGAAAATAAAATAAAAAATACTAGGTTCCATTCAAACAAAGTTGACGTCTATAACCGGTATAACTGGAAGTGCCACATTCAGGACAATACCATATTTGAACTCAGCGTCATCCAAAACCTACAGCTTGGTAATTTTAGATTTTTAACATAACTGTATCCGCCATTACTTTTAATCAAAACTCTTCGCGCCATACCCTGTATACTTGATAACCCCTTGTGTTAAATTGAAGGGTATGTCTGGTGAAATGAATAATTTGCAACAAATCTAATATAACTAAAACCTATTCTTTTGTATTTAATTACATAGTTAAAACAATTTTACTATCTAAAAAAATTTTTTTAACAACTAAACATATTTCAATATTTTGTATCATCAACAATTAACGGATATTGGAATCGCTTCATATAATAAAAGATTATACTTATATAAAATAAATAGTAATATTCTTCTACATAATTAGTCTTTAAAATTTAGAAGGGGATATTTTAATCAAACGAAGTTCATCGATAAATAACTTATTTTGATAAATTATAAAAAATAAAATTTATTATTTCGGGACACAGTTTTTTACTTAATTTCTAACTTTATTCAAAAAGTTTTTATATTACTAAAAAAAGTTAAAAGGTAATTTAAACAGTTCTCAGATACGTTTAAAGTATGTAAATTCCAAACTCAATTTAAGTTTTTAAAACTAATGTCAAGACTACAATGCACATTGAAACTGAATATATTAATTTTGTAGCTGACAAACTGGTGCAACGTATTTCCGTAACTTTGTTCCATTTATTAGATCAGAATTTTCAAGTTACACATTTTTACAAATTTTAGAAAGACTATCATGGGATCTCATTGATTTAAGAGAGTTCTTTCCTAAAGCACAGACATAAGGATTGTTTTCGTAAAATCCACATACATATCTATATTTATTCAAACATTCTATCGCATTTTTACGTTTGGAGTTAATATAACTGGTACTCTTTTTCCTTCCATTGCTACCATGGTAAGTTTTTCAATTAATTTTTTCTCAAGAGAAGTCATTGAATTCTTTTGTCTCTAAAGTAGTTTGTAATGACCAGTCAGGTTTTGAATTACAATTCTGCAAAGTCATTCTTGAGGTTTAGCCAGATGTCGTTTGTTAAATAAAATTATGCTTCCTAATGTGTAACAAGCTAAACTTTGCAAATCTTTTAGTGTTTTATACTTTTCTAAATATTCCTGCTATTTTGTAATATTAATGTTTATAAATTGATTCAGCTTAACCAGGTCGGTTGTAAATGGCAAAAGTCGATTTTGTTCATTTTACGTTTGTATAGTGTGTTTAATGCATTAGATGATATTCTAACATTCCAGAAGTTAAAAATTAATTTGGGCTAAATTAATTTGTTTAAGAGCTTTTCTTCTTTCTAGCGAATAACTTTTTTTAAAGAATATCCTAGTTTGAGAGCTAGCGAAGGTATGGAAAATTCAGGTCTTTTTGAATCTCTACCTGATTGATACATTCGTTACCTACGCTGCACTATTTAATCAACTTTTCGACCTGTAAAATTAACTGTAGTATTGGCTTAAATATACTATTTTTCTAAAAGTATTGCGTTTATATAATTTCGTCTCTGTAATTTCTTGAATGTGTTTGCGTTTTCTCAAAGTAAATACATTTGTGTACTATTTTGGTACAAATTATTTACGGTCACTCATACGTTACATTCAACTTTATTGTTTTGGAGCCACTGGTATATATTTAACATCCTGACCTTGCACTTCCTCTTCCGGTTTGACTGTCGTCGAAGAATAGCCGTTTTGTTATTTTCCTAAAGAAAAATTAAAGTTTCTGGACTTTATTTAGCCCATCGATGGTAAATCGATTGTAATTTCATTTTTCTACATATGTACGAATAGCTATAAATATTTAGTATATTCAATCTTGTTCGGATTTATAAGAAAATACAAATACAAGTTAGCTTTGCGATACGTTCTGTTCTTTTACACCTCGTTTTGTCAACATATCTGTGATTCGACAACTAACGGTTAGAATCAATTTAATCAAAGAAATCGATAAATAAATCTATTAACTAAAAGGGTCACTACATCTTGAATTGGATGTTATGACAGGATTCCAGGATCTAGAGCTAAGTTACTAATCATACATGTTTTGTGTATTTACTTAAGCTTGATGCTTTGCTTAATCTTTGACTAACCCTAGAAGATTGTATAGACATATTTAAATAGTATTAATGAATCTTTATGTGTATATTGCATATATTTTCTTTCACTTATACATAACGTTGCTTTAGGTAAATTCTTTTAAGTCAATGGTTGCAATGCCAATTGGTAATTTATGTATTTAAACTATGTTGTGTAGAAAACTGTGAAACCGGATGCTTCGTTTATATCTTAGATATAAACCATATGATCGTTTCTGTTTTAATTATGTTATTGCATATTTTTCATAGCAATGTGACTGTGTTATTTATAAGCTTGTAAATTTATTGTAATGCTCGGTTAAATGTGCCTCTGTAATGCTTAAATTACATCTATGTCATCCATTTAAATGCTAATACTGATGCTTTGGCATAACTTAGTTTTAAAGATCCATATTCTTTTCATTTTTGTTAAACTACGCTTATTTGAAATTACTATATAAATTTGAGTATACACTTTTGGGTGGCTTGTGGTTTTGTAAACAACGGCACATCATTATTTACCGTGAAAACTTTGGGGGATACGGTTTGTGGGTCACACAACTTAAATATTGATTTAGGGAATTATCTCACCCCTTTTGGGGATACAGTTCAGTTGCTGTATACAGGTACATAAATGGAAAACGTATACTGCGTTTATTTTTTTTATAATTATAAACAATACATTGCTTTCACTTTTGGAACCCTATCTTGTAGCGATTTATTTCTATGCCCAGATCCTTCCTTACAATTGTTGCTTGGCTAGAAAAGTGACCAATTATCTTCGTTATCTAGGGCTGACTGATTATTGTTCTAGCTGGCGCCCTCCTTTCTCCTCTTAAGCTTTTAGGTGCCACCTGTGTCACTGTAGAACCTACCCCACTTCTCTACTTGGACTGAGCTTTCCGGTAGCCCTAACACTATCTTTTCTGTGGAGGTAAGTTAGTGTACGAAGTTCAAATTTGCACGTAACAACATAAAGCTTTAATAGCTTGTATAATTGCATTAAAATGATCTGGTCAAAGAAAATCACTCAAGGAGATGTCGAATCTATTATCTGATTCTTTTAAGGTAAGAAGGAGTCTTCCTAAAAATAACAATTCATGTATGTAGAGATCAATTCTAAGGCACAATTATCTATTAAAAATGATGTCATATACTATTTAATGTTCAATGAACAAAGTGTTTTCTTTCGCTTACATTTTGTAAAAAGTTTTACTTCGATGTAATTAATAATGAAATCGATATAGGAAGTGGCTCTTAAAAAAACACATTTTTGCATATAAAAGCATAACTGTGAAACAAACTTAGTGACAAAAAATGTTCAATATAGATAATTAATCTAAAGTAAAAACTTACCAAGCTGTCTCATAGACTGCCTAATTAATTCGCTTTGCGTCATATCATAATTCTCAAATAAGATTCCACCAAAACTTAATGTTAATGGGGTCATCCACAACAGTTTGGCCAACTTCATCGTTTCTTATTTTACTTACTATATTTTCCATGAATGATGATGACACATTCTTTTCAAAACTTGATATAATATAGCATTGCTTTCGGCAACTAAGTTTTTATTTGGATTACATTCTAGACTTTTATTACCTCTTACAGTACAATTTTTAGCATGGTGCCATAAATATTTTTTTAGAAGAAATCCCAAGCAATGTGGACAAGGTTCATAATGTGTGTAAGTTAAAACGTCTGCTCTGATTCCGTTGGTCTTCATACTAATATTTACTCTCCTTTACTTTAAGACTAAACACTACAATCTCCTGCTCGAATTATTTCTCTGAAGCTTTCTCAGACACAGACACAGACACAGACACAAACACAGACACAGACACAGACACAGACACAGACACAGACACAGACACAGACACAGACACAGACACAGACACAGACACAGACGACACAGACACAGACACAGACACAGACACAGACACAGACACAGACACAGACAGCAGACACAGACAGACACAGACACAGACACAGACACAGACACAGACACAGACACAGACACAGACACAGACACAGACACAGACACAGACACAGACACAGACACAGACACAGACACGGACACAGACAGACACAGACACAGACAGACACAGACACAGACACAGACACAGACACAGACACACAGACACAGACACAGACACAGACACAGACACAGACACAGACACAGACACAGACAGAAACAGACACAGACACAGACACAGACACAGACACAGACACAGACACAGACACAGACACAGACACAGACACAGACACAGACACAGACACAACAGACACAGACACAGACACAGACACAGACACAGACACAGACACAGACACAGACACAGACACAGACACAGACACAGACACAGACACAGACACAGACACAGACACAGACACAGACACAGACACAGACACAGACACAGGCACATACACAGACACAGACACAGACACAGACACAGACACAGACACAGACACAGACACAGACACAGACACAGACACAGACACAGACACAGACACAGACACAGACACAGACACAGACACAGACACAGACACAGACACAGACACACACATAGACATACACACAGACACACACACATGCACACACGCACACACGCACACACGCACACACGCACAAACGCACACGCACACACGCACACACGCACACACGCACACACGCACACACGCACACACGCACACACGCACACACGCACACACGCACACACGCACACACGCACACACGCACACACGCAGACACGCAGACAAGCAGACACGCAGGCACGCAGACACACAGGCAGGCAGGCACGAAGGCACACGTACACACGCGCAGACACGCGCACACATACCCACACATACCCACACACACTCACACACACGCCCACACACACCCTCACACACCCTCACACACCCTCACACACCCTCACACGCACCAACACACCCACACACCCACCCACACACACCCACACAAACCCACACAAACCCACACACACCCACACACACCCACACACACCCACACACACCCACACACACCCACACACACACATACAACATGGCCGATCCTACAGAAACCTGGCCACAAGTTGTAAAATGAGCGAATGAGCCGATTTAGCGATAGTGTAAAAACAGTTGATTGCATAACCCTTTATACCTACATATGCATATGTAGGTTAGAAGGAAAAAATTCTATTTTGGGTGGCCTATATTACGCTCTGTAGTAGGGATGGCGACCAATACACAGTGACATCAAATCAGCTATGTTCATATGAAATCTTTTGATCTTTCAGGCTGGATTTTATATACAAGTTTAGCTGCCTCTTCTCTCATTTGAGAAGGAGTACATCTTCCACTTTCTTACATTTTTGTTTATTAAGATAAACGAAAGCTTTAACAGACGCTCACAAATGTAAACACATTATTTGACACTCACGACAGTATCATGAGGTACTCAATCCTACTTGATCTCTGTGTGGATATTTGAAATCAACGATAATGATTTGCTTTAAACTTACGTATATTTGGACGTAATTATTCTAGTAGTGAAAAAAGTAAACGTACATACCACGGGAGAAAAGTTTTTTCAGGCTCTTGGTTCCTAATTCCCCTCGATGTTTCGGATCTCGGAAAATAATTCGCCCGGGCCAGAAAAGTGTCTTATCTCCCATGGTTATTAAACAAAGAGCACCTATTACAGATTTACGGAAAAACTGAAACTGTCTTACTACTACTCCTTCCGCCCATGTGAAACTGTTATGTATTTCTTTCCGAAAACTTAAGTCTGTCCCGACTCTAAAAGAAAAGCTACTGTGTTCATTCGAATGTAGTGACCATTTTCCACACTGAAGGAATTTTTGGAGATGTAGACTCTGTCTACATAAATTCTTATTGCAGGGGACGTAGATTCAAAGCTTATTCTTTTAATATTACTATCGACTATTTATTATTTCAACAATTTGATTACTTATTTAGATAATAAGTGAAATTTGTACATTTTAATCGCAGACTTTCACAACGAGCCTAAATGGCCATGTTTTGTAATTACATAAGTGCGATTACAATGTATGTATCTATGTACACACTATATACACTGGCCGCCATAAGTAAATGAAGACACAGTAAACGCTGATGTACTTTAATGAAATTTTTGAAAAACGTGTATTTTATTCCTATTAATAAACGACGAAGATTATAGCAAGACAGAAATATTGGTGAGACTAATAATGCGTCGACCATGCTTTATTTCTCACATATTCAGCTAGCCGATTAGTCATAGTTGAAATGAGTGAATCTATGCTAACCTGAGGTATACTATCCCACGCTTCTAAAATCCATTGTTTGGGAGTGGCTCTGGTACCATTATTCTCCGTCCTACCATATCCCCCAAATGTTCGATTGGTGATGAATCCTGGGAACGAGAAGGCCATGGAATCAGATCAACATTAGCAGTATTTAGAAACTCCATAACAATCCTTGCGGTATGCAGCCGTGCGTTATCTTATTTGAAAATTGGAATTTCTGTTTCTTGCAGATATGGTAGTAATACTGGTTCAAGAACGTTGTTAATGTACCGATTTGCATTTAATGTTCCCTCAATAACTACTAGAGGAGATCTGCTTCCATGGCAGATAGCCCCCCACACCATCACACCTTTAGTGAGAGCAGTGTGTAGTACAGAAAACTGCAAATTGCGTCTTCCTCCAGGACGTCTTCTAACCAATCTGCGACCATCATGAGCCCATAAACAAAATCGATATTCGTCACGAAAGATGACTTGGTGCCTCTGCACATTCCAATGCAACCTCTCGTTCTCGTTCGAATTCTTCGATACGTTGATCGTAAGGAGATTTGGTGGTCAGTTGATCCTCTCCATCTATTACCAATTTCTCTTGTTGATGAAAAATGATTACGAAGAGCTACACAATCAGTGGTACGTCTAGGACGTCCGGGACACAAACATCGCCGTTGCTCATTATTTTCTGACCATCTTCGCCAACATAAGGAAATTGTGACGACACTGCGTCCCACGCGAGTGGCAACATCACGAATTAATAATCCCGCTTCTCGTAGACCGATTGTTGTGCCACGTTAAACTCGGATAACTGATGGAAATTTGCACGATGTCGTACCGAGGGCATTATTTCAACTTTAATGTGTTTACTTACTAATCTTACGAATATGCCTAACATTGGCCCTTAAGTAACTAATGTCAAATGAAAAGAAACAGTTTTTGTTTCATTGTCGATTATTACTTGATTAATGTTTATTGTATCTTGCTGAAATTGTTATCCCCTCTTAATAGGAATAAATTACACGTTTTCTAAAAATTTCATTAAAATACATCAACGTTTACTGGTTGTTCATTTATTTATGGCGGCCAGTATATAAAGTTTTGTCTAGTACCCATTTTATTTTAATTAGGCCATTCATGCTTTTATTAATCACAATGTAATGAGTGTTAATTCTAAGTAGCACCAGAAAATAAGGCATAAAGCATAATTAGCAACGCATTTAGGAACCCTGCAAACTGTAACAAATCTCACGCTTTTTTGACATATGTTTAAGCAAAATGAGTGATAACGTTAACTTTTCTTCAGATAACGGAACCTGAATTAATCTATTTGAGTATAAAAACTACATGGTTAACTCAACAAATGATAGATTTCCTAGATATTTTCCTATATCCGACGTGTATCCAAGTTAAAATGTTGTCATACGCTCGTGTGTTTTTTAAATATTACCTTAAACGTGCAGATAATTTATATAATACGTGCGATTTAAATCAAATATCGCATGGTTGTAGAAAAATAAATATATTTAGATATGTTCGAATTGCTGATTGAAACAAACCTGAAAAATGGTATCGTTTCGTTGAAACAGTTTACATAGTTCACCGGAGCATTACATGTATATCAGGAAAAAAAATGGTATCTATTTATTACTTTTCTGTATTTAGTAATTCTTAAGGATCATTGAAATTAAAAATGAGACCTAGATGTTTCAAATTTGGAATACTTAGTATTTATGCTATTCTGAATACAGAAACTTCCATTCCCGAGAATTTGACATATATTCAAGCAACTCTTGAACAGTAAATTATTTACATATCAAAGGAAATGTAATAGAATATTTAACGTAAGTAAAGTAATGCGAAGTAGTTATAAAGTAATGTATTAAATGAAAAACCAATGTAAAGATTGCAAAACAAGAAATTAAGATGTTTGCGAGATTTGATGAAATGTGTGCTTGTAAAGCGAAAATGTAATAACACGACTGCAACTCGAGTTTGATAATGCAGATGGTCTTTAGGGAATCTAGAAACCGGGAAAGCAGAGGTAGTATATAAGCCTCAGCCTTCCCAACTCTAATACTAATTTAATTTTCACCTTACTCGTGCCCCATATTAACTTTATTGAATTAACATAACATCTCCTAGAGGGTCTATGGTCATCAAACTAATCAAATTAGTTGGTTCATCGTTACAAAATCAATTCCTATGCAAGTCTTATTTTTTCAATCTATACTGTTTCACTTTAATTTGTTTATTATTGGTATTGGGTTTATATTATTTTGTACCACATTTTTTTTATTATCGTAGTGATTAAATGAAAAATTACTGTTCCTCTAACTTTTAACGTTTTATAAAGTTAGACAGCAATCTAGTTAATTAAAGGATTTGCCTGTAATGATGATGGATCGTTCTAAAATTAATAAGCGTATTCAAGCTTTAAGACTTAAAATATGTGTATACCTACTACCTTTAGCTTAATTTTATTAACATACATTATAAATTACATTCATCCAATTTTATTGAAATATGTATTTGAATTGCTTCATGCGTTCATAATTCTAATAGCCTTTCACAAGTCAGATTACAGTTACTGTCTAAATGGTTTAATTTTTAATTCAATTAATCGTACCTTACAGTTATTTGAATTTAACTGTTTACTTACTTCCGGTCTCATTAAGGTTAAACTAGAGTTAAACAATTACAGAGATTGGCATCGTGATTTCATGGTGTCACTCTATTTATACAATAGCTTCACTTATTTACAGTACTAACAGTAACATTTGTTTTACAATGTCTAGCTTGTTCAATCAGTGAACGTGAAAAAATATCTTTAATCTGTAAGAGTAACGCAAGTGTACCAACTTTAGTTTTCTAAGTGCACATACACCTGTTTACATTTTACCAAATAGCATGTACATTGATAGCAGATGGTTAGTTATACATTATAGTCATAAATTGCTACGTGTGGTGAGCTTCAAATTTCTTCTTTTCTTTTAAATTTTAATATCATTTATATATCGTAAGTAGAGTTTGAATAAACGGCAGCTTTCTGTGAATATAAATTTGTTATCGTAATTTTGCTACTGAAAATGGATCCTTCTGAAAATTAAATTTTATTATTGTTAATAATAATAATATTCTGTTTTTCTATCGGAGAACTGCCTTATAAAAGTTGCGGACATTGAAGCTATCGTGCTGAGTGTTTGTATTCTCGTAAAGCGGGTGATGTAGTCTACTAATTCGTTTATGAGGAAATTACAGAAGATTTAGTTGCAGCAAAGTGCGTTGTTATTGTAATAAAAAAGAGGTTGTTTATTATATCCATTATTCTAGTTATCAGAACTTAGTTAACACACCTGTAGCTTGAAGTATATTTTTCGTGAGAAATGTCCGGTTTGCATTCTAGTATGGAACATTTTCTTATACTGGTGGAAGATGGCGTGATTTTGGGGAGGATAAAGAATTTTGTTGTTGGGTTGTTTGAGTCAGTCGGTAATAGGCAGTTTTCATTGTAGATTATAGATAGAATTCAATCACCCAGGGAGATTTTGGTGTTAGGTGTTCCGTCAATTATTAGTACCATTGTCGTTTCCATTGCGAAGGGAAGTGTTGATGGAAGATCTCGCACCGAATGGTTGTAATCATTACCTTTAGTATACTGTAGTGTCCCAAGGTACGCTATGCGAAGTTTCTCCCAACAATTAAGAGATTATAAAATCTTTAAGAGCATAATGAACTTATCTGCAATGACGGAAATTCAAAAAAAAATTGTTAATTGAAGTATCTCGACTTTACTGATAATAATGCTCCCTTACTTAAACTATTGTCGTGCAATAAATTGACTTCCTCGCAATAATTAAACCTTAGGAATTTATTTACAGCTTTAATATTGAATTACTCGCAAAACTCAAAATTTGATAAAAAGAATTGGCCCTGTAGTGATAGGATACGATCTCTTAATTGAATGAGATAGGAAGGGATGAGATTCAGTGTTGCATCATAGGGCAGGTGAAAAATAAAATCACTCAAATTAGAAATGACGAGCTTTGCGCAATGATGTTTCAGCCAGTTAATTTGCATACTTAATCATTCAAAGAACAAAAAAAAACAAAGAAAAGGAATAGTTCAATATGCCAATATAACAAATTATCATTAAATCAGGCTAAAGTGCGTAAAAAATTATAAAATCAAGCAGCGGCAAAACGAAAATCAACTTAATTAGATATAAACACAATAAAAAACAGACAGTGATATCTCCCCCGCAATTGAAATATATAAATCAGAAATAAATCAGAATTGAAATTGAGACTACAAGCATGTGGCCGTTATACAACTAATCACGCCGACAGTTGAGTGAGCAGTAAAGTAAAAAAAAAAATAATGCAGATTAGGTTACACAAAAAAAAACTAATAGGTAGCAATAAGAGAACTGCAATGCGGTTTAAACTGCATACAGGCAATAACAACAAACAAAAAAAAAATAGACGAAGAATTTACGTATACATAATTGTATTGTAATGTAATTGTAAAGTAAAGAAACCAGTTCGTAGACCAACAATTCTAAATAAGCTAGCTGAATCAAATTCACTAAAGAATTCATTAAAATACAGCCTTGCAAGGGTAAGGTGAAAATAAAACAATTACGTTAACAAAATGACTGATAACTTACCAACAAGCAATGACGCGGGAGATTAAATGACTGCGCTAGAAACTACAGCATCCTTTTCTCAGCTTACAGGTTCATCTATAGATCTCTCTACATTTAAAATTAATAAAAACGGGTTAGCTTTAACAGCTAAAGCCGTGAGCACCCAATTTCTACATGCGAAATCTGGCGTAAAGATGAAATTGTGAGGCTTTCTTAATGGCATCTAAATACGTTTCTGTAAACCCCGGTATCATTAATAACAACGATTAAACTGAGGTTTATCAAGCCATGTTTGTCCACGCATCAAGTACTCTACACGTGCGAAAATCTAAACAATCAACAATGCCAACTCATTTCAACAACGAGGGGAGGCACACTGTACTGTTTGACGCGGTGTCTTTTTTTCAAATTTCAACTAAATAAGCGTGTTTGCGACATAGCGAGCTGGTAATTAATTTACTACCGCATTACTACGCTTTGTGATCAACAGACAACTCTGTGATATTCAATATCTTGTGATAATTAAATAATAACTTTTTGTAAGGTAATGGCCGATTTTCAATAGGTTATACAAGCTTTTTGAGTTGCTAGGTGCGAGCTTTAACCTACATTCAAGTACCTACTTACGCTCAAATATAATCCTAGAAATAATCGTTTAATCAGAAACACTTAACGGGTTAAGGTACGCGGTTTAAACTCAAGACGGTGGCCATTATTTATAGATATGTTGTTTACACACCTGCTTCGCTTGTTAGAACGAGAATGATGTGATTATTTATCGATACGTTTGGTTACACGACCATTCCAATTTTGTGAAAAAGTTATATCAAAACTAACACAAAAAAATTCGCGTTTTAATTTTATTAAAGCAGAAACGATAATATATTTACAGCCGCAATTTACTATTACGGTATGTAACAAAACAATAGAACGGTACGACTCAATCGAACCCCAACTGCAACTGTTTTACTCCAAAAGCCACCCCAATTTTGAAAGTTATAAAAAGACAAGATGTATTACGCGGGAATAATTTAATTTTTATTTTTAAAATAAGTATTAATTTTTAAAATATGCACCGGCGACATTTTACCCAATTTCGCGCATATAAAAGTTCTAACCTGTTTGTCAGGATGGTTACGCGTAAGGCTGTTTCTGTCATATGGGGAACACCTATTTTTCTACCCCAACCTGTGTTTTCTTCCTCTTTTTAACCCTGAATTACATACCTGTAAATAAGTAGCACCTTTGTATTAACAATCATACCGGGTGGACAGATAAAAGGACGCGTGGACTAGATTCAAAAATTTGGTGTTCGTTTGCGATTGTCAATTAAAAGAGCAAATTAAGTTTACTTGACAAGACTAGAGTTTTCGTTCATTGCGAGGATTTATTTGTGAAGAAAGAATTGAAGATTCAACTGGTTATTTATTTCCAATCAATAAAAAGATCATTTGTGCACAAGCCCGGTCCCTTTTTAAATTAAAGTTCGAGTAATTAAGATTGATGACTTTTACACCAAGCTTGCGTTACTTCCTTTTCATTGCGTGTGGATATTTTGAAGCTTTTATAGACAGCACCAGTCCAGGAGCCCTACTACCGATTTGTGAAGGGTAAGCAAGTTTTTGTTTGTTTTTGAACATTGCTATGGTCTACTAGCGTTTATTTGTGTTGTTTGCGAATTATATTAATTTCTAGATTTGAAACAAACTGACCAGTTCTGATTTATGACTGTCTGTGATTTGATTTATGTTTTTTATTACCCTACATCCAAAACAACACCATAGCGACACCCGACCACAAAGCTGTCAACATCCTCACTTATTGTATTACACCGATCGTACTACCGTTTTCGCTCGTAAGAAAATAGCCTAACTATACCCGTTGTAGGTTTAAACTACATTCTAGAGATTATGCTGTTTTCTGGTAACGTCGTAATAAAGGTTTTAAGATTCACACTTCGAGAACTGGAAATTCTGTCGTACACCATGTTTCCAAAATTTGGTATATATAGTACACTATTGTATGTTTTCTTCAGGTCAATTGTGAGGGTTGGCCAGTTTTTATTTTATTTTCTAGAAAATATTTTTATCACTCCAGTGGTGTATCGTATGATTTTCTTTTCCCTTACCATTTCCAGTGCTTAGAAAAAAAAATTTATACTGATATACTGGCAATCATTACTTTTTCTATATCGTTTCTTTAACTCTTAACAAATGAATCACATTGAATAGAGTGAACTGATGGTTTAGACTACGCTTACTACTTGGTAATGAGTAGAACGGAATAAAATTTATATTTAAAATCTATTCGAAAAAAGCTTTCGAGTGAGGCCCATATTTGTATACAGTACCTATTAACAATTTCACCGATCTTCAGCTTTGACTTAGCAGGGTTTACCCAATAAAAGTCAATAAATCGTAAATTTTTACTTGATATGTTATCCATTAGCGAAAACTGTGCAGTTGCCCTATAATCGTAGACAGGAATACTGATCTTTGTAGAACTGAATGTTACTATTTAAATTATTTAAGGTTCACCCACTGCAGATCTTTCTGACTGACCCAACCTACAAAATCTAATATGTTCTTTACGTTTAGTTTAGGGCTTTGACTGTATACCTTTCTTAGAGAACAAGAAAACTTATACACTTCAGAAACCGACAGCAAATTTGCTGCCAGGAGCAAAAGATATAATATATTATAGATTCAGCCAATTAGAAAGATCTGCAGCGGCCGAACACACATTAAACGTTCAACTAATACCTTCAAGGGAAATTTACAAGATCAAATTTTTGTATTAAATGTTTTTGATAAGATTGTATTTTGGTTTTGATATGTTGATGATGTTTTAGCATATTATGATAGTTCATCCGATTTTATTGATGAGTTCTTAATTAATATTAACAGTTTACAGTCTAACATGAAATTTACTCTAGAGAAAGAACAAAATAGAGGCGTTAATTTTCTAGATTTATACACACTTAATCATACAGACATTACAATTTCAAACTATTTATGTCACCAACACACATAAGTTAGCCGCATATAAACCATATTAGCACATTGCGCAATTTCATTACCATTAAACCACATAAATTTTAATAACGAAGTATCAATCATAAAACAAGTGGCACAAAACATATTCGAGACATTAGCTAAAAAGCAAGGTTACAAATTATCTATCAAACAGAAGACTTTCACCAGACAAGCAACGAAGCGTTACTCATTAATTGTATTATTATACAGAGCAAAGCAACAAATGGAAAAATATTTCATTAAGCTTTCAAAAAAAATTTTACTGGGGATCGATTCAGCAATCCAAATAACAAAAAAAAAATACTTTGACATATGTCACTTGACCACTGTCATGGCGGCAAATTTAAAACATTCACCTGAAATTTGTAAAAAGTGGGGTTAGAATATCGAAAAGTTTCAAAGAAAAAAGTTGTTCAGAATTCGATTTTACGTATGTGTCAATTTTCAAAAGATTCAAGGACGTTTGAAAATAATTTTTTGAATTGTTTTCTGGAAATTAAAAAAAATAATTTTTTTTCGGTTGGTTTACATAAAACAGAGTAAAAGTTGCAAAAAAATCCCAGTGCAAAAATTTTCCCCCATACTCTCGCAAAGAATTGGAAAAAACTATAATATTAATTCGTAGACCTCTGACCTTGTTACAATGACCTATAAAAAACAAAATCTTTAACTAAGAAATTTAGAATTATTTTCAATTCCTTCTGAATGATCCATCCATTCTTCTATTCTACACTTCACTAAGTCAGTATATATATTTTTTTGGATTTGCTTGAATAACAAATAAAAATTTTATAAGAAAGAGTAATGCCAGTTGTATTTTATTCATACTTTCATGCTTGTTGCAATCACATATAGAAACCAAAAATCATTAATTGATCCAGGCGGTCTTAAATAAAAAACAATTGTAGCAATCATAACTGTACATAGTATTTTTCATGTTATTATTAAAGCCTGTCAACATTTCGATTCTAACTCTTGTATTTTTTAATTTTTGCTATATTTTTTACGTTTACGGTTAGGTTTACCGTTTTTGTTTGTTTTTATTGTTGTCTGTGATTATTAAGTGTCCAAAATGCCTCCAGTCCTGTCAGTGGCCGAAAAGATCGAAATAGGGCTGGTTTACTGAGATAAGCATAAGACAGCCAGAGAGACAGCAGATATAATGGGTCATTTACAAGGAATTGAAAATAATTCTAAATCTCTTACTTAAAGTTTTTGTTTTCTATATACGATTGCAACAAGGTCAGAGGTCTGAAAATTAATATTTTTAGTTTTCTCCAATTTTTTACGGGACAATAATGCGAACTTTTTTGTATTTTTTACTCTGTTTTATGTAAACCAAGCAAAAAAAATATATTTTTTAATTTCCAAAAAACAGACCAGACATTAGGTGTTGTTCAAACGTCCTTGAATCTTTTTCGGTAAAATCCGATTCTGAACAACATTTCTATTTAAAACTTTTCGATATTTTTACATCTAACCCCACTTGTTACACATTTAAGGCTAATTGTTTAAATTTGCCTCCATGGCAGTAGTCAAGAGACATATGGCAACGTAATTTTGTTTGTTAATGGGTATGCTGAATCGATCTCAAGTAAGTTTACTCGTGGAAAACTTAACGAATATATATATATATATATATATATATATATATATATATATATATATATATATATATATATATATATATATACATATATTATAAATTTCTCTATTTCGTCCCAGACGACCGCTGATGAAGATAGCTTAGCTAGTGAAACGCGTTCGGTTTTTTTTTTTTAATTTTGTGTGGTACGTGGGTGTGTTTTGTTTATTACGGGTGCTGTCACAGTTTCAGTGTTTCAGGTTTTTACAGTGAGATGGCTTCCCCGTCAAGGTTAAGGAAAAAGTACTTTAAAATAAACAGTAAGATATTTTTAATTAATACTGACATCAAATTTCTAAAAGATTGCCGCAGGTTAGATGTTTTCAAAGTTTTATTAATGTTGCTATAGTCTGTCCAAACCTCCAAATTAAGTACGGGTTCTTATAGAGTAACTCGCTCTTTTACTATCTTTAGTCATTTCTAAGTAACGCTATCCTTGTTCTTCATAGCGATGTTGTCAAACGTAAAATGTAATTTAATAACAAATCAATATCAACTACGTGTACTGTCAAATTTATTCCTTGTTTCTTCTACGATATTTATTAAATTAAGCTAATTCCATTTATCAAAATCGTTCTTTTCAGAACGCTTACATCTCATTCACGCGTTTTACAAGGTAATGATGAATAATTTCTATAATTGTATGATTGAGGTTATTTTGTAGAATTTTGTATCATATGGAGATGGAAGCTGAATGTGGTCCTGCAAACATAAAAAGACGTAGTGGAAAACACTACAGCCGTAAGGAGACATAATGCCTCATTATGAATGTAGGTATTTAATAATTTCTTGGCCACAATGAACGTTACTGCAGCTGTTAACGAAGAAAGCAAAGCTTTATGTTTCATAGTATCTGTGCTATCAAACAGGAAGACCAAACCGGAGCGGTAGCTAGTCTGAAAAAACGCATGAAACGAAAAGGTGTACAAGTCAATGATCGTCTTCATATATATATATATATATATATATATATATATATATATATATATAACCAGAATATACAGTCAATTATTCGACGTAAAGCGCACAATTCTTTCATTGAAAACATTTCACCAACGATGAATAGTATCCTTTCTTCCATTAGTGGTGATGATGATCTACCAAATTTTGAACGCAGTACACTATTCAACCTCTTGAAAGATATGGGTTTTGAGTTTCAAAAGATGCGACGCAAGAGTATCCTTGTTGAACGTGATGGCATTAATACTTAAGATGCATCATAAAGTTCCGAGAAGAAGGTACTTAGCCTTTTTATTCGATCTCTACTTACGTGTTAATAAAATAATGTCGTATTTCGCAAAATTAACAATGTTCACTTCGTAGGTAAATATATTATATACACCGATGAATCGTGGATTAAAGTAGGGCATGGTGTGACTCCACTATTGAAAGTGGTCGGCAGGCATTCGTTCAAGGGCTCAGTACAGGTTTAAATTCACCAAGTGGTCTTGGACCCCGATTTGCCTTAGTTCATGCTGGTGGCGATAATGGTTTTATTCCTGGCGCGGAACATACTTTCCTCTGTAAAAAGAACACAGCCGATGTGCACAATGCAATGAATGCAGACACTTACGAGAAGTGGTTTATCAATTCATTCCAAATATACCACCAAATTCAATTATCGTTATTGACAATGTTTCTTATCACAGCAGGAAGGTTGAGAAGATTCCAATAATGGCGTGGCGAAAAGAACAAATTGTAGATTGGCTTAGTATGAAATAAATTACCATTGAAGGTAACATGTTGAAGCGAGACCTATTGGCTACTGTAGCACAAGTGAGGCATATATTGCCTCCTTACCACTGTGAATCAAACCCAATAGAAATTGTGTGCGAACAAATCAACCATCATATTAAAATGAATAACAAGACTGTTAAAGACATGGAGGAATTAGTAAAGTTTGGTTACGAAAAAGTGACGATTGAAAATTGGCAACATTACACAGGGTCCGCCAATAGTGCGTGGACGAAGCTTTATGAGTGTATACAATATCGTTTTCAAAATTATTTATTGCAGGATTGTGTGGGATCTTTCGGGTTACAATTAGAAAATATTTTCGCAAAAATTACTACTCGTATACAGGGTATTACAACACAAAGTTATATTTTTTTAAATGGAACATACCGTATATTATTATAAATTTGGATTCCCTGGTTAATTTTAAGGGCACTTTATTCAATATATGAGGTATCTTAAACGCGCAATTTAGGCGCTGCATTCCATTTTTTGAAAATTTAGAGGTTGAAAAGAAAAATTGTAACAACCGTATGGAGAAATGTGTAACACAAAAATTTTAATGGTTGATTAGTCATAGACTGTGCTACATAAAATCGTAAAAATAGTACTATTCTTATTTAATTTTCGAGATATCGTAATGCAAAGTATAAGATTTTCAATCATAGATAACTTGATTTTTTTAAATGGAAAGGTGTACATTGTTTTACATTGTTAGATAGGACATTTAATTACATTTTTTATGATATAACATTGTTGGTATTTATGTTTTGCCGTTTTTGATAATCCAGCTTTTTACTGAATTTGTAAAGTTTAAGATTTTAATCATAGATAACTTGATTTATTTAAATGGAAAGGTATACATTGTGTTACATTGATAGATAGGAAATTTAATTACAATTTTTTGATATAACATTGTTGGTATTTATTTTTGCCGTTTTTGATAATCCAGCTTTTTACTGAATTTATCGATTTTGGAAGAAAATAATATTAAATTAAATGTTCAAATTGTCGACCACGCTGATTTAGACAATACTGAATAATTTTAATAAAATAAGCTTCAACCCGATCGAACATATTAGGAGTAATTGTAGCAAAAACATTTCTAATTCGCAATTTCATATTCTCAGCAGTTGTTGGTTCTTCCTCATATACTTTATTCTTCACAAAGCCCCAAAGAAAAAAATCCAATGGAGTTATATCGGGAGATCTAGCTGGCCAAGGTATCGGTCCTTGTCTTCCTATCCAATTTTCGTGAAACGTCGAATTTAACCACTGGGTTACAATTCTGGCATGATGAGGAGGTTCCCCATCTTGTTGGAAATACATACCTCTTCTTTGAGCCAAAGGTACATTCTCCAATAAATGATATAATTCGTTTTCTAGAAAATTATGATATTCTACCCCAGTGAGTGTGCCATTGAAAAAAAAAGGACCAACAATAGTTCCGCCGAATATACCTGCCCAAACATTCACTGACCATTTATTTTGAGAGACTAACCGAAATTAGTGTGGATTTTCATCTGAATAAAAATGAAAATTATGTCTGTTCACAAATCCATTTCGATGAAATGTACATTCGTCGGTAAATAATATCCCCGATATAAAATTTTCGTTCGCATTTAACTGTTGTTGAACCCACTGGCAAAAATTAATTCGATTTTGAAAATCTTGTTCTTTCAGCTCTTGATGTAATTGTACATGATAGGGGTGAAATTTATTTTTCTTTAACATTCGTCTTACAGAAGTTTGACTGATTTCTAAATTGTCACTTAATTTCGGAATACTAACGTGGGGGTTTTCAACTGTAGCTACAAGTACACGAAATTCATTTTCTTCATTTGTAACAACTTTAGCTCTTTCATTTTTAAGATATCCAACACTTTCAGTACTTTCAAATCTTTCTAAAAGATTGCGAAACGATTCTTCTCTTGGTTGTCTTCGATCAGGATAACGCTGCCCGTAGATTCGACGGGCCAATAAACAATTTTGTTTGATTCTCCAAGCACAAATATCATGTCAACTAATTCATTTTGCAAAAATTACTCATTATAATTCTTAAATAAACGTATTACGTATATGATGTTCATAAGTTAAGCGTCAAACATTCACACTGCAATAAAGTAATTAACTCAGTTACGTTTGAACATACACGCGAAATGACAAAACAGATACTATTGCTGAATTTTGTTTCTAACATTCTTTTGTTTTCATAGCTTGATGTGATTTAAACAATTCTACATACATATGTAAACCTACGAAAATCGACAAATTCAGTAAAAAAGCTGGATTATCAAAAAGCGGCAAAAAATAAATACCAACAATGTTATATCAAAAAAATTGTAATTAAATTTCCTATCTATCAATGTAACACAATGTATACCTTTCCATTTAAATAAATCAAGTTATCTATGATTAAAACTCTTAAACTTTGCAAATTCAGTAAAAAAGCTGGATTATCAAAAAACGGCAAAACATAAATACCAACAATGTTATATCAAAAAAAATGTAATTAAATTTCCTATCTAACAATGTATACCTTTCCATTTAAAAAAATCAATTTATCTATGATTGAAAATCTTAAACTTTGCATTACGATATCTCGAAAATTAAAAAAGATAATATTACTATTTTTACGATTTTATGTAGCACAGTCTATGACTAATCAACCATTAAAATTTTAGTGTTACACATTTCTCAATACGGTTGTTCCAATTTTTCTTTTCAACCTCTAAATTTTCAAAAAATTTAATGCAGCGCCTAAATTGCTAGTTTAAGATACCTCATATATTGAATAAAGTGCCCTTAAAATTAACCAGGGAATCCAAATTTATAATAATATACGGTATGTTCCATTTAAAAAAATATAACTTTGTGTTGTAATACCCTGTATACGAGTAGTAATTTTTGCGAAAATATTTTCTAATTGTAACCCGAAAGATCCCACACCATCCTGCAATAAATAATTTTGAAAACGATATTGTATACACTCATAAAGCTTCGTCCACGTACTATTGGCGGACCCTGTATAAGTCATGTAAAGATCGTTGAAGGTAAGATGTGGGTAGCTGATAACCTTTAAGATGATATTGCAGAGTTTATAATCAACGTTACATAATCATAATCAGAAGACTTAGGAAACGATTCAAGCGATAAACAGTACCGAAAAACAAAAAAAATTACCAAAATACGAGGTGGCCATTAAATTGAAATAAAATGTTTTACAGCGTCAGTCTCCTTATTTAGTAGACTTCCTATATTATATTACAATGCAAATAAATGATGCAGCTATAATCAAACTTTAATAAAATTATTATTTTGTTTATATACTGCAAACTCTTTCCGTAGGCAAAGGATAAAGTTACCATTTGCTCATGCTGTTGTTTATAAAGCTTCTTTCACAATCCCATTTACAGGGTAATCTAACCCATTATATTGCCATGTAATGTACCCGTACATTACATATGCCTATTTCGCTATTCTAAAAAATACAGTTCAAAGATTCGATTTGTATAGATTAAGGGTAGTCTTTTTAGGTACATTCATAAGTACATTGCAGATTTATCTAAATTAGTATTGCATTGCAAATATTTTTATTAATTTTGAGGTTAGAAATTGTGTCTCTCGTACCGTAGATATAGTATTATTATAACGGTAATACAGATCATAGGGTCAGTAATCTATTGGCATAATAAGTTTGGCAATCCTGCAGTAAGCCCCATACTGAATTTGGAGCGTTAGACAGGCTATAGTAATTCATATGCTGGCAAAAAGTCGCTTGCATTTTTCAAGCGGAAATGGCTAGATTTAAAAATTAAATGTCATTATTCAAAACTAACAAAGTTAGAATTAGAAGCTTATGACACATTTAAAAGTGGTAACAGGTTCAAATGCTAATGAATTAGAAGAGTGGATTACCTTCTTTGCATCACTTCGGTGAGTTAATTGGTCATAAAATAATTACCAAAATAATTATTCATCAGAAGAAATTGTTAAAATTATGTAGATTCAACAAATAGGTCAAGCAGAGTTGTTATGACAAACGAAAATATTGTTACTAACATATCTTCTAAGACTTTTAACAAAGAAAAATATGGAAAAAAATGCAATGGCACGTTAGACAAGACAGTAAAATTTAAATTTCGGAAAATACCCAACAGGAGTCAAAATTGAATTTAAATAATTCAGAACTTTGATTGTTAATGAGCTCAAAAGTAGAAATTGTTATTATCTCAAAGCAGATAAAGCCAATCAAGTAGTCATTTTAAACAAAGGGGATTATTTTGATTTAGTCAAGGAACTCTTAGATTCATGTGCTTATTAAGTCCTTGCCAAAGATCCTCTTCCTAGAATGATTACTTCAACTTACCTCAACTAGGTAGATCTTATTAGAATGTAAAATGAGTCTTAGATGATTCTTAGATATCCAATCCGGTACTACCTAGAATGTGTTTCAGGCCTAACATTCATAAACCAGGTAATGCTACGCGACCCATGGTTTCTGGTAGCACTTACTAATATGCTGTCGAAATGGTTGTGTAGTAAATCTCATAATCTCTCCTGCCAACAGCCCAACTCTAGTGTTTCAAATTGGGATGAATTTATTGATAAAATTAAAAACATTGAACTTACATAATCTCTCCTACCAACAGCCCAACTCTAGTGTTTCAAATTTGGATGAATTTATTGATAAATTCAAAAACATTGAACTTACAGAAGATGAAATTTTAGTCTCGTTCAACGTTTTTTCACTGTTTCCGAGCGTTTCAATAGATGAAACCTTAGTTTATTTAGAAGACGTTTTAAAAGAAAACCATTTGGTCGATACAGAAGTAGAAGAGTTTGTAACAACTCTTTTTCGTGTTGTATAAAATATACCTCAATTTAGGACCTTTCCTTCATTTAGTTCTAAATACAAGAAAATTTTAATTACTGAAATATTGGTATGAGGTAGGCAACTTAATTT
Source organism: Vesta saturnalis (assembly GCA_036346205.1). Classification (NCBI taxonomy): domain Eukaryota; kingdom Metazoa; phylum Arthropoda; class Insecta; order Coleoptera; family Lampyridae; genus Vesta; species Vesta saturnalis. The sequence continues at coordinate 2,141,464 of JARFJB010002375.1, read as the reverse complement.
GCATATCTTCATATATTAATTCTTTATATATATTTATGTATATATTTCTTTAAGGTATATTCCCATAAACTGTTTTCTAGTCGGAGTTGCCCAATGCATCGTGACTTAATTCTATAAGCAACGCGACTGCGTTAAGTTAATCTGCTGATATCTTGTACACATGACCTCATCATCTACTTCGAAATCCTCCATTTTTCACTTCCTGTTTAACGTCGAAGCATGAAGCTGCTTCTTTTTGATTTTATTTGTTTATGTGAAAAACGCCATCAATTTAGTGGTAAGAGATATTTTTAATACATTTATATAAAATTTATAGCATTTTGTTCTTTTAGGCGTTTTTTTTTCTTTGCGTTTTAATAACGTTTTTACTTTAACTACACGTATATCATTACTTCAATTTACAACGTAATTGCATCTTAAGTACGCATTTGAATTTATTGTTGCGTGCATTTTTCGTTTTACGATCGCAATTTTTTTTGTGAATGGATACTTCCAAATAATGCAATAAGAAGTGGATTTAAAAATTTTAAGGGTTTTATAAAGACAAATTCAGTTTGAGGTGCGCCTGATAACATTATGTCAAGATTGCACCATGATGACGCAAGAATGACTTCATCCTGTTAACCTCTCCGTATTCATATTTAGATACCAGTGGTTGTCAAAAAGAAAAGTTTGTGTACAAAAATTTATAAGGTATTTATGTAGTGTTTTATTTAGTACTTTAAGAATAATTTTAAGACCTTCATTATTTCATCATTACATTTAATTCAATAAACATAGTCTGTATATTGTTATTTCTTTCATTTTTGTAAAGTCGGTTTAATTGTCCCGATAATTTAAAAAAAGACAATTTGGCGCCCGAGATAACTTCATTTTTTACATTCTTTATTATTAATCGTAAGTGGTAATTAAGCAAATCATTTTAGTGAACCTACCCTGTTAATCTACCGATGAGCCAAAGGCACAATTATAAGTGGTGTAAAGTTAGTATTTTTTTAGATAACTTACTTTACTATTATTTTAAAATTTAGTATACGTTACACACACCATTTTTTTATTACATGTTTCTTAAATTAATAGTTGTGTATGAAACAAAGCTTTTTTAAAAGTAACCATCAATTTTGCAAAAACGAACATTGTACGACAATGGGCAATAGCTAATCTTCGTTTCTTACGAATCTATTCATGGGTACATTTGAAACAGACTTAAAACGCGCTTTGCCTTATTTCCTAGAGTTTGGGTTATATAAGTGAATAATGTGTTTGCCATCCTTAATACTAAAATTTGCAATATTGATAAGATAGAAGCAAATGACAGACTCCCGTTTCTTGATACTCTGGCAACAAGAAATGGTAGTAAACTAGATATAGATGTTTATTGTAAAGAAACTAGCACTAAACGGTTCATAATCAATGACTCCAATCAATCTAGACCTAGACAGCATTTATTCGCGGCTTTTAATTCTTTGAGTTATAAATTGCTTAATTTTCCTCTTTCAGTACAAAATTGTAATAAAGAATTGGGTACTATTAAAGAAATTGCCGAATAGAATGGGTTTTCAAATGAAGTGATTGTGAATATAACTAGGAAACAAACACGTAGGATGAGGGTTGAGAATGTAACTACATTAAGTAACGGTGAAATAGAAAAGAAGTACGTAAACTAGCATACTCTCCTGCTTATACAAAAGATCAATCTAAAATCTTTTCGAAAATTAATTTGAAAACAATCACTACTTCAGGATAATAGTTTGCAAACTCTTTTAGGCAATCCAAAAGATCACGTGGACAAGCAGGAAAGATCGGGAATTTATAAAATTAATTGTAAAAATGGTGAACAAATATATGCAGGGCAAACTAAACGACCTATCAAAATTCGGTTTAAAGAACATTTAGGTCATATCAAATAAAAACGTTCGGATAAGCCTGCCGTGGCCGTACATATGTTGGATAAAACATGTCATTACCAGGTACGAACTTGATTGCTGTGAAAGTATAGATCTTCAAAAACAAACAAGTTCTAATGAATAATGACGATCAAGGATCTTTAGGATACTCAGAACTCAATAATCCTTGTATGTATATTAGACATTTCTTCAGTTCATCCCCACCGAGCTGGTAGCGTAGTGGTGACACAACCTGCTTAACATTCAGGCGGTTTTCCTCATACACATCTAGCGGCATGGTCACTGCATATATGCACACCATGTGCGCATGCTGGGGTAGTATTCTCCCCCTCAGAACCCTAACTCCGTTCTTTCCGATCCTATCCTGACCACAGCCACCCTTAATCCCATCATGTATATATACGTAATCCGTGATTGTAGCTGAAGGAGCTCGGAAAGCTCTAGGAGCCCGCCTTCCCCCTTGGGGAGGGAATGATATACGTAGCCTTTTCCTTTTTTCTTCAGTTCATCCCAGTCGACCGCTCAAGATGATAGCATCTCAGGTATTTTTTAAACTTTGTGTGGATGTATTTTGTTTATTAATTTGTATGTTTAAATCTAGAAACTTAGTACGTTCTTTCTCTGGTGTATATTTTATGTTAAGATGTAGATTGCTAATATTAATTAAAAATCATCAATGAAATCTCATGAACTGTCAAAACAGGATAAAATAGTGACATGCCGAAATCAAAATACAATCTTATCGGAAACATGTTTTCATTTGTACTTTAAGTTGTTTGTTATTATGTAGTTTCTTACATCTAATCACCTAATCTTATTTTAGTTAACAAACTAAACCGCATAATAACAAACAAACTAAAGTACAAATCAAAACATACTACTAAGAATTCTTTAGATCTAATTAATAAACTGCAAAACATAAAGTTACCATTACATAGTAAGCCTGTAAGTTTTGATGTTACTAGTATGTTTTCTCAAGAATGTATGCGATTATTAAATAAATTTTTATTTAATAATAATGTTTAATTAGTTACAAGAATGGAGTTCATTCAATCAAATGATCTCTGTGTTAAGCAAAATTATTTCACATTCAATGATAGGATTTATCTAGAAAAAAATGGTTTACCAACTTCGCCGATTTTAGCTAGTAGTTTTATGGATAATTTAGAAGATCAAAGTTTTTAATTAATACCAAAGATTTACATTCTAACATAAAATGTACACTAGAGAAAGAACATAGTCATTCATTTTTTTAATTTTAAGCATAAAAATTAAAAGTTCTGCATAATCAGAAAACCTACAAATGCAGAAATTACAATTCCAAACGACTCATATCACCAAAAAAACATAAATTAGCTGTATAGAGATCTTTAGTGCACAGAGCAATGTCATTACCCTTCGCCCAAACGAATTTCAATAAAGAAATAGCAATTATACAACAAATTGCGCACACAAATGGTTACATTTCAAACATAATCGACACTTTAGTTAAAAATCAAGAGTATAATTTATCTATGAAAAACATTTCCCCTGTTAACATAGAAACGAGGGAATATATACTGGGTGTCCGAGTAAGGGTACGGAGCAGCTGTATCTCGACAATGGTAGGGCCTAGAGGTTTGGCAAAAAATCCTTATAAGTTAGATAGGCAAGAGAAATAGCTGGAAATTATTTTGAAGTTCGTAATTTGACCGCAAGGAGGCGTAATTACTATGAAGAAACAGAATTCGCGCTATCTTAGAAAGTTAAACATCATTTGACAGCTTGGGTAATACCGCACCATTTTGCTTTACATTTTTTCGTACATATCATAATAAGGAAGGATTTGTCAATACTTGCATTTTAATATCGCCTGAAGCGTTCAACCGATTTGAATATTTTTGGTCTCATTTGAAGGAGTATTTTATGCTATTTTAAAGAAAATTTTTTGGTAAACTGTTTAGTTTAAATTAAATTAACTATAGGGCGTTATCTGTAGCGTTTACGCGTTTTTGTAATTTTCGGAAAAAAGTTAAATGGAAAGGTACTACTTTCTTGAAAGACTCTAAACATAAAAATAGCAAAATTTTAGTGAAAACCGCATCCCGATATCTCCAACCGATCTTGATTTATATGAGAAAATGTCAAAAATTGGAGTGCTTAAGTTACCTTATCGATCAGAACAAATGCCGTAACCATGGTAACTGATGTAATTTAGCACAAAATCGTTAACACGTCGAGACTTCCTTCACACTTTATCCAGGCTTAGGTCTGGTTCAAAATTAGTTTTGAAACGTGTTTAAAGGCCAACGGGCCAACTTAACAACAGAACAAATAAAAAAGTTATAGCTCATCGTCTAACTTCCCAAGATACCGTAAATTTTATGTTCCTTCATAGTAGTTATGCCCCCTAGCGGTCAAATTACGAACTTCAAAATAATTTCCAGCTATTTCTCTTGTCCATTTTACTTATAAGGATTTTTCCCAAACCTCTAGGCCATATGTCGAGATACAGCCGCTCCGTGCCCTTATCCGGACACCAGTATATATATATATATATATATATATATATATATATATATATATATATATATCAATTTCATATTATGGAAAATATGAAAATAGCTTTCAAAATTAATACCATCGTTTATTTAATGTAAAAGATTATAAATTGACCTGCACATTATGTAACTCTGTTTATATTGAATATACATGAAGGAACTTTGATATTAGATACAAAGCACACATTAAATGTCACAAATATAAACACACCCACAAATCAAATTATGCCTAGCATTTCATTGTAAATGACTTCACAAACTAACAATAAATTTTGATATGTTTCTAATAAAAAAGACAAATTAGATATTTTGGAGGCATTCTAAATTTACAAACATATACAGAAAGTACGTTTAATGAACGAACATGTTGATTTTATAGATTCGCCTTTATTTTATATATAGAATTATGATTTAAATCCATTTTCCGTAGAGAAATTATAAAAAAGAAATTATGGAATTATATTGTATTCAAAATTTTAGTGCTATTGGATATATTATTCTTCAAAAATATCCGAAAATGCTTCACTTACAGTTTTTGGTTTGAAAACCTTTGCTCATGCTAATTTACTAAAGAGTGGATGAGAGACAGTACGTATTTAAGGTCATATCTACACTTAAACCTCATCCTGGCACAGCTCTAAGATATTGCTGAAAATCTATTTGTTGCGTACGAATCTCTTCTTCACAGTAAATTAACATAGATATCCATTAAAATAACTACATATTATACATCTATGCTTTGACTAAAACGAAGTAGTCATCGTCAAGCTTATAAATAACAAACTTTAAGTTACATTTTATAAAATTTGTGGATGTGACAATATGTGTTTGTTACTAATCGATATTTCATTTTGAGTATTTATGGATTTATATTTCATTTTTTCACAAGTTTTTAAACGGTATATGCTTCTTGCTGATGTAACCAGTGTTTAATATTCTACACTGTATGGTTATCTGTTCGAATATTAAGGATCATAATGAAAGGGAGCTCAAATCACTCATAAGAGTATTAGGTCATTGATTCATTTACGCAAAAACATGTAACGGATACGCCAAACAAGCACAAGAACAACCAACATAATAGAATGCCAAAAAGATACAAGGAAATTAACGACTATTTATGTTAGTTTAAGTGACTTCACCCGATCACTAGCCAATTTGATTGGTGTGTGTGTGTGTGCATGCGTGCGTGTGTGTGTGGGTGCGTGGGTGCGTGCGTGCGTGTGTGTATGTGTATATGAGAAAGAGAGAAAACATGCCCTAGCTTAATCAATCAATAAGAATTTGGTCATTCATTAGTTACAGTTCTATTATATGTGGTTATTACATGTAATTAATAGGTTTACGGTACGTTAGTTAAATATGTATTTCAGTTTTTTGTGTCTCCTATTGATCGTCGTGGATAGGACTTGCGCTTCCTCGGAAGCAGATGCAACGAGCTAGTCCCTCGGAACACCAATAGGGCTCGTAATCCTGGATTTCGGAATAAATCTTTGCGGCTGTTACCTGTAATTGAACGCAGAAGATTATTAGCATTATTAGTCGGTGTGTCAATTGAGTTGTATTATGTTGTAATAGTGTCTGTTTTAATGAATTTTGTGTAACGAGCGGTAAATGTGTTTAATAGGGTTAACTGAATCGACCGGGCAAGCACCTTCTGAGCGTGTGTGAGGATCACTCCTTACAGATCAGTAGCAGATTGTGCCTTAACTAGTGCCTCTGCCACCTTTCGAATTAAAGGTAGATCCTTCGCCAAATCTAATCATCCGAGGCAGCTGAGAATTGCGTCCAATCCTAAACCGGGTGAAGTGGGCTTTCTCTCGTTCGTGGCTCTCACCGCATTCGGTACTTCAGCCCTCCCGCTACCGCTCGCCGTCGGTTTGGCGTTACTAACACCGGTTTAGACAACCCCTGAAGTCGGCCGGAGGATCACCACCGCAGTTCACGCACATTGCTCGGTTGGTACGTTGTTTAGTACATTCGCTGGAGTTGTGATGTCCTGTGTACTTGACACAGAGTGCCACCGCTCTACAGTTGCGTAACACGTACTCCATCTGCCGGATCTTCTTATGGTTATCTTCGGATGGTATCTGAACCAGCAGAAGCGAGATCGGTGGTCCTTGTTTCTTCATTCTGAAAAAAATGGTGATATAAACGTGGCGATCTTGCAGCTCCGAGCAAACGTCGCTTTCGGAGGTTTCTACGGGTAATCTCCGTAGAACCACCTTAAACGTACGTTCACCTTTTGTTTGATAGGTATGGTACGGTGTACTATACCATAGTACGGTTTACCATGCCTGTCAAACTAACCCTGAATCCCTCGGCCATTGCCTTCACACGTGTGAAGGCTTAATCTAACGTTAGCTGATTATAAGGGATGGGTCATTGTGCGCGCCATTTCGCTTTCAATAAATCCAGAAAAACTGCCCAACTATACATTAATTTATATGTACTAAATTATTTTTGAAATTTTGATTATGTTACATTTCTCGGACCAAAATGGTATTTTTCATTCCATACTTTGCAGGTTTGTACTCTACCTACAAATTTCATCTCCTCTGAGATGTGTAACCTACTATTTTTTGATGGAGAATTATAATTATAGCATCCGAAATAAGTGCTGATCAATGTTGACGCTGATTAGCAAATTGTGCTCTGTTAAATATTTATGCTACAAACATTTATTTTTCTTCTTACAACTTTAATATGATTAACAGCAAGCATGCTCCTGCATAGTTTACGGGAATAAAGAAATGTTTTATTAAAGTTTGAAAACTAACGCTTCATTACATTACTTCAAAAATATACATTATAAAAAAGTTTTTCTATCAATAATATTTAGGATAAAGTCTAAACTTTATATTTAATAAATGGCTATAGAAGTAAAAAGTTAATAAAAGTTGTAGAATTTATATAGAAATTATTTCTGTACAAGTCTTAGCAAATTTAAAATTTTTCATTTGCCGACACATTCAGATTTTCATCTTGTCAAACTTTTAACTTTATGTGATTAAAAAAGAAAGAGGGAAGATGTTTCAAAGCATACATCGTATACAAATATTGCAAAACAATCAAGTTTTCTAATGGTGGTGTTGTAACCTCATTTTAACTGTTTTTGTGTTTGACCAACACATTCTCATTTATCTTCTCTCTCAAACATTTTATAAATCTGCTTGATGTGAGATAAATAAAAAGATTTGAACATTGGGTAGATGCCAAGAGTTAGAAAAAAATTTGCCTTTATTTTTAAGGAAAAGCAAATTATGAAATAGATTGTGCCATTTTTGAAATTGTGTGTGATACCAACAATAATTCTGAACTAAGTATGAATTATTTTCGAGTACATTTTTATTATTTCAACTTTTTCAACCAACCAGTAGTTTTATATGTCAGTTGCTTAAATTTTGAGATTTCTGCTCAAACTTCTTTTGTGTTTATCACGTATTGTTTAATGTAAATCAGTTAATTCTTTTAATAATCATTAAAAATCATACAATATTATAATATATTTAATTTTCTGGCAGACCGATTTGTTTTTTGTTAATATTTTGTAAACAGATTGCTTTAATTGCGGTTTATTCAATTAAAAAGAGTATCGTTAATGTTGTTACTGGCCAAACACACACTAGCGCAACAGTCCGTAAAAGTAATGTGCAGGCAACGGACATATCTCAGTGGTATGGGATGGGTTCTTCCCTAACGCTCCAAAAGGGCACTCGTCGCAACTCCATAACGTTAAAATCGGGAAAAAAGTATCACAAAGGTGCCACCTGTTAGATAGATTTATAGCGGAAAAACGTTATGAACTAGCTCTTATTAATGGCCTAACAGAAAACCATAATATTCTCTAAAAATAAAACACCCGCCCTCCTGAAAATTCTACGCCAAGTTTACCTAATCCTCAATGAAATACTAAGCTTCACATAAAAGCATCTCGATAAACTTTAACGCAAAATTACTGGTTGAAACAACCAAAAATAAATAAATGGTCGATACGGCAATTAATCATTCAATTAAAAATGAAAACACGTCACAACAAAATAAACAAAGATGAGCAAATATCAATCAAGCCCTAAAATTTAATAAACGTAATTACCGGGGTCGTATAATGCGAAAAATACATGCCACGTACCCAAATAAATAAAATAAATTAGATTACCTTTACCATAAACCAGGTAAAACGGGGATTACTTTCGGTAAGTTGCTTCCTACAAAAATTTCAAAAAAAGTTCGCGAATGCTCGCAAAACAATCACAAACATGCAAATAAGTTAGATGTTCGGTCAACGATCTAATTACGTTACATTATAATTTAATACATCTTTTAAATGAACTTATCACCAAAATCAAAACAGCAAATACTCAAATTACTCATAAATATTGATGCTATCCAAAATGTCTAAACTTTTAAATTTGGATAAACGTCATAATACTAACGTCATGAGACAGAAATATTTACACTTAACACGTTCACTGCTTTATCGGTCTTCGGAGACCGATGCTAGACTTTGCACTGGTGCGGACTAAATATAGGGTCGCTAGTGTCCCAGTGCGTAACTTCCTTTGTTTTTGTCGTACATCATTTCATATTTCAATATATACTATTCACAGAATAAATATGCAGCTAACATGCAAAGTTAACCATCGGTCCCCGGAGACCACAACTGCATTGAAGTAATACTGGTATCATCTAAGTACGACATCGGTCTCCGGAGAGCGATACATCAGTCGTGGAGACACGTGCCCTGTTCAGTTTCCACGAAACTTGGAAGCAGTGTAGACGTGATAATGAGTTCTAACACAGGAAAATAATGAAAATCGTGAAGAAACAGTCAGATAAACAATCGCGAAGATAACCGATTGTCTCAATATTCAAGCGATGATTCCATAAAGGATAAAGACTGCATTATCTCTGGTAGTGATTCAGAGCCTGATAATGCAAATTATGCTGCGACAGGTAACTTGAGACAATTTATTTATGGATTGCATGTCATATTGAATCATTACAGCAAATAATACTGAATCCAGTAACGAAATTGATTCGGATAATGACGCGAATGAATCAGATTCAGAAACACAAGGTGACGATGTATGGAACGATATACTTCCTTCGTCATTCACTTTGAAGGATGATGCAGCTACTTACAGTTTTTATGAGAATAGCATAGCTACTGCATTGGGTCCTTTCAAGCTATTCTTATAAAATGATCTGTTGGACATCATATCCGATAAAACTAATAGTTATGCACGACAATTATAGAATGTGCTTTCCAAACACAAGTCTACACTGAATACCTGGAGTGATACCAACAAGCAGGCAATACTACGATTTTTTGGTGTAGTTGTAATGGGATCGAATTAGGTGCTGCATTAAATCCTTATTGGTCAAAGCATAAAATGTTTCGTAATAAGCTTATTGTGGATATTATGAAATGAGACGTTTTTTGTGCTGCTAAGGAGTCCCCACTTCTGCAATAACAATGATCCATTGTTGGATACCTCTGACCGGCTATATAAAATAAAGACAGCATTGAATATAAGGAAATCTTCAAAAATTCTGTCAACATTGGCAATATTCTATTGGTTGATGAAAGTATGATACCCTTCAGAGGGCGGCTGAAATTCCGTCAATACATTCCGAATAAGTCGTACAAGTATAGAATCCAAATTTATAGATTGTACGCTGTCAATAGGTATACAAACAATATAATCATATCTGCTGGAGCCAATACAAAAGCGTCAGGCCAAGGAGATTGTAAGATCATTGTTCAGGAGCTCCTGGAATCAGTGGATGGAAATAGCTATTGCTTGTTTGCGTATGACTTCTACTCAGGATTGCCCTGCGCAAAATCCTTGTTCGCAAAGAAGATACTCTACTGTGGTACTTTGCGCATGAACCGTAAGGTGTACGAAAAATATTCAAAGCATGCATCAAAATATGAGAAATAATGAGTAAACAATCTGATTGTGTTAAAATTATAAAGTTAATGGACAAGCGACTGGTATTGTTGGTAACAACGGATCCTGATAAAACAGGCGAGCTCGAATCAACGGGAAGAGCAAATGGAAAAGGCGACACCAAATGCGTTCCACCATACAATAAGGCAAAAAATGTGTAGATTATAGTGACCAAATGTGATCGTATTATACTGGACTACGTAGATAACTGAAATGGTACAGGTAAGTTATGTTTGAGCTGATTCTGAAAACGAGTGTTGTAAATGCCCACTAATAAACACTCAAGTTACAAATTAAAGTATGTCTATAATAAATAGAGAAGAGTTCTTGCAAATGAATTGGTTGATGCCAACATCATCGATCCAAAAGCGAAGCCCAAGAAGACAGCTCACGAACTAGAGAAACCAACAGGACCGTGTTGAAAGAAACGCAAAATTGGCAAGGGATGTTATGAAAAACTAAGAAAAACGCTCAGCAGCAGAGAAGCAAATAAGAAGATGCCGAAAGTTATATCTTACTGTTCTGAATGTCCAGGCGCTCGAATGCTTCAATAATGTCTACATGTGAATGTAAGTGATAATTTGCACTTTTTTTTAATTATACATCCCGTTTACATGCGCAGTTGAATGTATGTTCCTAAAACATTCATCAACTGAACAAAATACTCAGTTTGCTAATAAAATGAAACGCTTACTGAAATTTTAACAAATTAATTTTTTTTTGTATCGATCCCCGAGGACCGATACCGCTCGGGTGGAAAGCCTGGGTATCGGTCTCCGGACACCGACAACGCACCGAATGAGAGTCAGTGATTTCAAACGACGCAGTAAACGTGTTAAAGGAATAATACTCAATTCATAAACACTATACGTATATTGACAAAATATTTGGAATATTTCCTGCAGGATTCCACTAACGCAAATTTATCTATTTTACACCTACTTTAAATTTTGATTAACATCAAAAGAATAAAGAAAACGTTGAACATCTGCTTTGGATTCTGAGTAAATCTCATGTACCATATCCTACACCTACAGTCAACAGATATTTAGGACAACAAATAAATATATATAATAAATAAACAATAGATACATGTTTTCATTTCGTTGTGTATAATATATAATATACTTCTTACGTCGAATTTCAACATTTGTCCTTTCCAAAATGGTGTATTTTTGGATGAAACATTTCCTAATATGTGAATAGGACGGAGAGGACTTATCGAATGGCCTTGGCCCTGGCTATTTTCAAGCCGCAAGTGTTGCACCTTTCGAACATTTGATTTGATTTGTTGTATTTTTGAATAAATTCTTCCTTTTGACAGAAAACAAAGGCCGCCTTCCTTGATACGGTCTTAATTGTTGATACGTTCAATTGTAAATTTCTCGAGATCTGTTGACTTCAGGTATAGGACATGGTACATGAGATTTACTCAGAATTCAAATCAGATTCCGAAAATAACATAAAACATGTGTTTTCATTTGACAAAATCAAGCTGGTGGTCGTAATTTATTTTTGGGCCACCCTATATACAACATTTTACCAATAAAGAAAACCACAGTCAAAAATAAAATCGATGTCCGAGCAAAACTAGATTGAACTAATGAATTTAGACATAACTTTTGAGACTCACTGTATAGCTTAAACAGAATAAATGAAATAATGCAGTCTGAAATATATTTATATGCGGGTGAATACACTTAGTAAAATGAACTAAAACGTCTGAAGGGCGATTAAACAATATGATGAGCAAGAAGAGTATTCATCCGTCTAAATAATACAAAAAAGCACTTTATTAAAACCATAAAAGTAAACTTTGAAATATAGCTAACTTCAGTTGCACCAACAATAATCAATCAAAATTGTCCTTTCCTTTTCACAAGGATATAACGGCAACGGGCCTTTTCGGTATATAATCGTTTTAAACCAATGACTTCCTTAAGTTATCTTTACACAAACTTCATTAACGGGAAATCTTTAAACGTTAATATACGCACAAATATAACTTCATTTACAGCTTCTTTACTTTTATTTACATCGAGCTTATTAAAGCGTCAGTATTTACAGCGAGTCCCTTCATTCGATGGGGGTTTGCTGTGTACACGCGAAACTAAAATAAACAGGAACCTTTTACAAGTAATCCGCAAGAAATGCGCTAATCACTCCAAAATTCGGACCAGCACTAATTCAAACACCTGGACCTTCTTCATGGGAACATAAAACTTTCACTTCTGACAATAAACGGTACTATAAACGAAAGCCGTCAATCACAACCTGCTACTTCTACATCTTAACCACAATTCTTTCAGTTTGCGCCATTTGGAATTTTACCTCCAACAACGAATCACGCGCACTCATTACTTTAAATTTTAACACGCGCCAAAAGCGAAAACACATGGACAAACGAACAGAAAATTACGTCATGGAGAACATTCCATTCTGCACAAGATCTTACCGCCGAACTGTCGTCGATGCTTAAAATCGCAAACTAAGTGTCCTGTAATACTTTAACACAAAGAAACAATTTTTCAATGACGCAATTTGTTAATTGAACTAACTACACTTATATATTAAATAAAAATACTAGGAATAACGATTATTTACACAAAAATGTTAACCTAAACTCCCTTACCACATATACAATGTCAACGCGTGAAATAGAACATAATTTTACAAAATACTTCAATTTATTAATGGGAACGCACCGAAAAAAAAATATACACTGTTCACAGAAATGGAAACTAGATACTACTTCAATTTACAACAAATACAGACATCTTCAAACAACGTAAATAATTGTAATTAAATTAAGGCTTCCAAAATTTACACTCTAAAATGTCCAATTTTTAATAATCTATACTACATTCTTGATGTTGGTCCCCAAAGAATAAACTAAAGTTCGATACAACCCCGAATTTTCAGTCATTTTTTAACAAACGTGACAATGTATCAATAATATGTTTATTATTCGTAATTGTACTCCCATTAAATGTCATAATTTTATTAACTCTAAAAGCTTTTATGCCATATATATATATATATATATATATATATATATATATATATATATATATATACCTACTCGTGATTATTGATTAACACGAACACACTGTTCAACTACTTGTATATTATTTTATCACATTTAATTAGTTTGGCGTATTAAACACTTCTTTTTAAAGCGTTATGATTACAGTTAATCATTTTTAACACTGGCTCTCAAATATATAATACAATGGCGAGCAGAGTCATTATGCATTCTGGGTAACTACTAAAGTCCATTTCATATAAATAATGTTTGTTGCCAAAATATACTTACCGTACGACAGGTAGTTAGTGAGGAGTGGAAGTAAGCGGATATAATGTCAAAATGTTATCTCTTTCTAATAAAGGTAATAAACCGAATGTTTAATAAAAGATAATCCTCTTGCAAGGGTTGCGGTGTATGGTGTTACTTACGCATAGATATAAAGTTGCGTTTTACCTGGCAAATTTGATCGATTTGCGTTTATCATTATTTATAATGTAGTGTCCCAAGATACCTTATCCTTATAAGTGTAATTCGAAGTTACGCTCACTAATTAAAGGAATCTGTGGGAGAATGACTTTGAACTTATTCGCAATTATGCAAATTCAAAAATAATAGCTAATTGATCTCGCTTGACTTTACTGAGAAATGCTACCCTCACTCAAATTATTTCCTTCCTTGCAGTAATTAAAACCTAAGAATTTATATACAAGTCCAATATTGAATAACTCCCAAAACCCGTATCCACCTAGTGGTAAGCTATGTTAATTGAATGAGATAGGAACAGATGAGGTTAAGTGTTGCACTACAGATGGACAGGTAAACAATAAAATTGCTCGAATTATAATTAACAAGCATTGGGCCATGATCGTTCAACCCGTTAATTTTCACACTGGGAAAGAACCACCAAGAAAAACCAGTTTATTAATCAATAAACAATCTTACAAGTACATTAATAAATCAAAGGCCCAAAAATAAAGGAAAGCAAAGGCTCAATATGCCAGTATCACAAATAATATCATTTAATCAGGTTAAAGTGCATGCAAAATTATAAAAGAAAAACAGCTTGATTACAGATACACACAATAAAAAACAAACACTGAAATCACCCCACAATTGTATCATAAATAAATCAGAATTGAAATTCACTACTCAATTATATCTATACCGTCAGGGGAAACCCATTAATCACCTAATTACATAAAGGCAAACATGTTGACCTTCATTTCCAACTTAGATAAAACAATAACGAACTTTCGCTATACAATTACATATATAATATCAGGGGAAAACCCACTAATTATCTAATTACGTAAAAAAACAAGTTGACCTTCATTTAAAATTTTGATGTTATGAGTTATAATCAAATCGGAAATTGTATTCCAATAAGGGACCCTCGTACTATCTCATAAAACGGGTATAGGACGTAGGAACTTATTATCGGGCCTTCGACCCAAAATTCTGCAGCCCATTTGCTTTGAATTATGAATCATAATTGAATTTTATAAGCTAACTTGTTTTGTCTACCATCTTGGAGGCCATTTTTGTTTTTGGCGGGAAATTTTAAATTGTATTCTAGTACAGAGGCCCTCATACTAACTCATAAGACAGTTGCAGGACTGCGGAACTCGTTGTAGGGTCGTCGATCTTTGTCAGATCTTCACCTCTTAGCGGGAAGTTTGAAATTGTATCCTAATAAGGGTCCCTCATACTATCTCATAAAACAAGTATAGGACGCCCCTTGTCAAAAGACAGAACTGAATCAAAGCAATCAATCGACCAATAAAATCAGCCGAAGCATATCAAACCAAATCGAGCAATCTCGATCAAATGAAACAACTCAATTAAGCAAACCAATCTCTAGATTAAATCAAACATCAATCAATCAAAGCAATTAACCAAATCAGTCAAATTAATCAATCTCAATCAAATCAAAGAAGAAGCTGAGCTAACAATTCTTCATAACCTTCAGGTAACGATTCTCCCACTATATATAGCTAGGTACAATGAGTGACCGCCTACCTTGTAGATAAGGTTAACCGACACTCTGAGCAGATACTCCCCTAAACGTGAGGGCAGCGGCGTGGGAAAACAGTCTATTATCCGCAATTCAGTCTCAATCAATTCAATCTCAATAAATCTAATTATAACTTACAGCTTGCGAAAACAAGCTTACAATTCAAAAATACTGGTTTGGTTTAACTTGCAGCAAAATGCAAACTGATTTAACATCTTCTGAGATAGCCTTCGACATTATCATTAGATAACCATAGTAACAATAATATCTCTCAAATTAGCTTGTAACACTATTGTCGAGTTTTTGCATACAGTGATAGAATACGTTTTTCAGTTAAATTAGTAAAAATACCTGTACATCAAATATAACCAAACTTGAAATTAGTCTTGTAACAATTAAATAAAGTAAAAAATAAGGGCTTCTCCCGTCTCTCCCGTTTCTCTCGCCCAAGTTTTAGGTTAGGTCAATACACGTACAATATTAGGTTAGATTAATATACGCACGGTTTAGGTTGGGTCAATACTCACGCATTAGGTTAGGTTAATACACGCAAAATTTTAGGTTAGGTCAATGCTCGCGAGAGCCACAATCAACTTCTATTACAAAAAGCATTCGTTAGTTTAAAAATACAATTAGATGACGTCACAAACTGAAAACCTCTATGTTTTTATTACTGATAATAACCAAGGTATTCTGGTAGAAGAAGCTTCAGACCAACATCTCGCTGGTTTTTAAAAATACACCATTAGATCGCCACAGAAACAAAACCAGTCTATTATAATGCACATCCTCGGGCACATTGATACACCGTTACTTCTAATTACGAATCATAATTAAAAGTGTCTGCGACGTTGTTGCCACCAAAACAAAAATGGTCACCTAAACAAAGTTGGTCTCCAAAATAAAAATGACGACAAAACAAAAATGAATGTCAACAATCAGAAATAGGGGTTGACCTAACCTTAAGCCCTCCAGTCAGAACTCGAGACCTGGGCACAAACACAACCAACCAGAAGACAGAGCTGCGATATCCCCTGGGCCCATTAGGCCAATGCACGCGCGCTGGTATTGGCCCAACCTAAACCGTGTTTTTATTAATCTAACCCAATATTGTACGTGTATTGACCTAACCTAAAACGCGGGGCGAGAGAAACGGGAGAGAAGCCTGATAAACGAGAGAGACGAGGGGGCCGGAGGGACGATAGAGACGCGATAAACGAGACTTACGGATGGATGAGAGAGAAGCGAGAGAAACGGGGGAGATTAGAGAGACGAGAGAGACGCAGGGGATGAGATAAACGAGGTGATGAGGGAGAGGAGAGAGACGGGAGATACGAGAGAGACGAGAGAAACGAGAGAGACGAGGGTGAGGAGAGAGACGAGGGTGAGGGGAAAGACGAGGGAGACGATAGGAACGAGACAAATGATAGAGGCGAGAAAGATGAGAGATGCGAGAGAGACGAGAGAAACGAGTGAAACGAGAGAGAAGAGAGAAACGATCAACTTCTACTACACAGAACATTCACAAGTTTAAAAATACACCACTAGATGACATCACAAACAAACAGATCTGCTTTTAAAATAAGTACAATGTAATTAGAGGGATTTTTGTCACGCGCAAAGAACATGAACATCATATTGCCTTTTTCAAGGACAGTCCAACTTTCACGTAATTAGCTAATTAGGGTTTTTTCAAATAAGTTAGATGCACTTGAATAGAGAAAGGTTGTTATTGTGGACTAATTTAGCATGCACGACTTAGTTTATTTCTGCTGTACTGGATGATCATGGGAAGTTGATGTCATTTATACCGACTTCCCTAAGGCCTTTGGCCGTATTTCACATGCCATTATCTTAGCTAAATTAGCATATTTTGGTTTTAGTGACTCTCTGACATTTCTGCTTGGATCGTATTTAAAAAATCGTTCATAACAGGTTACTTATAATAATTTTACATCTTCTACCTTTGAACCCACTTATGGTGTGCCAAAAGGGTCTAACCTGGGCCCTCTACTATTTTTATTATTTATAAATGATCTTCCCAAAAAAAAAATAGACTGTGGAAAATTACTTTTTGCCAAATTTACCAAAATATTTGGTCGTACAATATCTGTCGAATATTGTAAGTTTATTCAACGCCAAGTTGATACCATACACGAATGGTGTATTTGTAACCTTTGTACTTAAATATCCCTAAGTGGAAAACAATTAGTTATACCAGAAAAGTAAATTCAATTCGATTTAACTATACAATTGATTCATCTATTCTACAGAGTACTGAGGTCGTTAAAGACATGGAATTCAACGATCACCTTCATGTGCAAACACGAGCTTCTATAACTACGCTTGGTTTTATAATACGTAATTGCAAATCTTTTTGTAACGTAACTGCATTAAAAAGTTAATTTTTTTTTAGTTCGTTCAAAGCTTGAATATTGTTCGCTGATTTGGAATCCTATTTACATTAACCAAAAGAATCTTATTGAACGCGTTCAAAGAAAATTTTTAAAGTTATTAGTTTTTGAAATGGACAAAGTGTACCCTCAACGAGGCTACCAATATGACCTTTTACTTCAAAGATTCAATTCTTGTATTTTAGAGCTCCGGCGCCATAAGCATTTTCTTAAATTTTTATATAAACTCTTGCACAATGAAACTGATTGTCCTTACTTACTTTCATTAATACATTTTTAAGTCCCCTCGTACCTTCCCCGACGCCACAACACTTTTTATTATCCTACACCTAAAACAAATATATTGTATAAATGTCCTATTTTTAATTGTATGCGATTGTATAATAATTTACGAAATCCCGTAGACATTAATGCTTCCACACTTAAGAGTCTTTAAAATGCAATTGAAGCCTAATGGTTACGTTCCTTACTGTTACTGAACTCTGTTTTATGTTCATTAGCAACCTATTTAGTCTTAGTTTAAGTTTATATATATATATATATATATATATATATATATATATATATATATATATATATATATATAGAGAGAGAGAGAGAGAGAGAGAGAGAGAGAGAGAGAGAGGAGAGAGAGGAGGGAGAGCAGGGGAGAGTTCAATTTTCTTTTATATGCGTTACTTTACTACTTAATTACGTCCTTGAAAAGCATTTATGTATTCTTTACGTCCTCTAATTGGATTGTTTTCTGTTGGACAATAAACATTATTATTATTATTATTATTATTATTATTATTATTATTATTATTATTATCAATGTCGAAGGCTATCTTGCTAGAGGACTGACTCCAAGTTTGGTTATATTTGTTGTATAGGCATTTTTTCTAATTTAACTGTAAAACGAATTTTTATCACTGTAGGCAAAAACTCGATAATAGTGTTACAAGCTAATTTGAGTGATATTATTATTATTATGATTGTCTAATGATAATAAGCGTTGGGTAAAATAAAACACACAGTCCTATAGTTGCCTTACGAAATGAAATCGGTGTTAGTTCCAAATCACCCTGTGTATTATCAAAATTGTGAATAAAACTAAGCTGTATTTATTTAACCTCGGGGCACATTGTCGATTTTCAAAAACGAAATAGTGCGTTCAATATTGTTTATAAATCTAGGACCCTTTTGCCAGAGGTATTTCCGATAATACAATACTTGTATGTAAAATAATATAGTGGGCTGATTTCGTGTTTGGTTATATTTGTTATTGTATAGGTATTTTTACTAGTTTAACTGTAAAACGTATTTTTATCACTGTACGCAAAATGAGCCAATAGTGTTACATGCTAATTTGATATTCGTATATTAATCGACTGTTTTCTCACGCCGGTACTCTCACGTTTAGGTACAGTGCCAGCTCTGAGGGTTGGTTAGCCTTATCTACAAAGTAGGCGGTCACTCATAGGATCAAGCTATATACGTGGGAGAATCGTTACCTGCAGGTTATGAAAAACTGTTATCTCAGCTTCTTGTTTGATTTGATTGACATTGATTGATTAGACTAATTTGGTTAATTCCTTTGATTTATTGATGTTTGATTTGATCTAGAGTGATTTATTTGAGATTGATTTGCTTAATTGATTTGTATGATTTGGTCAAGAAGTATTATACTTCGGCCGATTTTATTGGTCAATTGACTGCTTTTATCTATTTCTGTCTTTTGACAAGGGGCGAAGGCGGTCTATACCTGTCTTATGATATAGTATGAGGGCCCCTTGTTAGAATACAATTTTAAATTTCCTACTAAAACAAAAATGGCCTCCAAAACAAGTTAGCCTACAACATTTAATTATGACACATAATTAAAAACAGAACAGAAAAACAGAATTTAATGATGACTCTATTAAAACAAGATGACGGAAGAAGTTAGTTATGACCTTATAATTAAAAGCAATAAAGTGGCAATGGCCGGAGAACCTATAACCTATAAGCAAACTCCGATGGCGTATACCTATCTTATGAGATAGCATGGGGACCCTCTGATATGAATACAATTTCAAATTTCCCGCCATAGCTGACAAGATGGCCGCAAATCAAAATGGCTGATAAAACAAAATGGTCGTCAATCCACACCCACAAAATGGTCTACAAGCCACGACCACAAAATGCTGCAACTCGAAACCAGGGGGCAGAGTCATGGACCATTCAGAACATAGGGGGCGTAGCCAGGGTCAGGCCCTCCAATCATAAAACTGTATGCGCGTGCATTTTCCTACCCTGTAGGGGTTGAACTGCCAAAAAAGCCTTAATTAGGGCGAAAATGTCACGTGACCATGCCCACACAAGTCACGTTACCGCCCCGCATCCTAAACACTGGGGGTGGGCTGACAAAAGGCCTTAATACTGCTAAAAAGGCGTTAATTAGGGATGAAAATACAGTCAAGGGGCAGAAAATTCGATCAAGGGGTTGAAAATCTCCCCCGAAAAGAAGCCGACTCCGCCCTCAAAGATAGCCAAAAGATCGCTAGTTAGGAGTAAAAATAACTTCAAGCGTTGAAAACACCATCAAGGGGTTGAAAACTCCATCCAGGGGTTGAAAAACTACCCCGAAAAGAAGCCGTCAGAATAGTGGCGGGAAAGGGCTGCTGCCACGTGGACGTGGCTTCCCCACTCCATTTTATCCTGCTCAAGAAAACTTGTTCATGTTGGTATATAGGTTCACTAAATAAGTCTTGGAAAAATCCTACTATAGGTTTATTTGAAAACCACAATTATGTAAATTTGTAATTGATCCTACTTAGCAATAAAAATTGAATTAGTTATAATTTCTTTTAGTTACTATATTTCCCATTTTTATTTGCGACTTTTAAGGTTTCCATATAAATTCGCAAGTAACTTTTCAGATAAAGTATCAACTTATGACCTACTTTCCCACTGTTTTTTAATACATACTTAGTATGCTGGTAGTACAAAATACTTCTGCATTACATACGCAAATAATATTATGCTAAACTTATTGAACTTTGCGAAAATGTATTAGGAAAGATTATATTTGGATGTAAATCAAAAAACGTTTTACACACCTACATCACATACTCATTGCTATTTAAAATATCACTGAAGAATTATATTTAAACGTTATTGATTTTATAATTTGTTTAGTTTAAAAGCAAAATACGTATGTAAACAGAGTTTCTAAATTAATTTTTGCAAAGAGGTGTTGGCTGAGAAAAAAAAGTATTGAAACAATTAAGCGATTGCTATATTTCACATACTTCAAACTAGATAAGTAAAACGACTAAAGTATGTGAATTCATTCGAGAGAAAGTCAGTTGTAAAAATGTAATTGGATACAATATAAAAAATTCCCAAAATCAAAAATGTGTATTGTTTGTTGTCTAATGTTCTATTAGTTTCCATATTAGTATAAGTAAATTTTTTTATAAGGATCGTACTTTCTGCTTAAACGATTGGTTAGCAATCATTCCAGGAATTTATCAAAGAAGTTAAGTAACTAAACTGAATTGAAGCTCTGAAAGTCAATCAGTCAATTGGGGCGTTAAGCTCAGATATAATATCTACGTTTCTATTCATATTCACCTTCCATATCAAAGACAACAAATGTTATATTCTAGACATAATTAAACTCAAAACTATTGTGTCCTAACATGCCCTATGTAAGATACAGTGGCGTAATTATAGGTACTAACTAGCATGTTCGGCAATATTACCTCAAGCATCAGGTGAAACAGTTTCATGCTAGCATTCTGCTTAAAATAACAAAGCAATAATAATACAGCAAAATACATTAAGTGAAGTTACACTTCAGTCGTTCTCAATATAATTTCTGTGTATTGACTTATTACCAGAAAAAAGTTTTTAGACAGCACCTTTACAATAATACAACATGCAATCTGTGGGTAGTTATAACTTAATAGTATTCCTTATTTTTGATATACAGGGTCTGGTCCACGATGAGCTGAGTTAACATGTCTATGGAAAACTACTCAAAATATTTTTTTGAAAATTTGTATACAGGGGTTATTTAAAAAATTTAGTTTAATGAAAATTTTTTATGCAGCTTCCGGTTATACCGCAAGTAGACCCTAACTTTGTTATTTTAAATGGAACGTACCTATTTTTATTATATTTTTAAAATCTACGTTAAATTGAAATGTTAGGTTGTAAAAAGCACCCTATATCTATGGTAATTAAACTAAAAATGTATTTTTGGTTGGCTTTACTGGAAAGTAATCAGTAATACAAAAATGCTATCTATTTAACTAAGACTTAGGTAGTACACTTAAAACAAAGTATGTATACTTCATATTCAAAATAATGCATTAAAACAATTCTTTTTAAAACCAAACTTGTAACAGCAACTAAGGTAATGATTATTTTTATAAATTAACAACACTAAATACAACATTTTAAAACAAAAACTTAAATTATAATAAATGCTCGAACTGAGTGCCTCCAACGTCGAAACATTTTTCCACTCTTTTTAAAAAGCCGCTATGAGTAGCACTCTGAATGTCTTCCGGAATAAGAGATCAAAATGCATTTGGAACTCTTTCCCGGCATTTTTCTTTTGTTGTGAGTGGTGTAACATACACTATATCTTTTATACGACCCCAAACAAAAAATCTAATGGGGTTAGGTCGGGGGATCGAGGGGGCCATTTATGAGGACCGTTCTTTGCTATCAAACGATTCTCAGCGCAGTTTTCCAAAAAAATATTGGCAAACGCACTATTATGAGGTGGAGCTCCGTCATGTTGGTACCACAACTGGTTCCAATTCAAATTTAGCGGTCGTAAATTATAATTTAGAATCTTTCACCTAAAATAATGATGATTTTAATGAAAAAATTGATTTAAGATCGCTACTCAGTTTAACATTCAAATTTTCATTACAAAAATGTACCACCAGTTTCACTAAAATATTTTCAGTTTGATGCAGCTTTCTGTTATATCGGAAGTGGACTGACTCTAACTCGGATATTTTAAATTGAATGTACCCATTTTTATTATATTTTTAAAATCGTAGTTATGTCTCGTTTAGGTTTTAATAATGAAGATTATTTTAATTTATTAGTAATATATGGAGAAGGTAGAAAAACTATTAATAGAACTTGCGAAACGTTTTGTGTTTTGTGACACCCTGACGCGACTTATTTACAATTGTAAAGCTTACGGCCAATTTGTTGAAAAACCGAAAAAAAAATAAACCCGTAGTTGGTCAATGAAGCTATTGAAAAATTATTGTTTTAAAATATTTTAGAGCACATTCTGAAAATTCATTAGTTGATGCCAAGAAAGGTCTAAAAATATCTACAAAAGGTGTTCATCGAGTTTTGAAAAAAATAAACTTAATCCGTGTTTATATAAAGTAACTCAAAATTTAAGGCCAGGTGATAGTGTAAAACGAATAAATTTTGGAGAATTTATATTAGATGAACAATTTTTCGAAAAAAATAATTCGGACTGATGAATCAAAATTTCATAAAAATGGTAAGTTTAATCGACAACCCATTCTTGGAGTTTATTAAACACATTATTAAATACTTTGCTAGAGTACCGCGCTAACCAACTGCGCTATTGATATACAAGCCCCAATCGATATAAGTTTTGTGTTTATGTATGTAGAACCGATGTAAATTCTAAATATTATATGATTGATAGCAAAAACGGTCTTCATAAATGGCTTCCTCGATTGTCCGACCTAACCACATTTTTTTGTTTGGAGTCGTATAAAAGATATAGTGTATGGCTACGTCACTCACAACAAAAGAAGATTGCCAGGAAAGAGTTCGAAATGCATTTCGATCTCTTTGCTCTCCAGCTTTTTAAAACGAATTGAAAATTGTTTAGACCTTTGGAGGCACTCAGTTCGAGCATTTACTATGCCTTAAGTTTTTGCTTTTGTTTTAAAATCCCATATTTAAATAATCATTAATTTAGTTTCTGCTGTTATAAGTGTTTCAATCACAAATTCGGTTTTAAGAAGAATTGTTTTAATGCTTTATTTTGAATATGAAGTACATACTTTGTACTACCTAAGTCTTATTGAAGTAGATAGAATTTGTTCATTATAGATTCCTTTCAAGTAAAGCAAACCAAAAATTTATTTTCACTTTAATTGCCAAAAATGTCGATTTTTAAATATTGTACAAAAACTAGTTTTAGGAATAGGGAGATAGTTACAAAGCCTCCTTATTTTTTAGCGTAGAATCCATTAATGAAGTAAAACATAGGGTTGTTATTTATAAAAATTAACTTCAACTTCAAAAGATGGCAATATAGTATGGAATGAAAAACACATCAATCGGGAAGGTTATCAGCAGAAAATATTATTTCGTTGATTCCTGGGCCAACAAGGTATGCTATGTCGCAAATAATTAATATAAAATCCGCGCACTTCTTATATTTTACATCCAAAATTGTAAACCTAATTTTGAAAATGTCAAATTTAGAAGGCAAGAGACTTCGTGGCGACACGTTTTAGAACTAACATTAGTTGAACTAGAAGCATATTTTGGCCTACTGTTTCTAGCTGGAGTGTATAAATCCCATGGAGAGGCAACAGTCCAATATTCAGAGCAACGACATCCCTACAACGATTTCATGTAATTGCACAAATAATTCGCTTTGACGATAAAAAAAACTCGACCACAACGACGCCAAACTAATAAATTAGCTCCTATACGGGACTTGTGGGATGAATTGTTGGTAACATTATGCTATATTAAAAATATATTAATTAAAATGTAACTCAACAGATTACGGTTTCGAAAATGTTTAACAACACTTTGATATTGTTGAGATTTCGGATCCCATTATCTAGAATCTAGACGTTACCATTGATATATTTAACTACATCTGGTACAGTGATTATTTGTCTAGATTCTTCTTAGATGCGGAAGTTAAACATTATAGTTGAACATTTAAAAATGTGGGTATTTAACCCTTTCAACCCTGATTTTTTTTTTGAAACTGTAAAAATTTTTATATGGTATTTTTTTCATCTACTAGAGTCTTAGAATGACGTATATGTTTTTACTTTTTTTTATCACCTTCCATAAGCAAACTAGGAAGTGGTGGCGTTTGCAAACAAACATATTAGTTTTTTCAACCCTTTTATTTAACAAGTAGTAGATTCGACATGATATTTTCTAAAACAATTATTTTTCTTGTTTAGGCATAAAAAAACATTACATTCTTCACACATAGTTCGAGACATTCCTTTGCAACCGTCCAAATTACACCGTTGTTTGTGTCCGTCTGTTGGGAGAGGCCAATGTGCGACTTCATCATATCGTATATCAGCTATAGGAGTGGGTTGTTTGGGTCTTTTTGCTGCTGGCGGAAGGTTTTCTGGAGCAGGGGATTCTCTAGGTGAACTATCTCGAGAACTACTGAGAGAATTACTAGGTCTTCCTCTTCTTGGTGTCTATCTTGCAACTTTGAAGAAAGCGAGAGTTTCGGCAATGTTGAATATAAATTCTAACAAATCCATACTTTTACTGTTAGAATTATTTTCATTATGTTTCCTATATTCAAGCCATGAGTTGCAGACAGCTGCATTGAAGTGGTGGAAGATCACTCTCAGAATCCACTTTCTAGATCTGATAAATGTCATGTATAAAGATACAAGAAAATCATGCTTATCGACTCCACCCATGCTCTGATTATAGAATCGAATGACTGCTGGGCGTTCCACATGTACATAGGTTTTTTGTTTTTTATCCCATCGTTTAACTTCATCTTTGGGGTCAACGTCTACAAACTTGGATGCCATATTGACAACCTTATTATCGAACCAGCGTACAACAGCTACCTTACCATCATGAGTTACTTTTGAATCTGATGAACCCCTTCCCAGGTTTTTAAATTCCTTTTCTGATTTTAATGTGCAGTTTTCCATGCGATTAGTTCTTATGGTACCAGCCGCTAGTATTCCTTTGTTTAATAATTCCTTTAGCAAATCAATCGAAGTAAAGTAATTGTCAAAGTATAATTTATACCCTTGATGTTCTGGTATTCTTTCAGCTAGGTAAAGTACCAGGTTTGTTGTAGCACCAAATTCTTCCTTAGAGTGTTCTGAAATAGTAGATGCTCCTTGGTACACAATGGATCTGTATATTATTCCTGATTGACCACATAAATTAAAAATCTTTAAACCCCAGGGATTCGGCTTCCCTCGTATAAAAACTTTGATTGACAATTGTCCCTTGAAAGGTATGATTGTTTCATCGATGCAAATGTTTTCTTCGATTCGAAGTTCCTCGCATCTTTTGTCAAAACTCTTGATAAGTGGTCACACTTTCCACAGTTTGTCAGACTCATCTTTATCCTTGTTCGCCAGTAATATGCAAGTTATTTCGTAGGGCTTCGAATCTATTTCTATTTATACTGATGTCCTTTATTAGGGGAAACTGCGTCTTAGGTGCCCAATATAACCGTAGTCTAGAATAATTTATTATGCCCATTGCCAGATGCAATGCCACAAGACGCCTAATTTCTGATTCATTAGTATTTATAGATTTTCCAGTCTCGAAAACAGAATAAATGTTCGTTTTCTCAGCAAGCTCAGAAAATATGTGTAATGGAAAGTATCGACTGAAGTATTCAAATGGGGTGTCTAGGCCTTCCTCGTCATCACCTGACGTCAATGGTCTTTGAAATGCAGTATTTTGTGACACAAGATGTCCACTTTTCCAAACTGATTTGTTTCTTTTTGTCAGCCTTCCCTTCTTATCTGCTGTGTTTCTATAAAAAATATTGAATTGTATTTCAAAAATTCCAAACAACTAACGTCACATTACATACTTCTTGTACTTTAGATTTGATATAGCTTTATTTGTACGTCTTGAATTACCACTTGCTTCTATTTCGCTATCGCTGATTTTGTTTTCTACATTTTCTTCGTCTTCTTCTTCATTTTCTTCGTCTTCTTCCTCATCCTCTGGAACCCAAAGGTCGCAGTCGCCAATGTCTGCGGAAGTTGTTTCTGCCACATCGTCTTCTATGTCTGAGTTGTCAGCATTTAGGGCACTAGCGGCTTCTGAAAGTGCTTCCAAAGGAACACGGTGTTGTACACTTCGGTAAAACCGAAAAGTAGGAATCCCATTGTCTCCTACTGCAATATAAAAACATCAGAACTCGCAACAATTAAAAATTATTCCAAAAAAGATTTTTAGATATTAGGTGACATTCACACCTGTTGGTGGCATTTGCGTAAAACATTTTATAACCTCTATCTAAATTTTTAGAATTGACAATATGCTTTGAAAACCTTAAGAACCTATTCCCTATAGGTCCAACTAAACATATCACACAGGAAAATCGGCACAGAGAACATATTCGTGACATTACAAATAAAAAATGGGACACCCACCTCCATTCATGGCTGCACACGTTGTCGACATTTACAAAAGTCGTCAGAATAACTGCAATAACCGTAGAATACTGTAAATTCCTTATCTGCAGAACCCTAGAAACTCTATTGCTGCCCTCTGATAGCCGGTAGCATAAATATTATAAGTTGCAAAAAATGAATGCGCTTATGAAACTAGTCTTCGCAATTGCCACCGGTAGGGCCGAAAGGGTTAATAGAAATTGTTCGCTACAGTTCATCTACCATTGTCATGGAAGAAGACATTTATTCCGAAGTAAGCTGGGTAATATCAGCTTACAAATACAAAAGATTATGTTCATAAAAACCATCCAAAAATGTCAGTTTTAAAATGAGCAGATAAATATTCTATTGTTAATTACCAAGAATTATGTTTAATCCCGAACTACAGGTACCCTTTAACAAATGAGTTTAGAGGATTAGTTACAAAATAAAGGAGAACCCGGAATTTCAACACTTAGTTGTAATCAGCCAGAAAAATTAGTAAGATGAATAAATTTTTATTATTTTAAGATTATGCTGATAATAATTTATTCAATTCCAGAATCCAGATGTGTTAACAAACGTCACGTTTGCATACGCACCAGCCCCCTTCTCAAAAGACATCGCGTCTAATTTGCCAAAACACCATTTTTTTACGAAGTATAAAAGCGAAAGTTTTATTATAATTTATGATCGAGCTGGTAGCGTAGTGGTGACACGACCTGCTTAGCATTCGGGAGGTAATTGGTTCGATTCCCGTTACCGTCCACCTTGTATGAGGTTTTTTCAGGGAGTTTTCCTCATACACATGCAGCGGTATGGTCACTGCGTATATGCACACCATGTGCGGCTACTTAGGCGAATGCTGGGGTAGTATTTTCCCCCTCAGAACCCGAACTCCGTTCCTTCCGATCCTATCCTGACCAAAACCATCCTTAATCCCACCATAAATTATATGATTGTGGTTGAAGGAGCTCGGAAAGCTCGAGCAGCCCGCCCTCCCCCTTGGGGAGTGAATGAAATACGTGGCCTTTTCCTTTTCCTTCCTATAATTCGACACTTATTCGCCTGTAGAATACTTCTGTGTAGTATTACTACACGAGCGTTCCTGAATTTCTGTTCTTAAAGCAATTTTCCGTACAAATTGAATTTATTGTTCAAGTATTTCAATATTTGAAAGTATACTTTTTTACAACTTAAAAACACAAATAGTTGAAATACCTGTCGATTCCTGTCACCGCAATCCTTTTAAAAATTAATCGAACCAAAAAAATATGACAACGAGAATGTAACATATAGGTTGCTGCAAGCGCCCTCTACATGTACTTTACACAAAAACTGATTTCACAGACATGTTCAGCTAATGCAGAAACCTATAAAAACCAAATTTCAATTAAATAACTAAAAAATTAAATGAGAGCTTAAAAACATAGAAAGCAAAATAAATCTTTAAAGGCTCGCATGTTCTTAAGGGAGCAACTTGGTACTAAGGTAAGTTGACTTAAATCGGTATATTTTGATCCAGAGAAGGTGCCCCTGCAATATGACCCATTATGTTCAGGACACCCTCTATTATACCACTAGTGAGTCCAAAATTATCGATAATCGGGGGAAAAGCGGTGTTGTCTGGAAACTGCACGAGTTGGCTTTCTCTGTTGGTTAAAAGTTAAAAGAGCCCGACTCCGAAGGAAAACAACGCTTTACCTTATTAATCTTGATGAACGCGCGGTATTCGGTAGAATATTTCCAGAATAGAAATATATATATATATATATATATATATATATAAGCAAACGAACAAAACCTTTATTTAATTAATTAAAAATTTAAATTTAAAAACGACAAAACTTTTTAATTACTAAGCATGTAACAAAATTTAGAAAACGAATAATACTTGCGTCCAAATAAATGCCTGATTTTTCACTGTATCCTTCGGAATACTATTTTCAATACTGCTATCAATGGTTTCTCACGAAATTTTACGAAATCGTTTCATTTTTACAATAAACTTAAGTTAAATTTTTTAACGTGGCTGTCGGTGTTTAACAAATCCTTCTTGTTCATGACAAGAATAGCTCTGTTACTATGGTATGACGTCATTGCAGTTGAATTACCGCTGTAATTGATAACGTTCAATGGGATTATCGCAGTAATCCTAACGAAGTTGCATTGCTGTATAGGAGAAAGTTATAAATGAGGGAAATCTTCAAAATAATCTTGCATGTACACACCCTGAACTACGTGAATTGCCAAAAATGCGGTCGCGAATTTGCTCACATCACAGTTTTCCACAGGACGCATCCTGTTTTCGACACATTTTGTAAGAGTGAATTGCGTGACATAATTCCAGATCAAGCTTTGCGAACCTAAAAATTGTCGTACGAGTTCCGTGAGTTAATGGCTATAAAGATATCGGAGATGATGACGCCGCGTTTCTTAATATGTCTATTAAAGAATCAAAATGGAAGCAAATTACAAAAAAGTTATTATGTATTCCAGAGAACGCCATCGTCAGGTAATTAAATGGCAATGAATTATTAAGTATAACGGATTAAAAAGTTAAAACACGGGTGCGTGTGCGCGACCTTTTTTGGTTTTTTTAATAAAAAAGAGAAGTATTTTAATATGTGTACTATTGGTGAAAGTTTACTTTTTCATATTTGATAAGCAAATTTAGAAAAAATAATAACAAACTAAATTTAAATTAAAACAAGCAAAAGTTGTAGACAAATCTTGTTCAGCTTCTTTACAATTTTTCGTAAAACGCTTAATACGGCGCAAAAATAAGTTTTTTTCTATGAAGTTGGTACATAATTACTAATTAGAGACCAACGTCTTAAAAGAATAGAAATTAGTTATGTCAAATAGAACTACTACTTTTAATCTTTCTTCTACAAAATTATATTGAAAATAAGCAGTGGTAAACACAAGCCATAAAGTTTAGTATTTATCCATTCAGATTATACGTTTGATATTTTCTCCAACGAAATAGAAGTCATTGACTCGAGAAGTTTTTCCTCCTTATCTGTATTTAGGTAGTAAATACGTGTTAAATTTCCGGTGCCAAACGGTCCCAGCGCCAAACAGTATCGGCGCCAAACTGTCTCGGCGCCAAAGTATCCCGACGCCAAACTGTCACGGTGCCAAACTGTCCCGGTGCCAAAACGGCCGGGCCGAACTGGCCGCACCAAATTATCCTAGATGGGTTGCTAGGGGCAACTGTGATTTTCTTTTTTACACGTAGCACTTTCTCTGTAAAGTAGTGCAATGCCTATTTAATAATGTTCAAAGAAGAAAATAAACCATTGAAAAACGTTAAACGAGATTTTCAGCCACTCGATCACTGGCACAAAATCTATGAATTCAAAATCAGTTTTATTCTACAGTGTTTGTTTTGATGCAAATTAAAAAATTCTCACATGTACATTTGCAATTTAAAAATTGAAAATAACATCAAATAAAATTGGTTTTATTGAAACAGATGGTACTCATACTTTCTAATTGCATGTACTGTTTTTCTTTGGGGTAACTAGAAAATTGTTTAATTTATAGATCAGTACGGGTACGTGTGCGTGTGCATGTGCGTGTTTGTGTGCGTGTACGTGTTCGTGTGTATGTGCCACGATGTAGATGTGTGTATTATTACATTTCTTTCAATTTGAGGATCAGAAATTCAAAATGAAAATTTAGATCCTCATCGTTTAATATAGAAAACTAAATCATTGGTACTATATCTAAAGAAATTAAACTTATTTTTTCATTTCTTTTAATTTCCTTTAAATTAAGGATCAGGAATTCCAAATGAGGATTTTTACCCCTCATCGTTTAATATATGCAATTAAATCATTGGTACTGTAACTATATAAATTAAATTTGTATTAGTTAATTTCTGGACTGGTGTTTGCTGTAAAAACTTGAAAATATTTGCACGCAATTCAAACAAAACCAATTTTATTTGCTTAAATTTTGCTTTGCGTTAATTTTATCAGTGAAATTCTATTTCCAAAAATCTTAATCTTGATAAGAACACAAAAAACAAATGGAGAAATCTCTCATTAAAATCTTTCGTCAAAATTATAAAATACAACAAAGAAATCGTCGTTACTGCAAGACCCTATAATTTGAAGAACTACTATTAAAACAATTAGCAACAAGAAAATAATCAAAGCTATTGTTGTGTACTACTTTGTGTCAACTGTAAATAACGGTGGTGCGGTGAGGTCAAAAATCACATGTAATATTACATGAAATAATAGAATAATACGATTAAAGTTCACTATATATTATTACAAAAAAACATATTATTCAAAGAGTATTTAAAATCCTTAGCTTTTTTTGGGCATTTAATGGTACATTTGTATATTAATGTAATATAATCTAAATGTTTCGATAACACTTACAGTTATTGTCCTCAGTAGCAATAATATTTTTAGGAGTGTTTAAGATGTTTCAACAATTTCCAATCTCATAAGATTGTCTAACACCTTAAACATTTTTAAAATACATTATTATTACTGAGGACGATAACTGTATGTGTTATCGAAACGTTTAGATTTGTATAAATATAAATACTAAAATACACCATTAAATACCCAAAAAAACAAAACAGATGAATTCCGAAAGAAAGAACACGCAATCTTTCTTACTTAAAATTACAATAATAAATGTAATTATTTGGTCGAAGCTTGCAAGTTCCAAAATTCAAAAATCTTAAAAATCTTAAAAAACCTAAATCTTAATTTTAGTTATCACAAATGTCATTTTAATGAGTACGTAGGAAAGATAAATCAGACAAGTTTTAAAGTGTACATATCAATACGCTATGAAAAACAATAATATCACACAATAGCGTGAAGATGATAAAGAACAGGGTGAATAAGCATCGGTAATTCTATCCGCTGACCTGAACGGCATCTATACGTCACTATGCAATAAAAATAAGCGTGTTCATGAGCGTACAGTTATACAACTTTTAATTTAAAAAAAACAGAAAAATAGTAACCTTAACTTACACAGATTTCTCAGACTCTTTTTTTTCAGGTCACAACGGCAGAATTCAATTCTAGTACAATTGACCCCTCGTTAATTGATCGGATAATACCAGTTGAATCTTCAATTCCTTCTTACTAACAAAACCCGGCAGTGAACGAAACTTCGTTCCGTTAGGTAAATCAACTCTTATTATTTATACTCGCAAACGATTGGCGAAATATTTAAATCTAATCCAGGCGTCCTTCTTACTAACTGTCCACCTGGTTCTACGCACACAAATCAGTAACTCACTTACACAAAGTTAAATGCACAAAGTTCATTAGCCAGTTTATTTACCGTAATTTATTGTCTATTTTTGAACAACTTTGGGCGTACTTTAGTGATTCAGTACAGTGCGAGATCTTCCAAAATACGGTATCTATCAATATTTACATGCACTAACAACGTGAACACCACTACAAATGAATGGAAGCACTAATTTCCCTTCACTAAGAACACCACAACGTCAATCAACTTGACGAAAAATCCACACAAGCTTCCCTGTAGTGATTGAATACTAGCTTTAAATACACAAACAGTGAAAGGTTAACTTTTTTAGGATTAATCGCGCACTGACTACATCACACCTAATCCAAACGCTCTCGAGCTGCTCTGTCAACTGTCAATTACAGACTGACTACCAATTATCAAAAACAAAAACCCTTTACTCCCCAAAATTTACATCTGTACCATTACTCATAAAAAATATTCCATACAATACTGCAAAGTGTCATAAGAAGACAACTTCAGTCGCACGTGTGTCGATCAAAACCTGATAACTAGAATTGAGATAACCAACCTCCTTTACTTAAATAACACAACTCAAAAAGGTTCAACTAAATCTTCACTGCCCTTTACCATTACAATACTACTTAAATGGGAACTGGTACGCTATTATATACATGGAATCCATTAACCGCTTTGCGATAGCCAAACCTTTAGCGCGATAATACAATAAACCTAAGCCGAAAAGTACTTAATACTATGTTTCTTAAGTTCTTTACAACAACAACATAATTTAATTCTCGAAACGCTTCCTTTTCCTTTTAACGAAATTAAGTTAATTAATTAATATAAAATTAATAATAATTTTTAAATAGTATAATTACAATATTTTTATCTCAAAAAATAAAAATTGAAGTTGTGCTATATTTTTTGGTAAAATAGAATTTTTTCAACAAGAGAACTTATTTTTATGGTATTTTACATTTTTCTTTTCTTTAAATGAACCAATATGTAACAGTCATTGGTGATTTTTAGGTTATCTTTACTATCGTCTTTATACGTCATTATCAGTGGCGTCTTAGTTTCATTTTTATCGTGCTGCACGTCATTTTTTGAACTATAAGACGTTATATTTCTGATATCTTTGGTCTGTGACTAACCTTACAAGTGATGTTATTATAACCTCAAAGGTAACCTATATTACCAAAATTTTACTATCTGGAAAGCCGTAAAAGTTCTCCTTTTCATATGTTTAACGGGGTTTTCACAGTAAGCTACAACTCTCGAAGTGTGATTTTTAGAAGGTGTGTGATACACAATTGCAAGATAGTTTATAACCTCAAGCTTACACGCGATTGGTCATGCATCAAGTTGTCGCACGTCAATCTAGTCAACGTGGATCGGTATCTAAAGTCTGTAAAATTAATATTTTCAGTTTTTGGACTAGCGTTATATATATATATATATATATATATATATATATATATATATATATATATACACTATTGCCCTTTCTTTCCTACATATATGATTTCAACAAATAAAGCAAGAACGTGCAGTAGTTATCTGAATTTACATTATGCATTTGAAAGTATTTCTCATAAAAACCGTCAGGTTAAAAATAAATAGAAAATAACGCAACCATGCGTTTTTCACATTTCGAACTTCTGCAATGTCCTTGTAGAATACAATGCAGAAATATGTAGGTATTGAACACTAACGAAAATAATTAT
Source organism: Vesta saturnalis (assembly GCA_036346205.1). Taxonomy (NCBI): domain Eukaryota; kingdom Metazoa; phylum Arthropoda; class Insecta; order Coleoptera; family Lampyridae; genus Vesta; species Vesta saturnalis. Next base: position 2,107,220 of record JARFJB010002375.1, on the reverse strand, counting down.
GCTAGTCTACTAAAAATCATACAATTCCTCCTACTATAATCAACAAAATATTTATACAGTGAGCAGAAATTAAAAATGCGAATGGGGCTTAGGTAGAAAACGCTCGGTCCCGTCGATATTTATTTTCAATTTCGAATTTTCTTAGCAAAAGTGAAATATACAGGGTGTCAAGAAAAGATATGACGTCATCGACATTTTTTTTAAATGTCAACCCCCATTTTTTATTGCAGAATTAGAAAGGGTTCATCTTTTTACGTACGAAAAGGTACATGTGGATGATGTTAATACAGGGTGTCCCAAACTTGCGTCCGCGGGTAATACATCCTTTATTCGATGGTATAGGAGAACAAAATTTTGAAGTGTGGTAGAAAGAACTGAGGCGCATATTTTAAAATTATTTTAGGTTATACAGACTGTTTCATTTATACAGGGTATTTAATTTATACAGGGTGAACCAAATCCCGGTAATTAGGAAATTCATTTTGAATTTTGTGTAAGCCGTTTTTCTTGATTTTTTCTTATGTAACCTATTCAAAATTTTAAATCGTTTCAAAAACTCTACCGAAATAAAAAGAAATGTAGGTTGTTACTTAAAAAAATATTCATGACGTCACAACTTACAAAACAATTGATGGAAACTTCTGAAAAACATTTTTCATATGCGCCGTAATTTAAATCGCTACAATCTTTTTAGATTTTGTCTCTATCATACAGAATAATTACCGAATTTATCCGCGCTTCCACACTGTATAATGTGCGGAATACAGGTGTATAAAGAATTTCAAAATTATTTTGTACTATTTCCGGTATCATCACTTCAATTTATTTAATTTTGGCAACATGGCGTTCCAACATTCGTTATCTTGGACAATCTGAAAAAAGGACATTGAGATATAAAATTCTTATGTATTATTGTTTCGATAAGTAACTCACTGTGTCAACTATAATACCAAAAGGTGTCCACACCACAAAATAGCAAAAAGCAGCACCACTGATTGCCAACTGGCCTTGTACTTGATTATAATATTTATCCTGTTTTTTCAGTTTATAGGTGCCGTCCATACATTCCTCCAAAAATTTATTTTTTTGGGCAACACCTTCTTCGGACGAAATGTGGAAATTCGGGATGCACGAAGAGACCACATTCACTAACTTCGTCAGAAATGCCAAGTTTTTCCTTAAATTTATTTCGTGCAATGGGTTCATGATCTATACCCCATCTGGTAGCAGCCGATCCGGTAAATGCAGAATTCAAAATTCGTATTGCTAACGTTATCGGATCCGTGCTCGCCCTGAGTTTACACACTGCTCCAAAATTAGATGCCGTAAGCCTATATATTTTTTCGCTCTTCCATACAGGATTGCTGCATTGTCCTCGGGTTTTCATTTCCAATTCTTGGACATTGGAAGTCGCGATTAGGTTTATATCTAACAATTAGCATAGGTGGTTAATCACAACAGGTGCTCAAATTTTCTTCCATTCTGCTCGATGCATTTTTGGACTCTGCTTGTAACTGAACGAGTGGCGTTATAGATTTGAATATTTGTCACTCTTCCAATGCAATTAATAAAATTTGCTCTGAGTTCTTCTACAGTATTACTTCGGGTTTTATAGACTTCATTTTTGATAGATCCCCAAAAATAAAAGTCGAGTGGCGTCAGGTCGGGGGAACGCGGAGGCCATCTGTTTGGTCCATATGTACCAAGCCAATTTTCGCCAAAATTGACATTTAGTAAGTCCCTTACCATGTGGCTAGTATGTGCTGGAGCACCGTCTTGTTGTAAATTAACATTATTTCTTGCAGCTAATGGCATGTTATCCAACTCCATTATTACACATTCTTCCAAAATTTGGATGTATCCTTGAGCATTCAAATTTTCATTAAAAATTCTGTAGTTAAGGACTCTGTTTTGATATAGCGCCACCCAAACCGTCCTTGTTGTATCCTGTCGACCGTCTGATGAGGATTTATGTTTGACCAATATCGATTATTATGTCCATTAAAAATTCCTTCGCTAGATATAAAAGCATCGTCGGTCCATATTATATTTTGAAAAAAATTGGGATTCCGATTAATCTGCTGCGAATACCAATGACAAAATGTTAAACGCCGCTCTTCATCTCCAGGATGTAAGTTTGTTTTTTTTTTCTTATTTTATATGGTTTATACTTATGCTTTCTTAACGTTTTTAAAACTTTAGATTTACTTGTGCCAATATCTTTCTCAATATTACGGCTAGATATCGTCGGATCAGCAGCAACACAAGCTAATGTATTTATTTCATCTCTTGTTCTATTTGCCTTATTGTAAATCTTACTTCTTGGTTTTCCAAATGATCCATACTCACTTAAATTGTGATATAATCTTTCAAATATTTGTTGTTCTGGCTGTCGTCGTTCCGGATAACGCTCAAAATATAAGTCTAGAGCTGCGTCTTTATTTTTATTACTCTCAATGTAGCACTCAAGCATATTTAATTTTTCATAATTTTGAAAATTATTCATTTTAATCACCTTTTTTAAAAAATATAATCGGAAACGAAATAAGAATACCAATACATAATTGTTACTGAATTTTATGACATGTAAACAAACAAAAACAATTGCTTAAAACATTCAATTAATGGCCAACTAAAAAAAAATGTTTGTTTAGTATTTTAGCTATTTAGGACAATGCAAAATATTAAGCGTTATATATTGTGCAATCTCAAGAAAAAATACAATTTTTTGAGATTATCAGATAAAGGGTGTCCCATTTAAGAAAATGCTACTTTTGATAATATCTCAAAAAATCAAACATCTATATTTTTTTTAAGAACGCCACTGGATTCAACGTAAAAAGTCATAAAACTTTCGTATCCAAAGTTTTTTTTTTTTATCTCCATAAATAACCGAGTCATAGAGATAATAAAAACCGGCAGATTTTGAGAATCACTCTGTATCTTCGAAACCAATTTAGTAGGCGTAGATCCGATTGCGCCATTAAACTAAACACTAAAAAAGAGAACGGGACACGTATCTTAGTTTTTTTGTATCTCTTACCGTTTAGCCTATACCCTATAATATTAACGAAAAAAACCACCCTGTACATACTGGTACTTAATTCTTCAACTGCTCCATAGTCAATATCGGCAATTTTGGCATTGTCAGGAAAAGTTGTTTTCTTATTATATTGTATATTCGTCGTTGTGTCATCTTTTCTATATACAACTTCGTGTATTTTCCCGGACTTTTTGTAGTCATTTGTTTATGGATCGTAGATATAGCCTTCTCGTGTTCGTTAAACTGAAGCGCCGCAGCACAATATCTGATATCATAACTATTCTTTATGCTAAAATTGATACGCTTGCCTCCAATGAATTTTGCTACCACAGAATTATAGCATTCAGCTGCGTTGTTGTTCATGTTCAACAGCAACATTTTGTTGTAGCCTATTACCGCAGGACAGTATATCATCCATTAGGCCACAGTTTTGAAAATCTGATATATAATTTACATCGCCCTCCTTGCTGCCCGTACAAAAATATGCATCGCTTTGTAGATGATTTCTAAATACGTGATGTGGGCAATTGGAAATATCAGATTTTAATCCAGAAATTTGTTGCTCAAGCGTTCCTTCTTCTTTGCGTCGATACAGTATTGCTTTTTTTATACCAATTCTTAACCTCTGAATGTTGGCCCTTAAAGCGGTTCTAAATTGAGGAGCAACAATTTGATTAGTGCTACTTTTCCTTTTGGTGCACAGCTCGCGTGGTTTGGTACAGTAGTTTCGCATAAGGTGGTTAGTGCATCCTATTTTGCTAATGTGAACATTACCACCATAAGGTCTCTCAGTGCAAAGCTTCTTATATACACTACTATCTCCATCACCGACTATTTTGATATATTTCAATTTATGCATTTCAATGCTGGATTTAAAACCCTCTAGTACTATGTCGGATTCCATTCCAGTTGAAGTGCTTTGCCAGTTTTTATAACAACGATGGTCTGTAGCTGTCACATTTTCGTGACAGCTCTAGCGCAGATTGCACAGTACTTATTTCTGGAGGCAACGAACAGTAGTTTTCCAGTTCTAGCTCCAACTATACATGCCTAAAATATTGAATATTAGTGGTATTGATACTAACGTATTCTATGCAATTTACTATCCCAGAAGATGCATCGTAATTAACCTTATACGAACGCTTCGACCAAGCCCCGTCAGATATCACTGTTATGAGACCATTACCAGCGGCATCTACATCTCCAATTTCCCTAGCTAACCGCAATTCTTCCTGTCCAGCTTCTTCGATTGCCACCCATGAAGTATCTAAAATGGTTTGCGAAACTAATTCGTGATATTTTGAATACTGTCGTGTAGTCATCGAAGGGATATTTAAAATGGCATGTTGTTCAGGCAGTTGTGAATGCCCACATCCAGTAGATATGGCAGCTAATACAGATGCAGAGTTTGCATCCATAGATGTTACACTTCCATGTGAAGGCTCTGTCGACACTCGTTTTTCTATATTGCACATATTACACTTAAAGACAAATGAACTTATTAAACAATTTCTGATTTCGCGAATAAATTTCATGTTAGAAAAACGGCAATCAAACAGCTTATGGTCATCAAGATCTGTAATATTGTGCAAAAAATGTTGTATATCTACTACTCTTCTCCTCTCTGGAAATGGCTCAAAAGCTTGTTCTTTAATTTGTAGCGTTTCTGTTATCGTTACTGGGTAATCAACGTCTTTAGATGTCGAAGGCCTGCAAATATGTATTCACAATATTGATTTCCTTATTATCCTATAGTCAAAATAATAAATAAACGTGGGCGAATCAGGACTTCTTCAATTGCTCGCGTCAGACTTCAGTAGAGGATCATCTTCTCGATATATGTCTGTGTCTGAGGATGCTTTTGGTTCTCCCCTAAATCACATGCTACTAAATATAATCCATTTTACAAAATGTATAGATACATACGTGAACATGGCTGTAGATGATTCAATATGAGTATCAGAAGTGTGAACTGTCGCTTCTTCCAAATCCTGAGGATCAACCCTTACTCCAGTTTTAAGTTTTTTTCTTACTTAAACGCTCAATTGCGATAATCTTATCTTAAAATTGTAATTAAAAGGTACCCACCTCACTTTTTAAGGTCGCAAAATGTACATGGTGACTTTAAAATGTGTGCAGGTATTTTACGTGATGATAGACGAGAATAAAAGATTACGATTCAGCTAATAATGCCCTATCCGAATGTTAATAGTTTGCGAGAAAAATGAAACAGTCACTTTTTTTGAGAACTGTTTTTGTTTTATTTAGCGCCCAGAAGAAGCATTGGCAATAAGTTATCTTGACAACGTTCGTTTCAAGCGGGGCAATGTCAGGTGCCGCAGCTGTTGGCAGCACTAGATCTGGTGGCTTCTATGGTGACGCGAAACGTTGAACATTGGAATTTATTTTAGAACAGACATGCGCACAAAACATCTGTGTGTTCTGTAGACATGCGTTATCTATAAAACCAAGTTTACAGAAGGTTTGTATATCTATTTTAGATTAGATAAAAAATACTACTGTAACCTAACAACAAAAATTGCATGTGGCGGGATTCGAACCCGCACCAACCACGTGGGATACGACCGCTAACGCTGAACTACTAGCGCTCTAGCACTTTACATTGAAGCAAGTCTGTTCTAAAATAAAATCCGATGGCTACTCATTTCCACAAGACAGATTGTTTTGTCACTTGTCATACTGGTCATTCATTTTTCGTTATCCGAATCTTGCTATTTATTATGTCGTTGTTTATAAAACAATTAAAAACCCTACTTCATTCAACATTATCGCAACCGAAATCTTTCACATGTTGCACCAGGTTAGTGAAAGAGTGTGCGAGTCTCACCATAAAGCAGTACAGTGTCCGTTTACTGAATGTGAATGTAACAAAAACTGACGTTTTATTTAAAAAATGAAAAGGAATGAAACAATGAAATATACTGCCTTCTATGAATTTTTATGCTCTTTTTTCTGAAATTCCAGGGCACTCGAAACAATTTTTAGAAAAATTTAAACACTTTTTTCTGGTAAACTATCAACATTTGCATAAGGTAATAGTGGTCGGATCATCTCATTTTGTGGGTATTCATCGCCGGCTTTGTAAGTCACCCTGTAGATACACAATTATTAATTTTGAAGAATGTAGATAGTTGGAATAATCTTTACTACGCAATAACGTATCAGCTTGAAAGTGATAAGTGGCATACCTTTTACATCGCTTTTTCTGACTTGGGTTTATATTTCCTTTTTTGTGGCATTTTAAAAGTTTATTCTATGTCCCACAATCACTTTATAGGTATAAACAAACACGTATACACATAGACAACCACACTGATGAATATAAAAATACGTTTCTAGGTATACTTAGATAATACCATACAGCCACAACACACTATAAAAACTGTTCAGTACGTACGTATCACTAATATCAAGAGCGTGAGTACTAAGGATATCCGTCCGGATCACGATGATCTCAAATACCTACGCCCTGAGATGTGGAAGCCGGTACGACTATAGTTTTATTCGTTTTGATATATAATTGCAGTAATTCAATTCCACTATCATAGTAGCACTTACTCATTTTAATAATTCTCACCATCCCATCAGTAATCATAATAATTCTCTTACCTGAGTCTGTGTTACAAATGTTACAATAATAAATAAAACAGAGGCAATAAAGAAACTTGAACCAACTAGTCTCGTGCACGTGCACTCAACTGTAGGCGGAGTTAACGCAATACTGCATACACGCCTTAGATGACAAAATTTAAGACTTTTGTCTAAAAATTACTCAATTATTTTCCAAAATTTTGAAAAAGGCGTTTCTTTACTTTCGCTTTAAAAAAGTAATTTTGAAGGTAACCGTTGTTTTAAATTTTTGATTTCGTAAATTTTTATGTTTTTTTTTTCGTTTTGCACCAATATTTTAAAAAATCTAGAACAACCAATCGACATGCGACACTAAAACGTACATCTTCCAAACTACAAATCTGTTGATCAAAAACTAAGCTCAGGAAATTTATCCCAACTTTTCAAGCGCTTTATAGAACGTGAATATCCCCTTAAGACTAACACACGATATTATTTTGTATCGCGAGATGAAACATGCTTTAAGAGTTGCGGAAAATATACATGAAGTGTTATCGTTTGGTAAATAACGTTGAACATAAACATTTTGATATCAATGTTAACAACATCTCACGAAACGAAATGAATAATGCTTTAAAAATGTTTGCATCTGAGTTTCATCAGTGTTTATGTCATTTACTGTTTTAATTTGCAAACGAACAGTAATACTTGCCAAACGCCTGAATACTCCTCATTCTGTTTCACTCAGGTGAAACTGCTTTAAAGATGGTGCTAGAGGTGTTTATGCTTAGTACAAAAAATCTAAACCTTCGGCTGTATGTGAGGTTAACTCAATTAACCGACAATTTGTGTTTTGTTATGAATACAGCTACAATGAACCACTTGAGAAGTTCATTATCATAGTAATTCAGTACAATACAAAGCCAAGCAATTTGAGAAATCCTGGAACAAACATCGTATTTAGCTTGCATATAATGGCTATTATGACATTTATTGCGTTCGGGTTAAATAACATATCAAAATTAATAACATATCAGGCAAAGTTTAATAATAGAAATATGTTTTATCAATTAGTATTACGTATTTTATCTTGACTAAGAATTTTATATATTCACATAAATTTGGGTATGACACATTCTTAAAACTACACGAGCTAAGCTTTAGGCGACGTAAGTCTTCATTAAATCAGCAAAGTATCTTTTAGTTAATATGGCAGATGTCTCCACATAAATTTCCATAAAATGTCAAAGAAAGTTTAAAATAATTCAATGTTTTTTATATTTTAAACTAGAAAAATTATCCATTATATCTACTTATTTTATTGGTAGAGAAAAAAATATTCTTGCTGCAACAGTGAATTGTTATAATTTAGGACATGGTTTGATCATAATTAATTACATACCAACTATATATTTGTAAGTAAACAAATACTTCTTTTGTTTATTATAAATTGAATCATTTCAGATGGAAAAATTGATAAAAGTAACAATTAGCCAACACTTTGTTGACTAGGTTAATTATTTTGGGGTTTAGCGTTTGTATGTTTAAACGTATAGTAATGTGTTTCTTTGTTCGTATGTTTATGGACTAAGATGTTTTGTGTTTGAACTTTACATCATTGCTAGTTCTTAGTCTGCGTGCTTGTATGTCCCGAATTCTTGTGATTAATTTTTCTGCGTGTTTCAGTTTCTTAGGAATGGTTTGGATATTTGGATGTGTATTGTCTAGTTTCTTTGTTTTAAATATTGCGTGTTTGTATGTTTGGATTTTGAGTTACTTGTTCCTGTGTTAGAGCTGGCATGTTTGGGATTTGACGTATTTCGGTGTTTACCTGTTTGCTAGTTTCTCTGTTTGAATGTGTTAGTTTGCTGATAGATTTTTTGCGTATTTTGTTGGTGCTTCTTTGGGGTGTTTGGGGGTCTGTATGTGGATGTTTGTGAACTTGTAGGGGAACTTGTTTCCTAGTTACTTGTTTACGCCTATGTTACTCGTTTCTTTGTTTTAGGTGTGTACTTGTTTACGTATACATTTGTTAGCAGCTAGTTTTTTGCTTATTTTAGTCTCTATAGTGTACTTTCTTGCTTGTTAGAAGGGCTTGTTGGCTAATTTCTTCGTTTTGAGGGCTGCACGTTTGCACGTTTATATGTTTAGACGTTTAGTAACTTATGTTTGTACTTAGGTGTTTGCGAATTTTCATGCTTTGTGTTGGAGTAATTACTTGATTGCTAGTGTTTTTGTTTTTGTATCTGCGTTGACGTGTTCGGGTTTATTCGTCTGCTAATTTCTTTACTTGGGCGTGTTTGTTTGCTATTAGGTAACATAACTACGGTAAAGAAGTACTACATAGTTATAATAATATAATTAATACACCCGTTCGCCTGTGCAAAGCATAATGGAAGTACTTTTCCGCTATGACCCATTATAGCGTATGTTAATATGTAATGATGTCTCCCAACGGAATAAAATAATGAAATAAATTTTGCATTCTTGTCAACCGCTTTCTAACAGTGCAATAATACACTTTTTTAAGACGCAACTATCATAAATATTTTATTGTGCACGTTGTAGCAGCAAACTTTATGAACCGCTTATGAATTTTGCTAATTTCGAAGTTAGTTTAACATTTTTATTTTCGTTAAAGTTATTTGTCTGTTGCATAAACATTTATCTTATAGGTATACATATTAATATCCGCTAAAAATTAAAAAGAATCGTTTTATTCTATAGTTTTCAAGGTAATCTCGCACGAAACACTGCACATCGGACGCAACCATAACATCAGGCTAATTAAAACAACTTCTTGAGAATTTCATTTGCAAGACAAATTCTAATAATCGAGTCTACAAAAAGATACTGCAATGTTGCCACATTTCGGACGCAAGAACAATGAAATAAGTATACATGAATTTGTATACTAATGTAGCGCCACTATCGTAATAGTGGTGAAATAAAGATATATATCTTTATCCAAATTTGTAATATTATTCTATCCATAAAAATTTACTGTTTGATTTATCCATAATCTGGGATATTTAGTCAGATCTTACAAAAAAATTTTAACGATAAGGCGGACGGAAACATGAAAACATGGGATCACACTATTACGTCTGATATTCGGACGCAATAATGACAAGAGTTTATATATATATATATATATATATATATATATATATATATATATATATAAGCAAAAGTGCTTATACAACTCGGAAGTGTATGTATGTAGGTTGAATTCACCTCCGATTTTACTAGTTCACCTCCGAAATCTGAGGCAATGGCGTTTTCTCTCGTTTTAACGGTAAATCAATACTTGTAGTGCCCTGTGTTTTGGCAAGTTTTTATGTGGGTAAAATATACCTATTTTTATATACAATTACGATTATAAGTGTAGCTCTTTTTATGCAGAGGGCACTTTTTATACTCGTAGTACGTAGTTTTCGTACATATGGAACGTCATAGAATTGGCAACATAGTTAGAGGTGTAAGAGACATAATATCGAAATCGCCATAATTGTTTCTCCATTCTTTATTTGCAATTCAGTTTATTCTTAATGGGGTAAACACTGGTGCAGTTCTAGTACCTACGTTGCATCATAACGAATCTATCAATATTAGGTTTCTTTGTGAGTTGTCCAAAATGCGTTTTTAATTTATTGTACATAGTTTTTTTGTATACCTGAAGAAAAACAATTTAATTGATACAAAACGCTATGTGTCACTTCAACACTTTAATCGTGAGCAACCGGAATTATTTCCAGAATCCATTTATTCTACCATTACTTTGTATTGATTTGTCCGTATGCACGTTTGATAATTTGTCGAATCATTTCTACTTTTGGCACCTTGACGTTTTTTATAAATATTTCTAGAAATTTATTTTTACGTCCAATATTTTCCTTCAAGTATACAAAGAATTGTAAATCCAATACGCAAGAAAAGTGGGTTCACACTCTTATAAATTGCATTTTCTTGTAGAATAATCTGCTATTAGCACATCATTTTTAAGTTTTAAATTTCTAATCTTAAGGTTTTAAATAATATCAAAGTGATTATAAACATCACATAATCTTTTAATAACTTAATAAAAAATCTTGATGATCATTTTAGAAGTATCTGAGTTGTTCCTGCTTAAATAATTCTATGCTCATATGATGAGCTAAATTGTAACAACCCTTTCCGAGTTGTATTAAAATATACCTTAATTTAAGGTCTTTCATTCGTTCTATTGTAAATAGAAGAAAAATTTTAATTAATTATTTTTACATTATAGGTATGAGGTAGGCAACTTAATTTTCATATCTTCTTAGTGCATATCTTCTTAAGTGTATATTTCTTAAAGGTTTATATTCATATAAATTATTTTTCTGATCATTTTATTCGCGCATTACGTCATCATTGACGTAATCCTGCTCAAATCCTGTTGCGCATGACTACATGAACGAACTTCCAAAGCATCCATTTTGGTTACTTCCTGATGAACATTAAGAGAAGCAGAAAGTTTTTGGGTTTTCCTAAATTTTGTGTGAAAGTGCCATTAATTTGATGGTAAGATATCTCTTAACGCGTATTATTAGAAATTAAAACATTTTCTCTTTTCAGGCACTTTTTTACTGCATTTTTATTTTTTACTGTTACTTTAACTTTTACATTTAATATTACCGCTTTGATTGCACAATTAATTTTACTATTGCGTACGCTTTCATTTTATGATTGCAATTTTTGCATTCAAAACTTCAAAATAATGCAATAAATATTGATTCAAAATTTCAAGAAGAAATTTGAGATAAAATTCCTTTCATGGGTTGTACAAAATTTTACAAAGGTATTTATGTAATGATTTTTTAGTAATTTAAGGATAGTTTTAAGATATATTTTATTGAATCATATCACATTAACTGTTAATAAACATATTTGTATATTTTTTATTGTTTTACATTTTGATCAAATTTTAGTGTAACACTCGGTTTAGTTATTCCGACATTATTAAAAAAATAACTTGGCGTCCGAGATCATTTTATTAGTATTACATTGATTTCTATTATTTATGTTAAGTGAAAATAACATAGCAGATTTAGTGGTAATTACAAGTCATAAGATTTGAATCCGCCCTACATTAAACTACCAACTGGGACAAAGTTATTATTTGTGGTGAATGGTTTGTATCTCCAGTCAGTTTGATGATTTGTGTTTTGGAGAACTTTCACTTATTTCATTATTACATTTATTTTTATTAAATTTATTACACCATATACACCACTTTCTTTACACTGACGCATCGAGCAAGGGACTTGATTTGCTTTCATTACCATTTGCTGGTTATTTTCGCTTTTGTTTGTTTCAGTTTCATTGTTAGAGTTCACCATTTAAAGGTATTGTAACAATTTTATTATTACTATTTGATATTTTTGTGTTTACGATTAGTGAAATTTTATTGTTCGTGTATTATTTTTTACCATGTCAAATTTAGATTATTTAGTAGATGTTCTTCGTAGTGATGAGCTATTAGTAGAGTTGAGTTTTAGAAATGTTATAATAAATTATAATAAATGGTATAGAGCGATTAAACCATTAATTCAGACATCGAATCAACATGACGACGTTTTGTTGATATGATATTAAGAATAGAAAACAGGCTTTTGATGAAATTCCAACCCTTTTTATTTCCAAAATGGTTAACTTATTTTCAAGTTAGACATTCCTCCTTCTGAAGGTGAACAATTAAAGATTATTATGAAAATTTACAACCTTGGTTTGCTACTCAGTTAGCTCTTATTAATGTTAATGATATTTTCCATTTAGTCGAGTTATGTAAAAATTACAGCAAGTAAAAGCTCAGAATTCAAAATTCAAATTTAATTTTAGTTCAGATTCACAAAGACAATCTGAATACAAACCTTCTTCTTCTACATTGAAACAAAACATTAAACCTAAAGTCAATTTTACAGTGGTACTAAACCAAAAATTTAAATTCAACTTTCAATAATTCAAAATTAATACAGCTGTCTTCAACAACTTGTTTTAATGTAAACAGTTGGGTCATACCTATCACACCTGTGATAAGGGTGATGATAAAATCTTTTGCTTTAAATGTGGTTATTCCGAAGTGTAAATTTTCAAAAACTTGTAAATGGGAAGTGTTCCGTTAGTCGACACATTCCTTATGATTTTTAGAGGCTGACAAGCATGTTTTAAAGATTGTTTGATTACAGTTAAGAATTTTATGGAACTCCAAAATTTGTTCCAAATTTGTTGAAAAGAATAATGATATTAGACCTTTTATTAATGTGAAGATTTTTATGAAAATTTTGTTGCTTTATTAGATAGTGGAGCTACCATTACAATTTTAGGTAAGCCTGCTTTGTATTTAATTGATAAATATGATTTAAAATTAAATAGGAATTCTCCTTTTCATCATTGATTATTGCTGATGGTTCTTTACAATCCATTTTGGGAAGTATTGATTTATCTTTGACATTAATGGTATTACTAAAACTATTTCTGTTATTGTTTCTGAATCTATTACTACTGCAATTACTTTGGGAGTAGATTTTTGTCATTTATTTGAAATTAAAGCTGATTTTAGTGAAAATTCATTTGTTGCAAACTCTGTGGAGACAAATTTTCAATGATTAAGAGTATTGATGATCTTAATAATGATCATGTTTTTGAATTAAACCAAGTTATTGACCTTTTAAAACCTTATCAGCTTCAAATTAGGTAAAACAAATAAAGTTTTCATTCAATTAATACTGGTGATGCAACACCAATTAAATAACGTTATTTTCCATTATCTCCTGCTATATTGGAGCATGCGAACAGAGAAATTGATGATATGTTAGAGCAAGGAATTATTAAACCCAGTTCTTCTCCTTGGAATTCTCCAATGGTTTTAGTTAAAAGAAGTCAGGCGAATTTGGAGTTTGTTTTGATGCTAAGAAATTAAATTCTATTACTAAAAAGATGCTTACCCTTTACCATTTTTAAATGATATTTTGATAAATTAAGAGATGCTCGTTATTTAACTTCAATTGATTTAAAGAAAGCTTTTTGCAAATTCCTTTAGACCCGAAAGTTGTGAAAAACTGCTTTTACTGTTCCACGTAGAGGATTATTTGAGTATACTGTTATGCCCATGGGACTTACCAACGCACCCAGTACTTTACAACGATTTATGGATTCAATTTTAGGACATGATTTATCCCAATCAGTTTTTGTTTATTTAGACGATATTATTATTTTTTCAAGGACATTTAAGGAACATGTTGCTATTTTAAGAGAAGTTTTTAAAAGGCTTAATGATGCCCAATTAAATATTAATTTAGATAAATGTGAATTTTGTAAACCTCAATTATCATATTTAGGTTTTGTTATCGATAAGAATGGTCTTCACACCGATCCTTTAAAGGTGGAAGCTATTACTAAATTTCCTCAAACATATACTTTTACAGAAGTTAAACGTTTTATTGGAATGTGTTCTTGGTATAGACGTTTCATGCATGATTTTTCCACTATTTTATCCCCAATTAACAATTTATTGAAAGGTAAGAAGAAATCTCAGAAACTTTTATGGAATACCGAAGCGAATGATTCATTTTGAAAATTAAATCTTTATTAGTTGATGCTCCTATCTAGCGAGCCCTGATTTTTCTAAAACTTTTATTTACAATGTGATGCCTCCAATTGTGGTGTTGGATGTGTTTAACACAAGGCGAAGGAGAGAATGAAGTTGTTATTGCTTATGGTTTTCGTACTTTAAATAAAGCCGAGCAAAATTATACAATTACAGAACGTAAATTACTAGCTGTTATTTTTGGTATTCAAAAGTTTAGACCTTACATTGAAAGTACCCATTTTAAAGTTATTACTGATCATCATTCACTTATTTGGATAAATAATTTAAAAGATCCTTCAGGTCGATTAGCCAGATAGAGTGTTAAACTTCAACAATTTGATTTTAAAGTTATTCATCGAAAAGGTAAATTAAATGTTGTTCCTGATGCAATTTCTAGAGCCCCTTTGGAAGTTAGTTCTTTAGAGTTTTCTGTTATAGATTTAGACGACTGGTACAAGAAAATGTTAGTCAACGTTTCTAAAAATCCTGCATTATTTCCTGATTGGAGAGTGGAAGATAATAAACTCTACAAATTTATTTTAAATGATTTAAACATCGAATCGAATTTAGTGGAATGGAATTAGTTGTTCCGAAATCTTAAGGAAAGTATTTTACAGAAATTTCATGATGAACCTACATCATCACATTTTGGTGTTTTTAAAATTTTTCAAAAATTAAAGAATTTTATTATTGGCCAAAATGAAGTCCGACATTTCCAAATATATTAGAATTGCAATATTTGTAACCGAAGCAAGTCTTCACAATTTAATCATTATGGTTTTATGGGTAAAGAAAAAATGTCTTTATCCTTTTCAATGTATTTCTATTGATTTTCCAAGATCGAAGAGTGGTAACACAGTTTTATTTGTGATTGGTTTACTAAATTTACTTTGATTCACCCTATGCGCAGTGCTACTGCTAAAGGTATTTGTCAATATATAAAATTATGTATTTCTAGTTTATGGTGTTCCCAAATTTGTATGGTGGACAACGGTCCTCAATTTAAAAATGCATTTAAAAATTTAATGAGTTCTTACAAGTTCAATCCATTTGGTTAATGCAAGTTATCACCCCAAGTAAATTTTGTTGAGAGAGTTAATAAAGTAGTAGGTACTGCGATTAGGTCTTATATTAAAGATGATCACAAGGAATGGGATGTTGAAATTCACAAAATTGCTCATGCTATTCGTAACGCTGTTCATGAGTCTACGAAATTTTCACCTTCCTTTTGGCGTTTGGTCGGAAGTTCCAATTTCTGGAGATTTTTATGGTCGACTAAAGGATTTTAAAGAGGATGATTTATTTATTACTAACCGTGAACAATTAGTTCAAGATTTAAATGAACTTTCACCTATTTTTAAACATGTTAAACAAAATTTACATGCAGCTTATGAAAGAAATTCAAAATCTTACAATTTGCGACGTCGTCCATTGAAATTAAACGTCGGCGATTTAGTTTGGAAAAATAATTTTACTTTATCTGATGCGACTAAAATTATAGTCAAAAGTTAGCTCCAAAATTTATTGAAGCAAAAGTTATTGAGGTGTTTGGTCCAACTACGTACCGATTGGCCACCCTTTTGATAATAAACCATTAGGTGTTTTTCATGCTAAAGGTTTAAAACCCCATTAGTTCTTAATTATTTTTCTATTTTTAGTATTTTTGAGACTCTTTACATTCTGGTTTTCCTATTTACATTTTTATTATTTTGATGATTTTTCAAAGTAATTTGATTTTTGCTACATTTGTTTAGCATGATTGTTGATATATTTAGATCACATCGTGCGAGTGTTAGCCGATTTTTGGGACATTAGTTCTCAGGCAGATTATCTTCTTTTATTGGATTTACATTTGCTATTGTTACAATAGTAAAATTTAAGATAACCATATTGAGTTTACCTCTGATCGTTAATTTAACCTGTAATTTACAAACTCTTAATCGTGATAAGAAAACTAGTAATGCTTGTTTACATTTTTATTTGATTTAGTTATTTTAGTTTCCTGAAATTGTTTTCGAAATTCTAGCTTTTCACTATTCCTGATTTATCTAATGTTACTATTCTTGGACGGTGCTTGAGGACTTCGGTTCGCCTCGTGTCAACCTCGATTAGTTCACTTCCGATTGTGACTTCCTAATTATGACATTTTAATAGTTTTAGGAGGGGTAGTTGTGTTCGTAAGAGTGCATCATCCTTCTCTTTGCTACTTCATCTAGATTTCGACCTATTTACAAACGTGCGTGTTAGTTAGGGTATATTTAGTCTTGGACGACGACTGAGGAACAACATGAAACCTGAATCTCGTGATGGGTAGAGTGGCTTCTCTTGTTCTCCACGACGAAGCATCCTAGCTAATTTACCCTGGAAATAGTCGTATCTTGGATTTACCGATCTTGACTCACCGACCGAACGTGACTGGTGGTTTTGTATTTAATCTTTTATTTTAATTTTTCCTTTTTATTTTATTTACATTTTATTTAGATTTTAGGTATTAGTGTTTATTTTGCTTGAATTTTAATTAGCTTAGTGTTTGGAATCTCCGCTTTGGTGATCTCCGAGTCCAAATTCTAGGAGGGGATGTGTAACAACCCTTTCTGAGTTGTATTAAAATATACCTTAATTTAAGGCCTTTCATTCGTTCTATTATAAACAGAAGAAAATTTTAATTATTTTTACATTATAGGTATGAGGTAGGCAACTTAATTTGCATATCTTCTTAGTGCATATCTTCTTAAGTGTATATTTCTTAAATAAATTATTTTTCTGATCATTTTATTTGCGCATTACGTCATCATTGACGTAATCCTGCTCAAATCCTTTTGCGCACGTACATGAACGAACTTCCAAAGCATCCATTTTCGTTACTTCCTGATGAACGTTAAGAGAAGCAGAAAGTTTTTTGGTTTTCTAAATTTTGTGTGAAAGTGCCATTAATTTGATGGTAAAATATCTTTTAACGCGTATTATTAAAAATTAAAACATTTGCTCTTTTCAGGCACTTTTTTACTGCATTTTTATTTTTTACTGTTACTTTAACTTTTACTTTTAATATTACCGCTTTCAATTGCACAATTAATTTTACTGTTGCGTACGCTTTCATTTTATGATTGCAATTTTGCATTCAAAACTCAAAATGATGCAATAAATATTGGATCAAAATTTCAAGAAGAAATTTGAGATAAAATTCTTTCATGAGTTGGTTTACTACGTAAAGCATTATTTCAAGATATTGCGTAATAATGGTGCAAGGATGACATCACCTTAGTTGACCGTTTCGTAAACATTTAGATACCAGAGGTTATTAAAAAATTGTGTACAAAAATTTTACAAAGGTATTTATGTCATGATTTTTTAGTAATTTAAGGATAGTTTTAAGATATATTTTATTTAATAATATCACATTAACTGTTAATAAACATATTTGTATATTTTTTATTGTTTTACATTTTGATCAAATTTAGTGTAACACTCGGTTTAGTTATTATATTATTAAAAAATAACTTGGCGTCCGAGATCATTTTATTAGTATTACATTGCATTTTATTATTTATGTTAGTAAAATAGCATAGCAGATTTAGTGGTAATTAAGCAAATCATAAGATTTGAACCGGCCTACATTAAGCTACCGACTGGGACAAAGGCATTATTTGTGAATGGTTTGTATCTCCAGTTAGTTTGACGATTTGTGTTTTGGAGAACTTTACACTTATTTCATTATTACATTTATTTTTATTAAATTTATTACACATATACAATTTCTTTTATAAAATTAACGGTAAGTTTTTTTTTATTTAAAGTTTTTTATTAATGTTTTTTTATTTTGGACGTTTAGTTTCTAGAATCGTCTATTTACAAATGTTAGTATTAACAAAAGTCATTTTTCAAAGTTAATTTAGCTATTGTAATTAATTTAAAGAGTAAATAACATTAGTAGTTTTATGTAACTTCTTTTCTATCTTTTGTTGTTTTCATTGTTGCAATAGCCGGTAGAAGTAGATAGATATAATAGAAACATTTGTATTTTTCTAATTAAAGTATGTCATTTTCTATTAACTCAACAATATATTATTTCCATGTTATCCTTTAATTTTTTCCATTTTACTAAATCCTAAATTTTTGTTTCAGAGTCGACAACCAGGGTTTTCGTTGTTACTGTACTACTTACGAAACTAAGTTTAAGTTTTATTGTGATCATTGAAGCTTTAATTAAAAATAATTTTTATGATAAGAAATAAAATTACATTTGTTTTTTACAAGTAAAAGGTTTTTATTTTATTAATCTAAAATAAATGTTCATATGTTAATTTTTAAGCCAAAAAAATTTTTTTAATCTAATACAAAATAAGATGGTGTAACTGACACAAAAGTACTCAATACAGCTCAACATGAATATTAAAGAATCACTAATTTTTTTTGTTCATTCTGTATGTTATATACAAGAGCCTTATCCAATCCAAATTACCTACACATTTTCATGATCTTGAATTAGTTTTTCGCATTCTAATCTTTTTGGTACTCTTTTTCATTAATACAGCCCTTAAAATAAGAAGAACCAATTTTCTATTGTTCTGACGTCCACCTAACTCTAATACTGATCTTTTAGCACCTCGGTTACTTTCAGAGTCACTATCAGAATTGAAACTTCTATCGTTTTTGTGTAATGATGGGTTTATATTAATATTAGGTTTGCTAGAATTTTGTGTATTTTCAGGTTCTTCATCAGGTTCTGCTACCAAAACATTTGGATCTATATCAATATCAACTAACCTCTTGTTGCGATATTCAATACCTTGACCATTATCAAATAAAGTTAGCAATTTTGCAACTTTAGCGGTTTGATACGCATCCTGAGTTATCCGAGAAAAA
The DNA here is from genome assembly GCA_036346205.1 of Vesta saturnalis. Classification (NCBI taxonomy): domain Eukaryota; kingdom Metazoa; phylum Arthropoda; class Insecta; order Coleoptera; family Lampyridae; genus Vesta; species Vesta saturnalis. Next base: position 2,088,108 of record JARFJB010002375.1, on the reverse strand, counting down.
TTAAAAATAAAATGGTGAAGGTAAAAATTTGTTTTTAATTCGAACCCAGATTAATACACTTACTCATAAAATTCTTGGTGAGTCCGTACTGTATGTCCCAAAAATCTGGAAAATTGCGAGTATTCAGTTTTGTCTAAGTTAATTACTTGCATAACTGTAGCAATTTGCTTTTCAACCGGTTCGATGTCATTGCGTTATTTTGAATCTTACTGATTTTTTCAAATTTTTTTAAAACAATATCTCCTCTAACCCGGTGGTTGGTCGCACCAGGATAGGCGAATAGATGGATTTTCTACAGGTACTATGAAATGTTTGTTTCTAACTTCCAATAGTAAATTAATATATGCTTGCAAATTTACAGGGAACAAAATTATTAGTGGTCTACTACCTTCACCACTAACAACGCGTTTGTAATTCGAAGAGATTTTCAGATTCTGTTAATAGATCCATAAATTCAGTTTGGTTGTTATTCATAGTATTTCGCAAGTATGATTCAGTAGATAAATATTGAACGTCCCCTATTTTTCGACGATTAAATAATATTGTAAACGCTAATGAAGCATCAACGAGCTCTTTATATGCATTTAAATCCTTATTTTCATTTTTCAGCTTTGCTGCACTCTTTTCGGCAGATTTTACTATCCAATTTTAAATTCTGTAATGTCTTTTGTTAAAGGCAGCATAACTGGCTTATTCCACTTCTTTTCCGCTAAATCTTTTAGAGCTAGAGAGTATATTTCATTATTCCATTGACTTTGCACTAAAACCGAAATCTTTTACTTTTTAATCTTTCTTCAAAATTATCGCACTTAAATTGGGTGAATTCTTCAGAAGCAAGTGAGTTAGTAACTCACTCACCTGCTGCATTGCAGTCCCTAAATGCATAGCTAAGCTTGGAGATCTAAAGTTTTTGCTTCTTCGTTATAACCACTAATTGTTCTAGCGCTTGCAATAATATTATCAAAAGAGTAGGTTTGATTGCATTAAAGAAGATAGATTGTTCTACAACGACGACGCATTTCTAGTAATAATCTAGCACATTCTCTCATTTTATTTGAGCAAGCAAGTGAAATTTATGCACGTTTATGTTTTTTAAATAAAATTCGCCAAAATGACGAATTAAGGGATCTTTTCTGGCTAGAAAACCAATGCTGTCTGATGCCATTTTACTAAACACCTGTTTTTATCCTCAACGTAGCACTAGTGTGTGCATGTTCACTAGCACAAGCTATTAATGTTTGAGATGCGGCCCTATGGAGCACATTTCTGTCAGTTTCATTTATTGGCTTCGTAATACATTTTTGTAATGCCTTCTTAAATATTTCACCGCAACTATACGTTTGCAATGAGCACACGGCAATCTGTCTTCGTTTAATTCTTCATTTTCTGCATATTTTTCAAAATCAGTTTCATAACGTAATAAAGCTAAAATATGTCTCCTTATTTTTTACCGTGTTCAGTATTTTTCGGAAAACTTAAATAGTCCTGAACTTCTTTTCGTTTTGATGGTCTCTAGTCAAATGTCTCTCGAAATTTGTTACATTGCTTTTGCAAAATTTACAGACAGTTCTCTTTTCATTTGTTTATTTAATTTTTCTTTCACCTTAAAAAATTAAAAAAAGAAATAAATTAATGCTTTATAATGTTATTGCACAGAAAAAAAATGACGAATTTGGGCTTACAACATAAAATTAGTATGTTAAAATTACTATATAAGAACAAGTAAAATGTCTTTCCTTTGCATAATAGTACTTGCTTCAACTGAGTGCAAACTCGTTTATTTTTCAAAATGCCAAGAATATTCGGAGAAAAATGCACTTTCGGTGAGGTTATCTATTATTTACAATCATAATTAAGGCATTTAATTGTATTTATGTTATAAAGGTAAGGAAATTGAAGGTAATGTTACGAGCATTTGAATACTCATGGTTTCTTGCCAACGAGAAAAAATGACAGGATCTGCATGTTAACTTCAGTGTTTTTGTACATTATTTTTTTTTTTTTAGTTTAATATGGCTTCGACTGCCCTGGTCTTCTCGCCATTCAGTCACATCTTAGTTTCCGAAGAAAGGGTAAGTATTGTTCTATATTTTATATACTACTGTACATCCCTATCGATTTTAGGAATTTCATGACATTCTTCAAATTTGATGGGTCGGTTAGGTTGTATCTAAGGTCCTATATCTTCGTCGTAGACCAGCTCTTTAATCGCCCCAAATGTAGTAATCAACCGGATTATAGTCTGGGGATCTTGGTGGCATGGAATAGGACCCCGCGTCCTATCCATCGGTTTCCATAAATGGTATCTAAATGTTGGCGTACAGCAACGGAAAAATGAGATGATGCACCATCATGCTGAAAGTAGATCCCTCGTAGGCCGACATTAGGAGTAGATTGGGTAAGATATTCTGCAAAAATTTAAATAAACATGTCCTGTTAGTGGATCATCAAAAAATAGGGTCCTATGAAGTGAGTGTTGATTACTCCGATCCAGACATTTACAGAGAATCTTTGTTACAAGCGATATTCTCGAATCGCATGTGGATTTTCTTCGGCCCATGCGTGCAATTTCGAATTATTTATTCCATCTCTGGTAAGTTGTGCTTCATCGGTGAATAAAGTTCTGTACAATACAAGTCGGTGATTTGCAACCCACCTTGAAAGGCGGCAGATTTCGTCTCCAGGATGTAACCGTTGAACTAATTGTATGTGGTACCGATGTGTTATTTTTTCGCAACACTCTACTTACTTTTGGATTGGGAAACACCTAATTGTACTCCTACTTTTCTGGTACTTATTTTTGGATTTAAATCCACAGTATCCAGTATATTGTTTTCAAAACAGGATCTACATTTCGTTCTGATTTTGTTTTAGGAAAAGTACCATTGTTTTTCAAGAAATTAAAACTGATCCGAACGTTTGATGATTGGGTATTCGGTGTTGAGGGAATCGCCTTTCATACTTCTTGCGGCAGCCTTACCATTACCATTGCAAAAGCCATAAACAAAAATAATATCAGCGTATTCAGCATTAGAAAACTGATAAGGCATTTTTGAACAAAAAAGTTAAAACACCCTATGAATACCGAACGTAATTGACTTATTAATTATTAAAACACTAAACAAATTGAGATCTAATGTCAAATTAAACAAATAATTTCAACCACGATCTTGTCAAATTGTCACAGCCTGCTGCAATATTTGTTACATATCAGAAATGACCCACTGACAATCAGAAAGTCCATTACACATTTAAACATTCGATAAGAAAAGTGTATTGAGGCAGATGGATTTCATTTTGAACATCTTTTATAATCGTAATGTTCATTAAATTGTTGTTTACTTTGTTCCACATTGTTAAAACTGTCTTATTATTTGGTTATTGTTATTTATTTTATTTCTTAATTTATAAATAAACATTTCTTGGGCTTGTCCATTTCATTCCGATTAAAATAATTACACATGATTTTTCCTCAAACAAATAAGAAAACTAGGTTATTACAAACATTTTTTATCTGTTTTCTGTCTATTACAGGTGGAAAAACTTACATACAGGGTGAATTTTTGAGATGAACCACATATGCCAGATTTCTAAATCCGGCCCTGTAAATCAATTCAAATTCTGGTATTTACCATACTGGATCACAGTGTGTCGTTACTGTTTATTTTAAAGATTTCTTTTTAATAACTAAACATTAATTATACAGTAAGATATTTCATTACAATTTTCAATTTGACTCTAAAATGAAACTTTAATTGAAAATGTGAGGTAAGTGTAACAAAAAATTCAAATACCCAGGTTTAACTGTCTATTAATGCGCTCTGAAAAATGATATCAGATTTTAGAGAAATCATATACAGGGTGAAGTATTGGATATGAAGCAGTCCCACAAATTTTCACGAAGACGGTCCTGGATTGTTTTAATTCTGAATATGTCAGTTAGTTTAGGCACGAATACACACTTTCACCAAAAAATGAGACAAATCGACTTAATCATTGAAAAGATATGATGAAACATTGTTTTGGTGAAGATCCATAATTCACCCTGTATATTAATAAACAAAACAACAAGTCATTTTTTAATGGTCATTTGATAATCCCCTAAGGTGCCTCTACTTATGGTAGAAGTATGTACAGTTCCTCGTGACTCACCCTGTATATATTTATACTACCTAGTAAATGTTGTTGAGGCTTAATATACTATCATTAATGTAGAAAAAAAAAGGTGCCCTTACATATTGATGGAGTCCAATATCCATGCGTGTTTGAGAAATTGGTGCATTTTCTTCAGTTTAGTCTCTTGAAGCAAGAGTTTCATCATGAGGTTCTGGTGCATCATTTTCCGTTGATATTTTTACCAACAAAGGACGTATAAGTGGAATGATTGGAGATATTTTTGCTGATTTATTATTTATAGAACAATCCTATAAAAATATCATTAATGTAATAAAATTAAATCGTATTTTAATTGTTACCGTTGCCTTTGATTATCCTCTGTAAGTAAATTTTCAGAATTTTTAAATTCAGTCGCTAATTCCTGGAATACACAGACAACATTTAAAAATTAATGATATTTTATTATGAAATTACCGAATTAAGAGTAACATCTTCAATTGTAGGAGGAGAACCATTTTCAATGCACAACCAATCCTACAAAAATCTGTAACTAGAAAATAAGTTGCGTAACAAACGGTCTAATTATTAAGAGTTACAACCATCTCTTTTACGTAACTACAAATGTATCATTTAGTTTTACAGGTGTACAATGTGAATGTATGCTGATAATATAGTTTTCTTTTGTGAGAATGCGCATCAAATGCAAAGAAAACACAAACAGAGAGGCACTCGCACACACACATGCACACGCACACATACGTATAATGGTCGATCTCGGCGAAACTTTAACAAACGTCGTAAAGTAAAGCAATAAGTCGATTTAGAGATAGTAAAAAATATCGATTGCATAAATATCATACCTACGTAAGTATGTGTAGGATGGAAGGTAAAAGGAAAATGTGGATGTTTTGGCTTCTCCGTAAAGGATCCTCCGATGGGTAGTAGGCACTAATACTCCGGTAAAAAGTGAGGCGTAGGTTTTATACTAAATGCGGAGACAGATACACCGAACGTTTGGAAAACCATCCCATTATCATAAGTGACTTTCATTTTCTGTTTAATACTATTGACGTTTTTGTAGATACGTTTTCCTAAAACTACAAACCTACCATAAGAATACATACATGCATACATGCATACACACCCGTCACCTTACATTCATAGTTTTAAAAGTGCTGAAAATGTGTATATCCGTTGAAAACTCGACATAGATTTAATTTTCACGAAACGATACTTTTATTATGTGCTTATAAGTGAGAATGTTGGATTTGATTGCTGACATTGGCGACTAAGGACTGTAATGCATACGGATAAAATACTTTGTAACTACAACCCAAAAGTCCGTAGAATGTCGACACATTTTCATAGCGCAATTATTTATAAGTTCTGTTATAAATTATTATTAAAAAATTACGAAAGTTCTTTGTCGACTGCATTCTTCTGGCTAATAAGTGGGATCTGATGTAGAAGGGTCACTCCAAATTTGCAAATACTCATCTGTAGAGAAATGAGAAATAATTGCAGTTAAAATAATACAATGAAATGGTTTTAAACATGTAAACTCAAGCAAAAAAGTTACGGAATGAGAAAAAGCATTTTCTTTTGGAAGGTCTTAAGCAATGTGACAAAATCGCAGCAAAACAAAGGACTAATATTAAAACAGTTACCAACTCCACAATATCAAATTCTTACACGTGAAAAATGAAAATACAAAACAAATAAATTTTACCGTTTTAATGATGTGCTTACCTTCAGAAACGTTCCCATTGTTTGCATCTTTTAAAGCCATTTGCATTATTCGTTTTCTTCTTGAAATTCTGAAAGCATACAGCTGCAACAATTTTTTAATCAATTGCACTACTATTGGATTAACAAATGATATCTAATTGATAACGCTGTAATAATAAAACAAAACGGTTAAGAATATGTAAATTATTATCATTAATAACCTGAGCTGTGAAATGAAAGTAATAGATAACGAGAACGAGAAAATTTTTAGAGTAATCATTTTAAGCCATTACAAAATTCATTTATATAAAATATGATAGTATTGAAATCCGATCCTTTAATGAATAATCATAATCGTCATATCTTTTTTTAATATAATCAAAGAATTGGATAAATCAAACTGTATATTAAGCAGAAATCAAAGTTAATCATTTTATCTTTAGAAAGTCCTAGATATATGGTTTACCCAACAATTTACTAACTACTTTAAACGATCAATTTGAGGATTGATTTGTTACAGGAAGAAAAGCAAAAATGATTGTCTAGTGACTAATATGAGTTACAAAATTGATGAGTAAATAAAATTGGTTTAAGCATATTCTGATTAATAATCTTTTGTCAATCTTTTGAAATCTATTATTTTCAAGTTTGTTAGGTACTCTTTACTATTCTTAAATAGATAACCCAAGATGGTTATTGTATTATTTAATTATAATAGAAGGTGATTACATAATATGAATACTTACCCAGTATTTTTTAACGTATCCACTTTAACTAAACTAAACTCTCACGTGCACTATTCACAGTCAGCAGTATTATTAATTATGAATAAACAGAACGTGTACGACTTAAAAAATTTGTCAACATTGCCGAAGGCAAATACGCGCGCTACATTTGTAGAGTAGGTCTAATACCATCCTCATCAACATTTTTACATAAAAAAATAAGTGTGAATTTTAACCCCTCTTAGTGTATCAGTAAAAAACGCCATAAAAGAACTCAGAAATGAAGTGTAACTATAGTATTTATGGTGGAGGTATGGAAGTCTTATGCACGTACGGAAGCAGAAAGATATAACTATATATATATATATATATATATATATATATATATATATATATATATATATATATATATATACAGGGTTGGGCAAATGTGTGAAACCCCTCATTTCTGGCCAAAATATTGATTGTATCAAAAAAGACCTTAACAAAGGTTAATGCAAATTTTATGATCTATTCAGTGCCGTACTAGGATTTGCAGCAGCTACGCCAATTTTCGAGATATGACGTCATCGATTGTTTTTAAATGGGTGACTATATTTTCACATTTTCAGATATAACATTTTTCTCTAATTATAATGATATATGGTTTGGTAGGTATGCGACTTGTCGTTTTTAATTATTAAATAAAATAATAAAATAAGAGATCGCTGTCGCTGTACTATCTAATAAAAATATTCGTTTTTGTTGTTGCCATGGTTATTTTTGTAACATAGCTCAAATATTTTGTATTATTATCAAGTTACTGTTAATTCCGTCAGATAATTTCGGTGTAAAGTATTAGTATTGTTTTCTAATCATGGTTGAATTAAGTGAACGTGAGCGTATTTCGTTGTTAATGATGGTTGGATTTGGAGACAGGCAGAGATCTTTAAAAGATGCATGTGCTATTTTTAATGCAACATTTCCGGAGATAAATCCTCACATTTCCAAATCAACGGTTTTTAAGATTGTGCGGAAATTTCACAAAACTGGAAGTGATAGAAATAGGCCAAAATCACGTCGAAGTAAATCGGCTACAAATGAAGATATGGCACTTGATATTATTCTTGATGTGCAAGTAGAACCGATAACTTCAGTACCAAAACTGACCTTACATCACGATATTAGCGGTAGATCGGTAAGAAGGATATTGTCCACAAATCATCTCCATCCGTATAAAATGCATTTAGTACAAGAACTTAATGAAGATGATCCTGATAGAAGAATGCAGTTTTGTCAGTCAATGATGGATCATATTGAAATGAATGGCAATTTTCTCAATAATATTGTTTTTTCAGATGAAGCAACATTTCAACTGAATGGTTTGTCAATCGACATAACTGTCGCTATTGCTCTGACCACAATCCCCACTGGTTGGAAGAAGGTCACACCCAATATCCTCAAAAATTAAATGTATGGGCGGGTATAATCAGAGGACACATAATTGGACCATTCTTTTGAGAGACAATCTAAATGCTAATCGGTATTTACAATTGTTGCAGCAGCAAATTGTTCCAGCATTAGTTCGTTATTTCCGAACCAGGAGAATCCTGAACGACCCTCAAATAAAATTTGGTACCAACAGGATGGAGCTACGCCTCATTATAGAGTTGACGTGCGTCAATATCTTAATGAAATATTTCCGGGGAGATGGATAGGTCGAAGAGGACATATTGAATGGCCACCGCGTTCGCCAGATTTAAGTCCTCTAGACTATTTTCTATGGGGTCATTTAAAATCTATTGTGTATAAGACCAAACCTCAGTCGTTAGAAGAACTAGAAGACCGGATTAGGGTGACTGTGCAAGAAATCTCACAGCAAGCCATTCAAAGCTCCGTAAGAGCCTTTGCTGACCGAATAGGACACTGTCAAGGTGCTGAAGGTCTCAATTTGAGCATTTACTATGAATATTTTCTCAATATAAAGCGCTCAATTTTGGTTGTAAATCAAAAGTTCGTTAAAATTACTAAATAATATGTATCTTCTTCATTGTATTATTTTAGTTAATATTTAAAAACGGCAAGTCGCATACCTGCCAAACCATATATCATTATAATTGGAGAAAACGGTGTATCTGAAAATGCGAAAATATACAGGGTCACCCATTTAAAAAAACCATCGATGACGTCATATCTCGAACAATGGCGTAGCTGCTACAAATCCTAGTACGCCACTGAATAAGGGGTTTCCACACATTTGCCCAACCCTGTATATATATATATATATATATATATATATATATATATATATATATATATATATATATATATATATATACAGAGTGAGTCGATAGGAGCGGACCAAACTCCAGGAGTATATTTACACGTGAAATTAGTTAATGTAAAAAGCTCAAATGTTAACCGATTTTTATTTGGTTTCAGGTTACACCATAATTGAAAATAAACATTAACGTTTCAGTAATCATAGCTCCCTTATAATAAATACTCATTCACCTCTAAACATTTTCTGCTTCGTCTACGAAGAGCGTCTGTAATTAAAAATGTGTATCTAGTATGCTATGTTCAAGGCTGAAAAACATTTGATAACTTTGTTGTTCTGAGTCAGTGTTACAAAATACCACACATTTCTTCAAATTTAGAATATGCAAATATGGTGTTTTTTTTATGGTTTTGGAATGGGAATGCTACAGCTGCTGTTGAAGAATATAGCCAACGTTTTCCACATCAGAGACATCTTAATAAAATTGTATTCCTCAGAGTATTTAGCAAACTGTGCGAGACCGGAAAATTTCCAGTGTTAACGTAGCATCTGAACGAGCTACTCGTCAAGATTTAGAAGAGGTAGAAGATATTTAGGATGTAGTAACAGAAGATGCAACGACCAGCTCACGAAGGATTAGTGTTCATTTGGGTATTCCACAAACAAGAGTAATAAACACTCCCCACGAGCAAGGCTTACATCCATACTATGTACAGAGAGTACAACACCTACAGCCGGAAGATTATCCTAAACTTATGGGATTTTATCGATGGATAAATAATAATTCTCGTGTTAATAGTCACAACTGACATGAATGGTAGGACTAAAATCCCCACGCAACAGTCGAAAATAATTTTCAACATAAGTTTTCATTAAACGTGTGGTGTGGTATGGTCGATGGTTATTTAATTGGCTCTTTCATTTTGGAGAATCGCCTCACAGGAGACAACTACTTCAATTTTTTACAATACAATCCTACTAGAGGATGTTATTTTAAACATTACAATGCAAATATACTACCAGCACGACGGAGCTCCTGCACATTTCGCTCGTCAGGTTAAACAACATTAGGACGAAAGGTTTCCAGGGCGTTGGATTGGTCGCCGTGGTCCTATTAGTTGGTCACCAAGATCTCCAGACCTCACAGCACTAGATTATTGTCTGTCGGGGTGTTTCAAATACGGAGTTTACAAAGTGAAAGTGGACACTCGAGATACAATAATTAAAGGTATTAAAAATGCTGCAGCCTATCTTAAACAAATAGACGACTTAATTAGGAGAGCAACAGGCGACCTTCTTAGATGAAGCAGAAAATTTAGAGGTGAAATGTGGTATTTTTGAACATTTATTACAAGGACGTTATGATTACCAAAATGTTAATCGGATAATTTAGTTAATATACCTTGACTAGCTACAGTGCGGTGTGGGAATGGGTTCTGTTTTTAGACTCATAACTTTTAAATAATCAGGTACGAGCAAATTTTATATATATATATATATATATATATATATATATATATATATATATATACATATACATAAAACTAAAATACCACTCGAAGATCATGGCGTGTACGAGATTCCATGCCGGGATTGTTCACGAACATACATAGGCCAAACAAACAGATGCATTAATGTAAGAAGAGAGGAACATCGTAACGCAGTACAAAAAGAACAGAAAACTTCTTCACTGGCCAAAACATGAGGAGACCTCACACGCGATAGATTTTGACAACACAAGGATAATACCAAACATACAGTATCTATCAGAGAAGCTATCGAAATCGAAAAACGACCACATAATTTGAATTCACGAGACGACACTCAGAGATTGCCATCGACCTGGACGCCTATTCTCAGGAAACACCCAGTCACGAACGAAAGGGAAAGGAGAAATCGTTTAGAGAAAGGAGGAGAAAAGGAGAAAGTGAAAGTGAAAGTATCACAACGACCAAAAGCTAGGGCATCGGCCAAAAAAGTCAGCATACAAATACCGCCGACCATCAGCGAGGACCTCAGTTCAGTTCGAGTTACCAGGAGCAGAACGCGAAGACTTGAAAATGGCAGATGAGGTTATGCCGAAACGTCGTCATTTCAACATCGGTTCTTTAAGAACCATGGAGGAGAATCTACGTGAAACCAAGCCCGGAAGAACATCAACTATATATATATATATATATATATATATATATATATATATATATATATATATATATATATATATATATAGGGTCGCGCAACAAGTGTGCCTTCTTCTATATCTTCCGTTTTATATAAGCTGGGTTAATAAAATTTGAATGCAGTTATAGTTTAGTTGTGTGCATATTTTAAAATTATTCACGCTAATACAGGTTGTTTATTTAAAGAGGGCCAAATTATTATAAAAAATTTAAACGGAACACCCTGTATATTATTACTTTTTGAATTCTACACATTGTTCCTAACAAATTCGCAATATTTTTCCCCATCCCTAAATATAGCCGTTTTGAGTTATTTCGATTTTCCTTAAAAAATTGAAATTACAGAGTTCGCTTTGAAAATGTACCTCCTTAACTGTTGAAAAATGAAAGTTACCTAATTTATACGAGAATAAGTACAGAGATAGAGCTTCCTTTAATGTGAAGAAAATGACATAATTGCGTACAGGGTGCTTATAATTGACTTGCCAATCAACCGGTGATTATTACATTTTTGGTTTCTACAATTATTTCACACATTTTATTTATGGTATCCTCAACCATGTTTTAAATCGATATGGATTTCAAAGTCACATTTGGAAACCAGGATGGCTTATTAAAACAATGGGAAAGAATTGTGATAGATTTGTTACATTTCTAATGATAGACAACCGTGTAAAGGATAGAAATGTAAAAGCGCTGTTACAGAATTTAAACAATTCTTCTATTTCTGAAAGTAAGAAGGTTTCTTTCATATTGGTTTGGTCCAACCTATGTTACCTAATCCTCCTTTGCAGATGGGCGAAACGCTGCATTAATTTGGACCCTACACGAGTACTTCGTACCTAGAACCAAATTGGTAAAAAAGATACAGTTACTGGAAAAAGAGTATTACTGAGTTTACCAGAAAAGACACTCAAGAGGCACTACTTTTTTTGGCACACAGTGTGCAAGAAGTGAAATACCATATCTCCCACTTAAAAAAATATTTTATTCCTTTATCGAAACTTATTTTTTTAAATTTACATCCAAAAATTAATTTTGTAAAGTTCAAATTATTGTTGAAAGTTTGCAATAGGCCTTTTCTTACTATTATTAACAAAAGTATCCACACTTTTATTTCAATAACCATTTTTAATCCTGTAACATAAATAGTATTAACTTTGTTCTGTAATACCATTTTGTTTATAATTTTTATTTACAAATATATATTAAAATAATAATAGCCTTATTTTATTTTTAAATTGCCATTTCATTCATAATTCCCACTATGAAAATGTAAACTTTTACCATTATCACGCATAATTAAATACTTACTTTTTTGGGTTTTTTAATGGTGTGTTTTAAATTATACAATCTAAACGTTTCGATAACACTTACAGTTATTTTCCTCAGTAGTAATATGTATTAAAATTGTTGTAAACAATTTTGTCAAAGTTGAAAAATTAAAACATTAACATCAGCCTGCTATTAATATTGCAGTTTGAGAAACGTATAAAGCTAACTGTAGAATACAATTTTAGTAAAGAATATCCTTCAAAAATTCAGGGTCATATTAATATCTAAAAATAATAATTCACAAGCTTTTAAGGTTTACAGAAAGCCGACACACACCTTCATAAATTATCCAACCACCATCCACGTCAAAAAGTTGGTGTAATTAAATCTTTAGTAGATCGAGCAAAACGAATTTGTGACCCTGAATTTTTGAAGGATGAATATAAATATTTAACAAAATCCTTACAAGGTAATGGATATTCACTTTCAGATATTAATAATGTTATTACACCTTCTAGACGTAACCTTAAAGAAATACCAGTTCTTGATGTCGGTACTGCTTTTCTTCCTTTTATAGGTAATGTTACAGATAGAATTGAAAAAATCCTAATTAAATATGGCATTAGGACTATTTTTAAACCTACAGGAAAAATTAAAGGACATTTAAGATCACCTGAAGATGTGTCAAACCCATTATCATCTTCCGGAGTGTATAAGTTATCTTGTTCATGTGGAAAAGCATACATTGGAACCACACAACGTAGCTTTGATACAAGACGTAAGGAATATATGAGACTTTGTAGATTAGGTCAATCAGAGAAGTCTGCGGTGGCTGGCCATGCCTTGAATAATCTAAATCTTTACATTCAATTTGACAATATGGAAATATTGTCAAGACAAACTCATTATGATGTTCGTTTACAACGTGAAGCTATTGAAATATGTAAACACCCTAATAATTTTAATAGACAAGAAGAAAATCTCCGTTTAAATAAGTTTTGGCATCTTATAATTTAAAAAAGAGCATAATGATACGTCTTAATTTTGATTTTAACTTTTGGTACGTTTAGATTTTTTGCTGTGTTTTTCCTAGACCTTGAAGCAAATTCTTTACCAATTACATGTTTAATTACCACAGCACTATAATTTAACATAAGTAGTTGAAATTAAGATTAAAATTAAAAAAAAAAAACAAATTACAAAAAACGTTCTGCATTATGCTTTTCATTATTAATAACACTTGCACTTATTTACAAAGTTAGATTTAACTGGATCATTTTATTTGATGTCATGTTTATATTTGTGAATGCTTCTATCATTTTGAAATTGAAGTTTTTCATAACTTTACACTTCCATCATAACTTGATTACATTTTGTTAAATGTGTCTTTTGGCTGACATTTTTCATTGTTAGCTTTCGCCGTTAGAGAGTGGTCTGATTTGTCATCTTTAAGACAGTTTAACAACATTTAATTTTTAATCATTTAGTTATTCTTTAGTAAAATTTTATTCTATAGTTGGCTTTATACGTTTCTCAAACTGCAATATTAATAGCAGGCTGATGTTTATCTTTAACAATTTTAATACATATTACTACTGACGAAGATCTAAGTGTTATCGAAACGTTTAGATTGTATAATTTAAAACACACGATTAAAAAACCCAAAAAAGATAAGTATCTTAATTCCCACTAATTAATTAATTAATGATATTTCATAAAATCTATGAAACATTACATACAATTAATGATTAGTGATTCCTATTCACTGAGACGATGATTCTGGTTTACGTATATAACGAACACTGGTCGTAAAGGTAAAGAATGCAAATCACATATCCAATGAATCCTATTCATTAAATTGATGCAGGCAGTTCATTATAGGAACTAAAGTATTCATCAAACTAATGAATTTCGGTTCACTAATGCAGTGAACATTGCCTTTGCATTATTGAAAGTGTACTTTAACACAACAAATTTATGTTCTTTGGATCTATGATCTATGTTTATCATTATACTGATAAACTTCTTCTCCGGCTGTAAATTAAAGAATATTTTCATTGATTTATAGAAATTTTACTTTATATACGTATATGGTGGCTTTTGGTTCAGTGTGCATTCGTTGTTGTGCGAAGGTTCATAATCACAAACAGAATTTGTCTCGTTAACAAGTTTCTTTTTCTGTTTACTAAGAGATTTCACTTTTTCACATAGTTCCTTGTTTTGCATTGCAAGGACAAGCATTTTGCGTGATCTTTCATTTGAATCCATTGGTAAGTTCGTCACAAATATGAGGAAATGCTTTTCCATCGCATTTTCAGTTTTACAGCAACACAAAAACACACAAACCATCTGTATTTTTGAGATTATGTCTTTCAAACGTGAGGTTAAGTTGCACAATTTGTTTTCTGCAAACGGCGTATCTACATTAACCTTTAAGATATTGTTAGGTAAGTGAAAACTTCGTATCTGTTACATTGAAATGCAGATACGTCCTCTAAAACAAAAATTTTAACATTTTTTAAAACAGATTGACGTATCTACAGGGGCTTAGTGCATATACGTCCTTAAAAACTAAAATAAGTAGTTACGGCATTTGCTATTAACATAGTGGGTGCCTTTATAAATATGGCACATGACAAGACACACTTTTAATGTAAACTCGGGATGGTTGAATTTTTTGGAAATTTTAGTATGTTATTTGACATGTAAAAGTAAGTATTTTTTACCATTCCGCCAAACCTGTAAGTATACCGGGTCTTGCAGAAAATGGGGTCAAACGATTTTATACGTACTTGTTAAATATAACTATGTTTGGTCTTATTTTAGAGAATTCATGGAAAACGCTGAAATACTTCAATGTTTAAACTCAATGGTACGTCCTACGAACAAAATTATAAATATACAGGGTGGTTGTTATATGTCAAACACAGCCGGTAGAATATTTTTTTGATAGAACACCCTAAATAATATTTATATTTTAAAATCTCCTTAACTAGCTGACTTCAACGAATTATAACTACTTGGTGTCTAAAATACCTAGTTTATAAGCTGCAGGCCGTTAAAAATAAATAACAAAACTACTGAGAACTTCGCAAAACGTTTTATATATCCTTACATGTAAACCATTTTGGGAAATACTCTGTGACTTTGTCCCAATATCAAGCAGCTTTCAAACATGTTCAAACATACATTTCAGCGTTTTTCGTAACGTTTTAAAATAAGTGCAAAATAATTTTGTATAACCTATACATGGTACATAACTAGTTGAAGTCGACTTACCAAACAGCTGTTTTAATTCAAAATGTAGGTGAACCTTTCTCTGAGAATAATTAAATCAATTTTTAATTTATCTCTTCGTTAAGTAAGCAATATTAAAGCATAATATTTATTTAAGAAAGATTCATAATCTCTGTTTATATTTTTATTCGGCCATGTCGCAAACTACTCATTTTCTTACTTATGAATACTCTTCTTTTGTTAGTTTACCTTTTTCCAATTTTATTTGGAGTCGGCGTTACAATATTTTACTCTACTCTCCCTTAATTCTACCACTAATTGGCTAATAGGCACCATCCGCCATTTTATTTTTTTTTGACGTCACCCTTGACCTTGGGGTCGTATTTTTTTTTCACTTGAAAATAAAAATATGTTATTTAATCTGTGTTTATTAATATTTATTAGGGCCCTTTTTTATCAAAGGAGATTGCATAATTGTTATTAAAATCATTATTACATTTCTTTTAATACCCATCTACAGATTGTGACCTTTTACCTATACGAAAAATTTATTTATACATTGGGGGTTGTATTCTAATAAGGGGTGCTAGTCTTGTAAGACGGGAACTTGTTCGTGGGCTTCGCCCCTGTCATAAAAATTGCAGTCTAATAACGAGGAATAATTAATAGATAAGACATGTAAAGATAATAAGTGTTTTCATAATAAAACGATGTTATTTAATATGTGTTTATTAATATTTATTAGGGTTGTTTTGATCTTTATCAAGGATATAAAAACCTATTCCTTAAACGATTATATTCTATGCAGTCTTTAATGTTGAAATTGAAGCGTTAGCTCAAATTTTTTCAATATCAGAGATTAGCATATTGTATTATATTATTGTATTATAAAGGAGACTACATAATTGTTATTAAAATTATTATTACATTTCTTTTTAGCTCCATATGAGGGTTGTGGCCTGTATACGAATTTTATTACAGCATACTTCTTTTTACCTTGAAAAGGTTACCTTCAACATTATACATAATTAAAAATGAGTAATTAAGTTGCCATGCTTTTCACGATTTCTACCTTGAGAACGTTAAATTATGTGTACAAGTTCTAAGCAGAAATTAAATGCACTAATACGATAAATGGTTACACGTATGCATTATAGTCTGTTTTACGCTTCATTGTGTCCTCCCTTTAATAGTGCTATCAATTAAAGGTAAAATATTGAAGGTCGACTGCTAAATTATATGCACAAGGTTTAAGTGAAAAATAAAATTGCATTAATACCTCAGTTAACACATATTAATTAAAAGTAAATATTGAAATTTGACGGTTAAACTTATGTGTACAAGGTCTAAGCCGAAAACAATGCATTAAATGGTTACACATATGTATTATAGATTATTCTACGCTTCATTGTGTGTTTTATTTTAGGAATGACTTTTTTAAAATCAGTTGCATTACTTTCAATACCTAGATTAAATTACGTAAAATTAATTATGGATATGGGGTGTGATACTTTCTTCAAAAAAAAGCAATAAAATATATTCATAGCCATAAAGCTTATAATACAGATTTACTACTCTGTATTTATATAGATCAGGGTCGCAAAAAGGTGTTACTGTAAATTATCGAAAACATCCTCAAATCTAGGTAATCCATAATCTCCTATGTTAAGCATTAATGTGAAGACATTTTCGGTAGTCAAGACTAACCTATCCAGATCTTCATTGAGAGAACATCACTACCAGAATTAGGAGTTCGAGATACATTTATCTTACCAACTTCGCCGTTTTCATCTTGAGCGGTTATGTAGCTTATTAACAAGTAAAAACAGATACTGTTTCATAATAATACTCATTCGATTGTAAATATGCTTTAAAAAATACATGCAGCAGATAATATACAATCTTTATTTGCCGCTATTATTATTACACCGATATGGGATTATTCTTAAAATTAACTAATTTCCCCACACTACCTTGAAATACTACATAGGCTTTCAATTCTTCTTCATTCCTGAAGCTTTTTGAGATTATCCAATTCCGGATCAGTTGCATGTTTTCTAATACACAAGACAGCGTCTTCAATATAGCAGTGTATGCGCCGAAAAAATGTCTTGTGTCTTCTTCTTTAAGCTAGATTTTGCCTCTATACAGCATACAAGCTCTATCTTAGCTGAATTACCCCTGTCAAAAAAAGGGTTATAATGAAATTAAGCATACCGGCCTCTTATTAGAACATTATCTAATCCACGAATTTTTACCGATAAGGGTCTGCCATTCCATGCCATCACATAAGACGGGTTTACATACAGGTTCTGTCTCGACTCAAATACATCTTGTCGAAAAAAGGTTTATAAAATGTACGCCCAGGAGAGACATCAGAGTGCTGCTACAGAAAAGAAAAAGTGTGCACCATGCATAAATCTACAGCAGAAATTTATTCGAGACTGGTACATTGTGATAACATATTTTCGTGTTATGGTGGAGTGATCTTTGTGATATGTCATGTTTAAGTAATTACAGTAATGGGTACAGCTACATACTAGCGGTTATAGGTGTGTTTATCAAAAGGGACTGGACATGATTTTAAGCAGATTAACTACATAAATAAATAATTTTCTTCATATGCTTTTATTTATGCCTTATGCCCAAACGTAAAGTGTCGAACTTTATATCCTTCGTCGTTTATAGTAACTTATTCTGTACTGTTTAGATTCAGGTCTAGTTAATACATTGTAACATCTGTCTCTAACTATTTTCCTATCATTATATACAAACAGAAAGTCTTTAATACTACTAAGAACCATAATTTCATCGATTTAAAGCTTATAAGATATAATACGAGCGTTTTTATAGTTTTAATTAATACCCTTCACTTTACACACTGATTTAAGTGTCTGATCTGGTTGAAAACGTATTATAACTGTAGTTTTTCAGTCCACGTAACAAATTTGGCTGTATAACTTCCTTCTCCGTACACCTCCAGTTCGTCGGTCATCTGGCCAATGAAATCTCGCAAATTGTGGATGTAACCACTAAACAATCCTCCCTGTTTCGTTGTTTTGTCATATGTGGTTACTTTTACCCCAAATCTCAAAACATTCAAAACTTTATAGTTTTTAAAACAGTCTTACGCAACTCATCCGCTCAAACGAACGAAACTCCTCGGTTTATGCCCATTCTCCTTCATTTAGCTCAGCGCCAAGTCCTACATACCACAAACATCAACTTGCCATATTTTAGAGGTAAAACAGGGTGATAGAGATCAGAGGGCGGTAGCACTCGACATTTAACTAAATCGCATCCGTATCCAATGAAATGTTTACAATCTAAACCTACATGAATTTTTAGATGACCTCCAAGATATTTACAGCATTTATTTACATAAGGGTATAATGAGCACACGTTATAGTACATTATTTTCTCGCTAATACTGTCACGCTCATGGTAGAGCTTGCTGGCATTAGTGCGACCACTGTAAAACGCGTCTCATGGATTTAAAGGTTCGTCATCTTGATCGCCTAGATCCTGTATAAACGCTCGCAACTCTTGGTTTGAAAGTATTAGTTTTTTTAAATCGCATTCACGCATTTCCACTAGATTATATCCGCTATCGCGAAGAAATTGAGACCGCGCCGCCGTATTCTCGTTGCGTACAAACATGGATGTATTTATATTCAGCTTCAGATCAATATTGGCCTAGTTGGGGACACATTCCTCGCAACCATGCCAATAGCATCTGAGAAACTCGTAAACGGTATTTGATTCAGCGCAATAACCGTCAACCCTAACACCTTCAGGTGTTCTAAACTCGCGAACTTTTCCCGAATGCTGTATGGTTACTCGTTGTGAATGTTCCACCCAGCGTAACTACTGTATTGCGACCTTTGGCTGGTTGTCGACACGCCTGTAACCACCTTTCGGGGTGAGCCCGATTGAGTTCTTTTTGAAGAAAAGTCTACGAAACACTTTATTGCAGGCGCTAGCAATTGTGATTGACTCCTCAAACAGATCGACTTTATTTTGGGTCGTGAATGTCGACCAGAGACTAATACAACCTTTAACGAGAATCTTAAAATTCATCAGGCAATACCTCACAATCTCTCCACTCATCTTAAAAATATAATTACTTTGATCCGCGTGCCAATCTATAAGCTTTTGCTGATATTTCGCCGACATCTGATCTGTACAATAATATTCAAGTGCCGGCAGAGGACCCGCATAATTGTGATTCTCGGATGTGTTGAAGAAAAAGGGGAAATATCCCTTGGACCCGGCGAAATTGAAAGTTTTCGGAAATGCCGAGATTAGGGATGGAATGAAATTAAGGGAGTCAATAAACCTGATATCGTCGCATTGGATGGAAATTAGTTTTAGACTGTTGGAGATGAGTTTGGGTCTCCATCGGTTATCATTAGCCAGCATGCATCTAAGCACAAAATACTCATCGTACCCCTTCATGTTATGCGCAATGCATGTAACTTTAAATTTTCGTGTTTTCTCGACAACATACGACAGAAGCGATTCATCCAAATTGTCAGTGGATTGAATACAAACTGAGCAAACATTCGCAACCACACTTAGGTTGGGCTCATGCAGAAATCTACCATTCGTCCCCTCACACACCTTCTCTTGTATGCATTCCAAATCGTAAAAGATAAACATAGATGCTTTACCATCCCCGGTGTCACCTTGAGTCTTGTTAACGGGCATATAGCAAAGATGTACAATAGGTTTTTGGTCCTTGTACGTGGAACAATAGCTGTATCCGCATCTATGTTTACCCCTTACTTCAATTGTTTTCAGGCACTTTATAAACATCTGCGTAATTTTTTGCATAGGTCAGTGTTCTTGTAGTTTTTAAGACATTCTTCCCCATACAAATCTCTCTTGCAATCATCGCAAACAATTTTAGGAATTTGAATGGAACATGGTGGTTTTTGAAGACAACAAGGACACTGACACAGATATTTCACGTGCCGTTTTTTGTTATTACAACATTTTCTGCACTGTTCGCAGTAATAACTGCAGGTAAATGGTGAAGTGAGACTGGTAATTACGTTATAGTGCTCTTCTTCTAGTATTAAATTTAAAACTACTCTACCTGGTTCCCTAGGGACCTCAAAGTAAACCGAATCACTTATTCGCGAATTATAAATTACAATGGTATATGAGGTTAAATGATTTTGAAATGCTTGAATGTGCTCGTAACTACCGCCCTGACTAAGGTCTACACCACTGTTTTGGCAAGGCTGCATATCTCGCGCTTTAAGTGCTATCGCCATGCTACTGCGCATTGTATCGTTATTTCTAAACGCTATTGCTAAGACTAGGGCACGAGCTAAACAATTGTTTTCATTCATTCTGCCGGTACAACAAATTTTAAACTGTCAAGTTTTTGCGCCCATAGCCAACAGGTACAGTCACTCTATCAACGTTTAAAACTAGCCAGCCGTTTGAAAAAAAAAGCTCGCATTGCTCTGCATTATCTTTTCCAGTAGTGACATTATCACCCTCACTGACAACTGGTCAACTCTTCCAAATGATACGACAATTGGTTTTTCTGAGAAATTCGGGTTCCTTAACGTGATACCGATACGATCTGACGGAGCCGTATCCTTCACAATGTATGCATACAGCTCTTCGAATGCACTCTGCAAGAATTTGTGTTAGATAAATAACATTCAGGAAGCAGTATATTTTTACCTACTGCCATGTTTGTCCTTGCACGTCTCGTCATTAAAGGTAAATCTCAGCGTTTTGCATGTAGTGTTAAATTTTTTTTTATGAATTTAGTGTTTGATTTCCCTATTATATTTATATGATTGAATATCATTAGAGGATGGTCCGGCCTCTTGTTGCTGGGTTGATAGGCCTGAGCCCGATTGGCTCTGTCCCAGTAATGTACTCATTCACAAAGCGAAACAATAGAAAATTAAAGGACATACCGTTATCATATCTTCTGCTGCGGAAATCTCCTGCACTTTTTCATCATCATGAACAAACACCTCCTCCATATTTACTTGAGTAAGGCTTTAAAAAACTAATAATTAAAACTTAAAAATAGAACAGATATATACCCATACTCCACCAACGCGCTGCGCAGCCTCCTGAAAATCATTATAAAGCTCTATCGAATCGATAGTGTCGTTTTCACACATCTTATAATTAATAATACTATAATCGTTTTTTAGCCCCTCCTCGGATAACGCACCAGCACTAAACAACCCCACAATTTGATTAACGTTTAAAGATTCCATAACGATAACATAATGCTCTTCAGAACAGAACAGAGCAGAACTAAATTAAACTGAAGTGTACGTATTGATAGTAATCCTTCCAAGACCAAATTGAACCACTGAAAATTCACAAGGCTAACTTCAAGGCCCGGTCGATGGCTAACTTCAAAACCAGTTGAAGGTGACTTCTCAAGGGGAAATCGTTTAAAGCGTGTTTTATAAGTAAACCAATTATGTAGTTTAATCTCACGTTTATATGTATAATGTTGAAGGTTACAATTTCGAGGTCGTTATTCAGATATTGAAAAAATTTGAGCTAGCTCGTAAATTTCAACATTAAAGACTGCATAGATCATAATCGTTTAAGGACTAGGTTTTTATAACCTTGATAAAATTCAAAACTACCCTAATAAATATGAATAAACACAGATTAAATAACATCTTTTTATTATGAAAACACTTGTCATCTTTACATGTCTTATCTATTAATTCTTCCCCATTATTAGTATACAATTTTTGACAGGGGCGAAACCCGCCAACAAGTTCCCGTCTTACAAGAATGGGACCCGAGTAGAGATATAGGGCCGGTTCTGACTCACGGTATACGAATTTTCTATTGAAGGTCAAGTCAGTTAATCTGTCGTGCACGTGCCTAATCCTTCGCTAATTATATAGGGCCGATCCTGACTCAATTATAAACAGCCGATACTGGTTCACGCGGAAATTGCAATAAGTGCGCGAGTGAGAGAGAGAATGTGTGAATGTCCTGCTCTTCAGCTCTTCCAAGGTCAAACTTTTGGTGGGAAATTTAAATTTGTATTGCGCGTCGAGGTCGAAATGTCAAGGTCAATATTAAAGCCAAAAATAGAAATTGCAAGGTCATCATCACTATCATGATCATATTACAATTCTTAGAAATCTAAAAATAGTTTTCAAGGTCAAAGAGTAATGACCTGCAGGGGATATCATATTACATTTCTTAGCAATATAAAAATAGAATCAATTCGTGGAAACGATAAGTCGTTTTCAAGGTCAAAAGAGATTATTGATCCCCACAGGGGGTATCACATAACATTTCTTAGAAACAAGAAGAAATTGAGTCAAGGTCAATAGTCATAGGTCAATACACTAAAAATAGGTCAAGGTAGGTATTTAATAAGTTTAAACATGTTGTAGTTATAATAGGTGCTCAAGGACTCATTTTTTTTATATAAACTGCAGTGAGCTGTGTGTGTTGAGATCAGTCAGATAGCAACTTGTAATTGTTAAACGTGGAATTAGCAGGATTAAACCATTGTCAAGGTCAAAATTTAAAGCTAAAAATAGAAATTGCAAGGTCATCATCATCACCATCATCATTACCATCATCATCATGACCATATTACAATTCTTAGAAACCTAAAAATAGTTTTCAAGGTCAAAGAGTAATGACCTGCAAGGGGTGTGATATTACATTTCTTAGAAATATAAAAATAGAATCAGTTCGTGGAAGAGAACAAGGTTGTTGTATATGCCAATAAGTAGATCAAGGTGAAATCAGTGGATTGAGTCAAGGTCAATAGTCTAAACTAATATAACACTAATTATAAATGAGAACAGATCAAAAACGGTAATCCGTTTCCCCAATACAGATAGCCGTTTCCCCAAAAAGAGCTCAAAACGGGTTCTTAGAGGTCAAATTCTTTGTGTTTTAAAGATTATAAATTTATTTAGTGTGAAGCGCTCGATCACATTTTTGCTTATCCATAAAATTTACATGAACTGGATATTTCAGTTAAAAAATCATTAGCGTTAGACATTTATTTATAGGACTCGCTCTCTGAAAGTTCGCAGGTTCTTGTATTGGCTAAGCTCTTCAAGATCAAAATTTATTAGTATCATATTACAATTCACACAAATCAATTTTCAAGGTCAAGGTTTATTGACATGCTGAAGGTATCATGTTACAGTTCTTATGTTACGCTCTTCAAGGTTCCTAGAAATAGCTAAATAAGTATTCTTAACCAATGACTCATGTAACTGGCTTTGCGCATGCGTAGGGCAAGGTGAGTATTCTCGGACTTTGTGCATGTTTGGTATTGCTCGGCTATCCTCGTGGAATCAACCCATCTATATAAGTTGAAATTTCCATGGCACACCTTGGATAATGAATTTCAAAAACAAGCTTACTGGTTAACTCACAACCACCACTTTATCAAGTGGGAATATGGATATACCTCTCATCTATTTCGAATATTAGTGATTTCATATCGGCAACAGAAGGGTTTACGTTAAAGGACGAAACCCTTATTCAAAATTTTAAACAACATATTGCTGTTTGAAGAACAATCTACTTTACCCAAACTTAATGTATGCTGTTTTTTCATACACAAAACACTTGTCACTGCGCTTTGGCTCACGTATATCATTTATTTGAAAAAATTGTAATGAAGTTCTAATAAATAAATATTTATAAACAAAAAGTGAAAGACGCTTTCAAAACAAAAAGTAAAATAAATCATTTTAACATGTTTTGTATTTTATATTTAATGATGAATCAAGTTTGTAACATATAAAAAAAGCTTGTAACTTTAAAATGTAATATCAATAAAATTATGTATGATGTGTAATTTTTAATTAAATTAAATGAAAGACGCTTTCAAAAAAGTAAATAAATCATTTTAACATGTTTTGTATTTTTTCGATGAATGGAGCTTGTAACATAAAAAAAGCTTGTAATTTTAAAAGTAAACAATAAAGTTTTTATGTATGATCTTAATTTAAAATTTAACTTTAAATACAAAAATGTTGTAGAATTATATGCAGAAGGTAAATTTTGCATAAGAAATTGGCGTACTTTATGCATTAGAAGAAAATGATGGTGTGTACGTGTAGAATGTTAGGAAGGGTAATGAAAATAAACGTTCTTACCAATAACAAGAGAAAAATATGGTCTAGGGTCCGTTTTTGTATGTAAGGGTTGGGGATAAAGTAAAGTCGTAAGTATGACGTGCTCTCCAATTTTTGAATTTACACCTAATTTCACATGGAAATTAAAATTTTTTCAAACGTGATTGCTTTCTACAAATGGTGCTTTATCTATTTCATTTTTTATTTTACCAAAAAATATTAAAACTAGCCCACTAAGGTGACATTCAAATTTTAAGCAAACTACTTTTTTTTCTACTTACGATAAGAAACAAAGACATGCAGAATTTGTGAAAGTATTCACGTTTTTGAGATTGATTGATTTTTGGAAGAAGCAATTACCAAATTTTTATAGAAACACTTTCAACTGCATCAAGAAATTTACGGATAATGTGAGCATTTTGCTTTGAAAGCAAAAACACGCTTGAATGAAGATTTTATATTTTTCCGTTACATTAGTCACCATTCTATATCACACTTACCAAACTATAATATTTTTACATTTTTTTCATAAATTTTAATTTGTATGATTTGATGTACTCAATATCAAAACAATACATACATCCACAAAAATTAACCTAATTCCACACGGAAATTTTTTTACAAACATGATTGCTTTTACAAATGGTGCCCATTTCATTTTTATTTTCCAAAAATATTTCATAAATTGACATTTACATTTTAAACAAAACATTTTTTTTTACGATAAAAACAAAAAAAATTTTAAAAGCATTCACGTTTTAAAATTGATTGGTTTTGGGAAAATTACCAATTTTTATAAAAACCAACTGCATCAAGTTATAATGTGAAAATTTTCCTTTCAAAGCAAGGAACACGGTGGAATGAAGACTGTCTATGTTTAGCGCTTCCGTTACATTACTTGGATTCTATACCACAATTATCTAACCATAATAATTTTTACATGCTTTTTGATAAATTACATAATTGTATAATTTAATGTATTATTATTAAAACAATGCGTACATCAAGTAATTTTATGTTTAAAATTAATTTTTTTTATATTTTTGAGGTTATTTATAAACTTTGTTAAAACAGATTCTCGCTGTCGAGTACCTTCTCTCTCACACATATGTATCTTCTCCTACTCATACACACACAACAACTAAGAATGTTCTTTAACTGTTCATTGTTTGTTTCTCTCACACAAATATACCTCCTCTCACTCATGCACATAACTAACGATTTCATTGTTTGATTTACAATGTATACTTTGCATATCTTAATAACTGCAATTTCTAAACTTCAAATTTCAACGTTAAATTTTTAAAAATTTAAACTACACAACATGCATCCATGTCCTAATGCAACAACCCGTTCAGCTGTTCTAAACAGCTACCCCTTTGAAAACACATGTTTTTAAACCGGTACCGGTTTTAGGTCTTTTTGAGCTGTTTTGGAAAACTAGCTGTTTTGAGCTTTTTTGTTTCTGGAAAAAGTATCTGTTTTTGAGCTGTATTGATGTTTAAAACAGTTACTTAATATTTTCTTAAAAGACATAAATCGATTAAAAATCAAATAACCAACTTTCTATTTAAAGAATCAATTTGATATTTGAAATAGAATAAATTAGTTAATTATTGAGTCATATGCCATTCAAAAAACAAGATTTAACAAAGGAATACATAATAGTATATTGAGTATCAAGAACAGTAACGTTTGGTCGACCCAAAATTCAATTTGGGATAATTAATGTTCGTGATTCAATAACGATTGTATTAAATTTACCACAATTGAAATTATTTAATATCTACTAAATAAACGAAAAGTCAAAAGTGACTTTTAAATAAAATCAATTTTTTTTTTTTGTGAAGTATAGTACCTATATATAATTGTGCGTTGGTAGTAAAGACGTCGGTAAGTAAATACTTGACGAGTTTAACAAAGTAAACATATCCTACTGCCTTAAACAGATATGGTAAATAAACGAAAAAGTTCAATCGTAAAAAATTATAACATTATGGTTTGATAAATTTTTTTTATGAATATAAAAACAAAAAGAACTGAATTTTATTAAACATAAATAGAAACTTTTTTATTAGTATAGGTACTTTTATAAAAGAAACACTTGTAATTATGTTACAATTTGCTCACATATTCGTTTCCTTTGAAAACATTCTTTTCGTTGATATTGAGGTTTTAAAACTATACGTATATAATTTTTATACCTCATTAAAAATTTGAGTGTCTCAATCGGATCAAAATTTTGATTGGTTCAGTAAGTTGAGTGTTTCTTATATAAACTTTATTTTGAAAAAGTTTTTTCATAAAAGAAACATTGTGGAATCATCAACTTTCTATTTAAAAGAATCAATTAATGATATTTTAAATAGAATAAATTAGTTGAATTATTGAGAGTCATATGCTATTCAAAAACAAAAAAGGTGTAATAGCTTTATTAAGCGCTGAAGTAGTTCAGTAAGAAAAGTAAAAGTATGTATGTTATTTAAAAAAATTAAATTCAAATTTGGTTGTATAGGTAATGTTTTGGTTAGTATAGGTACTGTTTGTGTATAAGATATCAAAAATAATAATGAATACTTTATGCAAAGTGTGTATTGCATACGTGTAGGGCATGCAGTTGATTATATCGCACAAAGAAGAGAAAACGCATTCGGAGGAAAAAAGATAGATAGTACGCTCACGATTTTAGGATCTTCTTCTTTTACACACTTCCGAAATTTCATTAACATTAATAATAAAAAACTATAATAAAATTGAATTTGTCTTAATTAATTAATAAAACAAGGATATTTCTATTAAACCACTAAAATAATTTAATTAACTCAAATTAACTGTGTTAAGCAGTAATCTTTTTAATGTAAAAAATAACACCTTCTTTAAGCTTCAATTTTTGATATAAAAAAGTCATATCCTATTGAGAAGAAGATATGTGTCAGAAAATAACCAACTTTCTATTTAAAATAATCAATTAATGATATTTGAAATAGAATAAATTAGTTGAATTATTAAGTCATATGCTATTCAAAAACAAAAGAGGTGTAATAACTTTATTAAGCGCTGAATTAATTCAGTGAAAAACAAAAGTGTGTATGTTATTAAAAAAAATTAAATTTAAATTATGGCTAGTATAGGTATTATTTGTATGAAATAAAAAAGACTAAATTCTTTCATTGATATTTAAAAGTATATACGGGATTAGTGGACAAAGTCCCATATCTCCTTTATTTAAAGAGATACAAAAAAATTAAATACAAAAGTTGTAAGATATGTTCTGGTATCCCAAAAATATTTTTAATTATCAGGGTAGATCATAAAAGCTTAAGGTAATTTTAATTTTTTTTAAATAGAAAAATTTTTATTTAGATTCTACATACAATTTTAGACACATTTGATGTATAATGTCATACCAAGTTAACGACAAATTTCAAATTTTTGAAAAAATTTGAGTCAAAATATAGGTGAAAATCTTTTCTAAACAAAGCCTTTATCAATTAGTTATGGTTGGTTTCCTTGAAATGGAACTCACTCTAATGGGTGATCAAAAATAACAACAAAAAGTAGATTCAAAAACCTATAAAGTCATTTTTTTTAATGGAAACCCCTATTTTTTAATTTATCTTATTTGCTTTGTAAGTGTATGTTCCAAAAATTTAGTTTTTTGAAATAATGACAATTTAACATTTTTAATTGTAAAAAGGGGCCCTTTCAATTTTGTTGTTAGTTGGGTGACGGCGACTATATAAAATAATAGAGATCATCAGAAACGTCATTATTTATTGTCAGTTGATAATTTTGATGCATTGGTATTTTTTAGCAAATTGATTTAAAACGAATTAAAATTTTAATGAAATTTTGCAAGTCGAGATGGTTGATATGATTTTTGTTTTGGGAGCTAGTGATAAAATACGCTCTTAGCAAGAAGACTGTATCAACAACGGTTTTCAGAGAGACGGCAACCTGAAAGAAGGGCATTTAAATTTTGAGGTTTTGAAAGAACTGAAATTGTTATATAAAAATACTAGGGAAAAACTGCACAGACTGAGGAAAATCAATTAAAACTATTAACAGTTACCGAAAATCCATATATTGGACGACGTACGGTACAGCGGATATTGAAGTCTCAAAAATGCACTATCACATTCAACTACTTCACAGTTGGTTCCTGAAGATTATCAAAGACGACTGGAATTTTGTCAATGGGCTCAAAACAAAATAAACCAACAAAGAAATTTTGTTCATTTGATTTTATTTACAGATGAGGCCACATTTCACAGAAACTGAAGTGTAAACAGACACAATTTTCATTACTATTATGAAAATCCACATTTTGTAAGATATACTTCTCAAACTAGATGGTCTTTAAATGTTTAGGTGTTCTGGTAATCATGTAATTGGACCATATTTTTGATCAACGAGTAACAAAGTATACTTAGACTTTCTGCAATACCATCTACCTAATTTATTGCGTCAATGACAGGATACCCAACAAGAAATGTGGTTTCTTCATGATCAGTACATCATACAGGTCCGATAATAACTTTTTAAATGCTAGATATCCAGAATGATGGATTAGGAGGGGAAGGCCTGTTGCTTGGCCTGCTAGATGCCCAGATCTTACTAAAATGGACTTTAGCATGGGGGTACGTCAAAGAGCAGGTTTATAAAATACCGCCTACAGCAAAGGAAGACATGAAGATTAGGATTAGAAACTGTTTTCAAAACATTAGTGTTGAAATGTGTAGAAATTTAAGCAGCGAATTTGAGAGACGTAGTGCATTGTGTATTCAAGAAATAGGCGGACATTTCGAACAACTTACTAGGTAGTACGTATTTGACGTGTTTCTAGTACTTTTATCTGTATAATTAGTTACAGGTTTAGTTACATTAGAGGTGCTAAGTTTATGATTAGGATTAGAACATAATTTGTTGAATCAAAAAAATATTGTATTTAATTCGTTTAATAAAATAATTATTTATATGAGGTTCAATAAATTGTAATATTTCGATCTGAAGTGCTCGATTTTTGTTGTTTCGTCGCGTCCCGCCGTCACGGCCAACTAACAACAAAACTTGAAAGCCGTATAGCCTTTTCACAATAAAAAAATGTTGAATTGTCATTATTTCAAAAACTACATTTTTTTGGAATATACACTCTTATACAAAGTCGCCAGTAGTATAGCTACTGCACTTCTAACTCACTGTGCGTACGCGTTCGTTTCAAGGTCACAGGTTGTCATCAAGACTTGGGGAAATTTCAAAGTCACCTCAGACCACGTAGAAAGGTTTGTATCCTGCCTCTTCAAGGTCACTCAGGCCACGTGAAAGGTATGCTAAGTCAAGACCACAGGTGTGTAACTCTCTTCAAGGTTATGTCTCTAGTCCCCTTCAAGGTCATTATAGTTCTGAAGGTCATTGCCCTCGGTCTCAGACAAGTCTATGCATGTTTCGAGGCCACGCCCTATTCTGGGAAATAAAGGGGGCCCATTGTTTAAAGTCTATGCTTTCAAGGTCAGAGAACAAAGACGATCTATTGTTTTGGCTGAGTCATTCTGAAATTCTAGGAAATCAATAACAAAGACGATGCATTGTTCAAAATCTATGCTTTCAAGGTCACATGAAAGAACAAAGACTATCTCTTGTACCGTTAGAAATAGATTGTTATCTCAATTCTAGGAAATCAAGAAACGCTTCAAAGTCTATGCTTACAATTTTCAAGGTAAAAGAACAAAAGCGATTCATTCTTCTGGTCGAGTTATAAAAATAAATTGTTATCTCAATTCTGAGAAATCAATAACAAAGGCGACGCTTCAAAGTCTATGCTTATAATTTTCAAGGTAAATGAACAAAGACGATTCATTGTTCAGTTAGAAATAGATTGTTATCTAAATACATCTCTTTCGAGAATAAAGATGATCCATTGTCAACGATTTAAAGTTTATGCTTAGAAGGTCACACCTCTGCAAAGACGATCCATTCATCTCAATTCTAGGAAATCAAGAGCCCTGAGGTGCATGTTTCAAAGCCACGCCCTCTAAACAGGTGGCCGTTCCCCTAAACAGGTAGCCGTTTCCTAAAACAGGTAGCTTTTCCTAAAACAGGTACCGTTTCCTAAAACAGGTACCCGTTTCCTAAAACAGGTAGCTGTTTCAAAACAGGGGTCCGTTTCCCAAAACAGGTAGCTGTTTCGAACCGTTTCCATACGACCACATCTCAATTCAGGAAATCAAGGGGCCCATTGTTCAAAGTCTATGCTTACAATTTTCAAGGTTAATGAACAAAGACATTTCATTGTACAGGTTGAGTTATAAAATAGATTGTTATCTCAATTCTAGAAATCAATAACAAAGGCGATGCATTGTTCAAAGTCTATGCTTTACAATTTTCAACCACATGAAAGAACAAAGACGATTCATTGTTCTGGTTGAGTTATAAAAATAGATTGTTATCTCAATTCTAGGAAATCAAGAACAAAGGCGGTCTATTGTTCAAAGTCTATATTTATCATTTTCAAGGTCACATGAGAGAACAAAGACGATCCATTGTTTTGGATGAGTTATAAAATAGATTGTTATCTAAATACACTTCAATTCTGAGAAATCAAGAATAAAGGCAATCCATTGCCAACGCTTCAAAGTCTATGCTTACAATTTTCAAGGCCACGTGAGAGAACAAAGACGATTCATTGTTCTGGTCGAGTTATAAGAAATAGATTGTTATCTCAATTCTAGGAAATCAAGAACAAAGGCGGTCTATTGTCAACGCTTCAAAGTTTAAGTTTACAAGGTCACATGAGAGAACAAAGACGATCTATTGTTTTATGAGCTATAAAAATAGATTGTTATCTAAATTCTGAGAAATCAAGAATAAAGGCGATCCATTGTCAACGATTTAAAGTTTATGCTTGCAAGGTCACACCTCTGATAACAAAGACGATCCATTGTTCAGTTAGAAATAAATTGTTATCTCAATTCAGGAAATCAAAAGAGCCCATTGTTCAAAGTCTATGCTTACAATTTTCAAGGTAAAAGAACAAAAGTGATTCATTCTTCTAGTCGAGTTATAAAAATAAATTGTAATCTCAATTCTAGAAATCAAGAACAAAGATGACGCTTCAAAGTCTATGCTTACAATTTTCAAGGTAAAAGAATAAAGACGATCTATTGGTGAGTCGTAGCTTATGAAAAGGGGATCCGAACTTATCCGACCTTACCCGAACTTATCTCTATATAAGTAGATAAAGAACAGTCCCACGTCAGTCGATACATTACAATCGTCACAACAACAAATTACCTAAAGTAAAAGCAACTATTATTAATCACCAGTGTGTCATCATATTTTACAATCCTAACTAAAAGTTTTATTGTAAACCGAAGAGCAATTTGTTAAACGTAAAGAGTACTCACCAATTTGTGCATCATATTTTTACAATCGTGACTAGAACCGTTGTGAAGAGTATTTTGTTACAAGTTCATTGTTACGTGTGTGCTTCATATTGCTAGCTATGAGTATGCCAAGTAGTAGTGAGATGGTTAATTTAACAAAGCGCATTGTTCCCTTATTGAAAACAAAAAAGGAATTTGCCAGGCACATCCGTATAGTTAACACCAATATCAAGCTATTGCAAGATATAATTATACATAAAATTTATTGTGAGACCAATGAAAGCTTGTTAAGCTTGAGAGCAATTTAGCATTGCTCAAGTGCTATCTGGTTAGATTGAGACGGTTAAAGAACGCTTCAGAGAAGGTTGGTAGTGGAATTGTCAATAAAAAGGTATGCATAAATTACGTTGGTACCCCTAGACTCATGTTTTAATGGTAGGCTGCTTACAGGAATTATAATCAATATGTCAAACATTAAGGACCCTTTGATTTTTTTACTAAACACATATAATAGTTTTGCACGTAAGGTGAAATTAATGTTAAGGCAATCTATGCTAAAGGTAAATGTGGTCTTAGGCTGCAATTTCATGCAACCCCAAAATCATAGTATTGAGTTGAAGACTTTTGCCACAAAAATTGCGTTATTGATATTTCAACCAATATACGTGTCTGGTACAATGAAAACGTGTATGATAAGTTACGGATAAAATTAGAGGAGTTTTCTGAAAGGATTCCGGTTGGGCAGTACATGAAGTCTTACATTTAAAAGTAAATATTAATAGCTATGTCCCATTTAGAGGGGGTCATTCAACCTATGTTAAAGTTCCTCGCTTCATAGCAGTAAAGCGTGCTGTTATTAATGTTAAAAATAACGATGAGTTTTGCTTCCTGTGGGCCGTTGTTTCGGCATTATATCCCGCGCAGTGTAATACGGAAAGGGTTCAAAGTTATCCTCATTTTAGAGATGTTTTGAAGTATGATTCAATTCACTTCCCATTCAGCTGGATGATGTAAAAAATTTGAGAAACTAAACAACCTCGCAATTAATTTGTACTGCATAAATGATAAAAAAGTTGCACCCCTTGTATTGAGTAATCAGCAAAGCGATAGAGAACCCATAAATCTTTTAATACTTTCTGATCAGGCCGCGGATAACACTGTATACCATTTCACATGGATTAAAAATATGTCAGCTTTATTTTCAAAACAGATATCAAAGCATGGTCAAGAAAGTAATTTGTAACCGATGCTTGAACCATTTTTTCTGATGTAGCTTTAGAAAACATTTAACATATTGCAGTCAACTTAATCAATGCTCTACTAGGCTGCCTACCGAAGCGGAAATGAATTTACAGTTCAAAATTTCGCATTCAAGAAAAGGTGCCATTTGTCATTTATGCCGATTTAGAAAGTATTTTAGAGAAGTGTGCTAATGGTATCGAAGGTAATACTCTATTTCACTCCAAACACACACCTTTCAGTATTGCTTACTATTTGAAGTGTTCATATGATGATTCTTTATCTCGATTTAGGCTTTATAGAGGAAAGGATTGCATTCAATGGTTTGTTAACGAGCTTCAAAGTATTGCACATTGGGCTACCGAAATAATCAATCAAATAATTCCTATGGCTACTTTAAGTCTCAGTCAGGTTGAGCAATTTGAAAGCACCACGATTTGTCACATTTGTCGGAAACCATTTACTAATTCTGATATAAAAGTTAGAGACCATAATCATCTTACGGGAGCATTTCGGGGGGCAGCGCACCAGGCATGTAACCTAAACTATACAGACTCCACATTCTGCCAGTTGTGTTCCATAATTTATCGGGTTATGATTCCCATTTCATCATTAGAGAATTGGCTAGTGTTCCCGGTTTGATTTCACTGCTACCCATAAACAAAGAACGAAGGTAATGGAAGGCACCAAAATTAAGTTTAGATTTATTGACTCTTTCAGATTTATGAGCAGTAGTATTGAAAAGTTGTCAGACTATTTGGAGGATAGTAAAAAAATTATTTCCCGCGCTAGTTGCAACAATGAGGAGGAATTTTCTCTAGTAGTTCGCAAAGGTGTGTTTCCTTATGAGTATATTGATACGTGGGATAAATTGAATGAGACCACGCTCCCTCCTAAAGAAGCATTTTTCAGTCATCTTAATAATGAGGGAATCAGTGATGAGAGTTTTGCGCATGCGGTTAACGTTTGGAACAAATTTAGCATTAAATCGTTAGGGGAGTACTCCGATTTGTATCTAAAAACAGACGTTCTACTTTTAGCAGGTATTTTCGAGAACTTTCGGCAAACTTGTTAAGTACTTACGACCTTGATCCTCTACACTATTATACAGCTCCCGGTTTAGCATTCGATGCTATGCTTAAAATTACACAAGTAAGGTTAGAATTATTTACAGACATTGATATGCTAATGTTTATTGAAAGAGGGATTAGAGGTGGTGTAGCTCAATGTTCAAATCGGTATGCTAAAGCTAACAATAAGTACATGGGGAAAAATTTGATCCCACCTCCGAAAGTGTGTATTTAATGTACTACGACGTGAATAATTTATATGGAGCCGCCATGTCAGAATTTCTACCATTTGGCGATTTTTCTTTTGTTGATGAAGCTAATTTTGAAAGTTTAGATTTAATAAACCATCCTGATGATTCGGAAATTGGTTATATAGTCGAGTGTGATTTAGACTATCCTATAGAATTACATGAGAGTCACAGTGATCTACCGCTGGCACCCGAACATATGGTTCCACCCACGCCTGATTCCAAAATGAAAAATTACTGCTTACCTTGTATCCAAAACGTAATTATGTAATTCATTACAGAAATTTAAAGGTATATTTAAAATATGGATTGAAGTTGGTAAAAGTACACCGTATATTACGTTTTAAACAGTCCCCGTGGTTAAAAAAATACATAGATTTAAATACAGCCATGCGTCAGCAATCTCAAAATGAATTCGATAAAAATTTCTATAAATTAATGATTAATAGTGTTTTCGGGAAGCTGATGGAAAATGTACGTAAGCATAAGGACATACGGCTAGTAACGAAATGGGAGGGTCGCTATGGTGCTCGTGCTTACATATCAAAACCAAATTTTCATAGTTGTACAATATTTGACAATGATATGCTTATCATTGAAATGAATAAGCTTGAAGTATATTTCAATAAACCTATATATGCAGGATTCAGTGTTTTAGACGTTTCAAAACTTTTTATATAATTTTCATTACGGTTACACGCTACCCAAGTTCCATAATAGTGCTAAGCTCTTGTACACGGATACGGATAGTCTCATATACGCCTTTTCGGTTCCCGATATCTATGAATGTATTAAAGAGGACATTGATAAATTCGATACATCTGATTATAGTCCGACAACATCTTTGGACTCCCATTAGTAAATAAAAAGGTCCCCGGCTTAATGAAAGATGAAAATCATGGCAAAATTATGGTTGAATTTGTAGGACTTCGTGCAAAAATGTATGCTTACGCGGTTGATGAAAAGGTTGTAAAAAAATCAAAGGGTTCTACCCACGCAAGTGTGAGGCAGATCACTATTAATGATTATAAACAGGTTTTATTTGATGGTGGCGTAATAAGGCGCTATCAACACCTCATAAGATCAAAGAAACATGATGTGTTTACCATTAAACAAAATAAAGTCATACTCAATCCTTATGATGATAAACGCTTAGTAAATTTTGATTTCACTGATACTAGACCCTGGGGGTACAACTTTCAGTAAACAATGAGCAGGAAGAGCTGCAGTACTGATCAAATCTACAAAAAGTACCTGAAGCGTTCTTTGACCTCTCCTGAAAACTATACATTTATATTGAATATATTGCAAAATATTGTTATTCCCGATGAGTGTTTTAACTGGTGCTATAAACTAAAAGTGTGCAAATGAAGTAATTATTAAGACATTATTTGATAGAAAAATTAGCTTAGACAATACCATTAAAAGTTTTACGAACTTGTGTACAGATAAAGGTTCGTTAACCTCTAATGATGTAAATAGGATTTTAGATGGCATGAATTTACTTGGTGACATACCCCTTAAAATGTACATATACAAGTTATTATGGGGTGATTCATTGTGTACAAATGCTAGCGTACAAAATATTGTTTATAAAGACACTTCCTCTATTATAAGTGAATGTATCGAGACAGCAGCATATTATGCTAATTACAAGTGCCTCACTATTTTAATTGAAGTATTATTAGAACAAAACATTACATATAAGTTTCAACCGTGGGAAAATGAGGAACACCACAAAATTGGATTTTGGAAAACATTGAGAAAGGTGATTCCTGCTTGGGATGGAGATGTGGACCAGATTCGGGAATATGGCCGTCTAGTAATTTAAACGATTATAGAAATACTTTAGGTTTACTATATAAGATGATGTAATATTTAAATAAATACAATTATAATTTTTATGTGGTTTTAATTCATCTAAAAGTTACAATGCCTACAGCTATATTATAAAACTAAATCGTCTTTATTGATCCATGATCTTTCATCCAATCCCCACCACTTTACGAATAACTTGTTATTCTTGGAGCGAAGCACTTTTTCCACAAGGTACACATCCGGATGCTTTGTTTTCTGTAATTCATGTTCATAAAAGCCTCCCAGTACAGGTGATCCTTTCATGTCCTCCAACATGTAGGTGGTTGGGTTAGTAATGCAAACTTTCACAATCTTGAATAGTTCACTTGACCAATTGGGGTGTATCCTTTAGCGAAAATACTTTTAAATTTACTGATTCGTACTATGTCACCCACACAATAACGATTCCTATCAACTATTTTTATGTGAGTGTAAGCCTCTAGCTTTGTATGATTACCGACATCTTTGGGCTTCATTCCTGTAGTTCTATGCTTACGATTGTTATAATCCATCGTTACGGTGTCAATTGTATCAATCCATTTATATTTACCCTGTAGGCTGAATGACTTGTATAGGCAGACTTAACGGTCCTGATCACTCGTTCCGCAATTGCTGCCTTCTTTGTACTATAGGTGGAGTAATGGTTGACCCCATAACGCTGCATTAGTTTAGTGAAATGCTCATTGTAGAATTCTTTTCCTGCATCTGTCTGCAAATTGGAAGGTTCCGGCCCGTTTTGAAGATTGCCTGCATGGCCTTGGCAACTTCAAGCCCGTTTTTGTTTTAATCCTTTGGTCCACAAGTATTTCGAAAAACAGTCAATAACTACTAAAATATACTTGTAGCCCTTATTTTGTTTGGCATATGTGTTAAATTCGGCCAAATCTGCTTGCCAGAGGTCATCATATCCCTTAATTATTGTGCGCCTTCGTTTAAAATTTTTCTTGCGGGTTTGTGCAATTCATTGACGAGTTGTAATTTGGACATGATCCACAATTTCTTTAAGTTGATGTAGTTTTTCCTCCAACACTAGATAAGCGTTAAAGTTCCTTTAACAGCTTTCTGAATTGCTTGCAGACAAAAATCAAGGTATCCTTTACTTATAGCATCACCATCTTCTTCCGGATCCGCCAACTGGGTCAAACGGTTTCCATCCAAATTCAACCTTGTCGATAAATAGTATTGCTTGGTGATGACATCTTGAGGATCTATGGGGTTGGCAACATTGCTGAGTCTCTTATTCTCGATATCGAATTGATTATCATCAATAAGTTGAAACTGAGGGGTTAATTTCTTAAATTGATACTGGGCATGTGACCGTCCAAATTTATCAAGAGGCATTTTAGTTATGATATGTCGACATCAATGCAGTCTGATTTATATTGTTCAGAAAACTAGTGTTTGGTCTTTCAATGTATCCATCTTCATACAATTCCTCTACAATTGATATTATATCGTTTACGACACCGGTGTTTCCAGCCAATTTTTCTGCCCACAATACTTCTAGATCACGAATTAGTTCATGTACATCATTCCAATACTTATATTCAATTGGCCTGTTTGTTAATTCCTTAAAAACATAGCTCCACCTCCTGAGTTGAAGGTGATGACAGCAAGGGTTTAATTATTTGTGTATACTTTTGCTGCGGCTTCCTCGAATCTGTCCACTTACATCATAATCTCGCCTTGCAACATTCGTAGCTGCTAAAATACGTTTATAATTCTTTCTATCCTTTGAATTTACTAGATTTAAATCGGGTTCATTCATAATAAGCAGATCATATAAACCTGGAGTCCCTTTATACGTGACACCATTAATGATCATATCCTTTCCTTTAATTGTGATGGGGGTATTACCAATTGCCCATTTGTCTGTTTTGGTGTCGTAGTGGACTCCATAAGTGTGATCAATAGCACCTTCAAGATCCCTCATAATACGTTCAACATATATACGAGGTAATTCGTGGTACTGCTCGAGAAATTCTTCAGAGATGGGTTCATTACAGGAATCATCTGTGATACTAAGAGGTTCTTCTTCCTCGGCAGTAATCTCTCCTACGACAGATGTTTCTAGGAAAGGTGGTGTACGAGGAGGGGGATTTATTTGAAACAGCGGAAGTTGAGCTAGGGGGCTTGTCTTCCTTGGTGAAAGGAAGTGTGGTGGGCTAGTAGTAGCATGTTTTCTTCGAAATATGAACAAAGGCGAGTTTTTGGGTTTAACGGACTCCTTTGCTTTCTTATCAGGATGCATTTTATTCGCTATTTCAGTTAGGGGTTCTATTAGAGGTTTATAAGTACTTTCAAACGTTCTTTCATTATCAATGCGGGTAGTTTTAAGACTGTTGTATTTCTGCTGTATTATTTTACGAGCCTGAATAATTTTTCGCTTTAATATCATCTCCTTATTATCCATTGTAGCAAAATGGCTGTTAATACCT
This sequence comes from Vesta saturnalis, assembly GCA_036346205.1. Taxonomy (NCBI): domain Eukaryota; kingdom Metazoa; phylum Arthropoda; class Insecta; order Coleoptera; family Lampyridae; genus Vesta; species Vesta saturnalis. Next base: position 2,049,228 of record JARFJB010002375.1, on the reverse strand, counting down.
AAACGGGTGTGTAACTACTAAACCACTGAAATCAGGTTAAGGTATTATATATTCATCAAACCTTTTCCTATAGCGACCATTATTTCAGCATCCTTATTTATGACTATGAACCCAAACGGATCTATCCAGCACTTTGAACACATATCCCGAAACAATGTCATGCTTATGGTGGGGCTTACATGATCCTCATACACATGTTTTAGGTTTAATTCATCTTGCTCAAATAATATAATTAGATTCGCATTGTCACGAATTAATTGCTTTGGAATTTTACTGTAAGTTTGACCCAAATAGAAACAATCAATATCGTTATGTCTACCCATAGAAAAATATGCCCTTATGTTATTTTGCTTTTCACAGGCGATATCATCAAAGATAAAGATAGAATTTGCTTTTGCACAATTCGGCTCAATCACATCTTGATTATCACTGAACGTAAAGTAACCTATATCCTTTATCGGAAGTAGGATTTCCTGTAAAAGTTTGTACTTGTTTTGATTTAATGACTTGGAGTATACGTATACATGTTTAAATTTCAAACCGTTTTTCTCAGTAAGCAAACTAATCATTGCGTTTGTTTTGCCGCAGTTGGAGGGGCCACATATAATGCCACGTATACTATTAGGAAGTAAATCGCCATGTTTTGAAGTACCAGACTTTTCATCAAAGTCATGATTTTGAATTGGTAGTTTTTGTTTCTGCGCAACTACTTTCATCTTTGATGGACGAAATGAAACTAAACGAATAATAACAACATTTTTTATTTATATAATACAGATTATAATTTTTTCACTTCTCCGGTGAGTGGGTTGTACTGCACAATAGCATCGTGGAGAATAAGACCATAGGCAACGATTCCATTATCGAAAGGTGTTAGTGTTTCCATTTCCAATTTGATGTCTACTGTTGAGTTTTTTAAGGATTCATTCTGCTTAGAACAGTCCATTACAAATACTGGACATGATTTGAATTCGGTGTAGTTGAATAACGCATCTGTATTATCTTCATCATAGTAGTCACATCGGAAGTTTAAAAAATTGCGATAGGCAGGTATGTATTGGTTAGCACTGAAGTTCAAATGCATTGCTTCATAGGGATAATACTCTGAATTCAGATGTACTTTAAGGTTCCTGATGTTAATGTGATCAAAATTTCCGGCTCTTGCAGACTTTGTGTACCTTTTACCTTGTTGGAATGCAACAATTATCCAGCGTGGTTTTTCTAGTTGCGTTGACGTTTTTATTGGCCATATATCAGAGGTTGCTTGTTTTAAAGCAGGTAATTCATATAACTCCCATTGACGAAATGGAACAGTAATAATAGAATTCTTATTTATTCATTCAAATAAGTCTAGTTTCGCGGCATCACTAAGGGTTAAGTGTGGTACTTTCCATTGAATTTTATTTAGGTTATTTCCGCATCAACGTCACCATAGTAGCAGTTTGTATCGCTTCTAGATCGAATTAAAATCAACTCTTGACGCATATTCACGATCACTTGACGATAATCCTCCATTATTCCAAATATATGGTTCAATGGTATGCATACTGCAAAGATTTTTCGCCATTTCCTCATTGAATTCTACTTGTAATGGTTCCTCATTCTTTGGTGACCACCCCAAATGGCTTAATGCTTTGCTCTTGCTTGTCGTATAAGAAATATATCCTTTAAGTGTAGATGTTATGCCGGGATTTCGGCAAACGTCCACTCTTTGACCGCCTAACTCATAACGAATCTCTTCGAAAAGGAAGTTGGGAAATTATTGGTTGTTGCATGATTTTCCTTCATCTTCTTTCTTCAGCTTAACTTCTATGTACAGAAAACTATCATAAGTAGCTGTAATTAGATCCTGACTTTGAATTAAAATGCGTATTTCTTCGGAAGGTCCATACTTAGAAGAGCCATACGGAAGATAGGTGTGAATATCTGATTTAATTATAGCATCATCAAAATGTACGTTTTGAAAGATGTTTAATGATTCAGTCATTGTGTAGATGTAATGAGGGTTGATGAGTAATTAAAGATTTACTAAAGGGATGATGTCTTATATATAAATTTTTTCTCAAAACTTTTAAATTAATTGTTATTAATTATGCCTTTTACAGTTTGTTTACTTTAAATTTTTCAAGAATGCACTATAAAAGCTTTCATTGTTATACAAAGAAAATCCTTGTTCACATTAAATATTGCATTTTTTAAATTACATACTTTTGAATGCAAACCTATTGTTATTTATAGCGAAACCTTTTTCTTCATACACATTTTCATTAATTATTATATTACTATATAAGTTTTAAAGTGATTAAAAATAATTTTTAAGAATGCAGATGCATTGTGTGTTTTATACAAAGAAAGTCTTTATTAGCTTGAATTTTTTTTTATACATTCCTACAAATTTTTAAGAATGCAAATGCTATTATTAACAAAGAAAGCCCATTGTTCAATAAAACAAATGCATTCAGCTTCAGATGTATGTAAGCGGGACATATCATTGTGTAAAAGAGATAGACATTAAAGTAAACTTCATTCAACAAATTTAATATTTCTTAGAGATACATTAATTCTATTAAAATGTACGCTTTGAAACACGTTTAATGGTTTGCTCACTCAGAACTTTCAATCCAATTGATGTTAAAAAATATTTCTCTGCAGATGTTAACTGCAATGAGGGTTGATTAGGTCTTTTGTATGAAGATGTCCTGTGATTAATTCGCAGACCCATGTTCTTTTAGTTCTAAGCGTACCGTGAATGGTTCACTTTCACCAAAGTCTATTAACTCACCCTTTTGATTTGTCAATTTTATTGTTATATTACTGATTATGTCTGTGTTTATTTCTAAATATTGTATGTTGGTTGGAACTTTATCCAAACGGTAGCCTGAGGGTACGGAAACGTCAATTTCGTATATTACCTTTGCAGGTTTACCGTTTCGATAAGATCCCTTTATAATGTTGCACTCCACATGCAGATTAGTGTGTTTAATTATTTGGATGTCTAACGCAGATGTGTGGAGAACGTTCGCTTTTAGTACTCTAGGCTCAAACCCGAGCATGCGGCCAATGCTACTCTCTTTAGTAAAATCGATCTCAAATGAACTGTTTATCTCACACTTAAGCGTATTGTTGTTTGCCCTAATGAAAAATTTTTCTGTGGGTATCTTTGATTTCAAGTAAGCACTAATTTCATCTAACTCATAGGCACCGTGTGGAATATTAATCACTCGCAAATGAGATGAATTTGTTCTAAAATAAAATCTATCGTTGCCCGTATAAATGTTTCTAATGCTGTTGCAACCGTAAAATCCCACCAATCCAACAACGTATTTCTTCTCCAAATCTAGCTCTATCGGTGGGTAGAAGTTGCAGCTAGCTATGTTACCAACACCTTCTAAACTGAATGTTATTGACATAACTGAGAAAATTTAAGGTTATGTCAATTATTTATATAGAAATTGTAGGCATAGGTGCCCGCAAATAATGCTATTAAATTCCTGATCTTGATTGTAATTATAATAGATTTTACATCCCCGAAAGTAGTTAATCGCTTCAACTGGTGGTCGAAGATTACCGAAACTATCGTAATACCATACCTTTTCACCACGCTTTTGTAGCAAACCCAATGTGTACCCGGTCCACTCTGACTATCTAAGTTGATGATTCCAGATTCATTTTTCTGTGGTAATTTAGGCAGGCTATCTCTCATAAAATACCCCTAAAGTATGGTACACCTTTTGTGTATTTCTTTAAATCAATATCTGTTAACGCTCTTTCGGGTAATCTACTCAGTTTTTTGGAAACGGTTTTAAGTATAATGCACCTCCAGATTTGTATGGTTTTAGATAGAATGCGCCACCAGCGATTGATTCCATCATACGATTATGGCGCGATGTCTCCTCTTGCAATTTTTTGGCATTTTTTGCATCATTGACTGCTTTGGCAATTCCCGATGCACCGCCAGCTAAAGCACCGATTGCTGATAATCCTGCGAATAACGGAATAAGAAATGGCAAAACACCTCCTTGTTTAGGTAAGGGAATTACTCTAGGAACTGTAATGTTTTTCTTTCCCCCCAACCTTTTTACTACACGTTTTGCCGTTGACAGTGCTGACTTTATAGTGTCGGTGAAATCTCCGTTAGCTTTCATTTCTTTAGCTATTGTTTTCCGTACATGCAATAAACTTTCACCATTCTTCTTCTTGGACCGACGTTTAAACCCCATTCCAAATTTTCTCTTTGCCTTCATGGTGGTACCGACTGCTAAAGCTGCAGCTCGTTCACCTAATGTTGCGTCTGCTGATTTAAAGCGTTCCCAAGCTTTTTCTTCTAAAATTTTATCTGCTCTATGTCGACTTTCTAAATCTTGGTAGTCTCTATAACTGATATCATGCAGTTTGCACTGCGCATCTAATTGATTAATACCGGGGTCGCCGCGTGCTAGTCGTTTCTCTAATTTTGTACCGGGACCACAATACTGGTAACCGGGTAAATGTAATTCCACCGGTAGTTTATTGATTAGCGTATTCACTAAACCACCTGCACTCTTCCGCTTCTTACCTATCATTGTTCACCTTGAGGGATAGGGTAGGGTATTTATACCTAAAATCGTGTAAAAACTTTATTTTTAGTAAATGCTATACATTAGATAAGGCAGGGCGATAGTACAATATTTCCATTAAGCATACAGTGTTATGTGAATTAATATTATACTTGGCATTTATAACATCATCAATGTCTTTATAAATGTCATCATCACCGAATTCCTTCTCACGAAAACGACGGTAGTCAACCACTTGCGTATGAATTTTTCATAGAAACACCAGATTGTAAGATTCAAGAATTCCAATCTATAGCTTATTATATCCTTCAAATCGAATAGTTCCTCTATGTTATGGGCATTGAATGTACACGAACAACAGTTGTAGTTTTCTATCATAACAGTTTTCAAAATTATCTCATATCCTTTAAGAAATTCCCAATTGCAATAAATACCGAGATTACTAGATAGAGATTCGTAATCTTGCTCATGTATTATATCCTCCTCGTTTACATGTGACCAATCAATTTGGCTTTCAATTTCTTGGGATCGGAGAAATTGTATTTCTACATATGAATACCATCTTAGAAGTTCATTCCATTCCTTCACGTCTAATACCACGTTGTTGCCACATCTCATACGCACTACTGGTGCAAGGTTAAGGTGTGTACTGTATCCAATTTCAATATGCGTATCGTTCGATAGTTTATAGGAAGCACAATCAATTAAGTATTCATTAGCTGCCTGTTTATACACCTCAGCCCTATCTTGAAATGATGATGACCAGTCGGAATAACCTTCATCTTGTTTCTCTTCATTTTTGCTACTACTACTACCATCACTATTTTGACAGCATGAACAACAAAATGTTAAATTATTATTCATATTGTTATTACATGAAGTATCCAGGAGCGATTTTATTGCTTTTTGCTTTTTCATGCTTTACTTGTCCACAACCGCACTACGACTAAACACTACGAAATGAGCATGTTTACATATGGTTGTAGGAATGTTATATGATCCAGCAAAGGTATGTTAAGTACATCAAACTTCCCATAATATGTGTATTTACTTAAATCAATTTTTATCTGTATATTGTGGTAGTCTTATAAAAAAAAAAAAAAAAAAAAAAAAAAACGTTTTACTTGTTAGATGACCAGTCTGAACAATGCATCGTCTTTATTCTCAGAATTTCAGAAGCTACGACTCAACCATAGATCGTCTTTGTTCTCTCATGTGACCTTGAAAATTGTAAGCATAGACTTTGTGAATAATGCATCGTCTTTGTTCTTGATTTCCTAGAATTGAAGTGTATTTAACAATCTATTTTCAACCTGAACAATGGAATATCTTTGTTCTCTCGTATGACCTTGAAAATTGTAAGCGTAGACTTTGAAGCGTCGTCTTTGTTTTTGATTTCCTGGAATTGAGATGTGGAATCTCGACCTGAACAATAGACCGCCTTTTTCGAAACGGTTGCGAAACAGCTATCTGTTTTGGGAAACGGACCCCTGTTTTAGAAACGGCTACCTGTTTACAGGAAACGGCTACCTGTTTTGAAACGGGTACCTGTTTTAGAAACGGCTACCTGTTTTAGAAACGGCTACCTGTTTAGGGGAATGGCCACCTGTTTAGGGGGCGTGGCTTTGAAACATGCACCTCAGGGCTCTTGATTTCCTAGAATTGAGATGAATGGATCGTCTTTGCAGAGGTGTGACCTTATAAGCATAAACTTTAAAGCCCTGACAATGGATTGCCTTTGTTCTTGAAAGAGATGTATTTAGATAACAATCTATTTTTATAAATCAACCAGAACAATGAATCGTCTTTATTCATTTACCTTGAAAATTATAAGCACAGACTTATTTCTCAGAATTGAGATAACAATTTATTTTTTATAACTCGACCAGAAGAATGTTCTTTTACCTTGAAAATTGTAAGCATAGACTTTGAAGAATACATCGCCTTCATTCTTGATTTCCTAGAATTGAGATAACAATTTATTTTTATAACTCGACCAGAAGAATGAATCGCTTTTATTCTTTTACCTTGAAAATTGTAAGCATAGACTTTGAAGCGTTGATAATACATCGCCTTCATTCTTGATTTCCTAGAATTGAGATAACAATTTATTTTATAACTCGACCAGAAGAATGAATCGCTTTTGTTCTTTTACCTTGAAAATTGTAAGCATAGACTTTGAACAATGCATCGTCTTTGTTATTGATTTCCTAGAATTAAGATAACAATCTATTTTTAGAATAATGGAACAATAGATAGTCTTTGTTCATTCATGTGACCTTGAAAGCATAGACTTTGTACAATGCATCGCCTTTGTTCTTGATTTCCTAGAATGACTCAGCCAAAACAATAGATCGTCTTTTTTCTCTGACCTTGAAAGCATAGACTTTAAACAATGGGCCATCTTTGTTTCTCAGAATAGGGCGCGGCCTCGAAACATGCATAGACTTGCTTGAGGGCAATGACCTTCAGAACTATAATGACCTTGAAGCGGGGACTAGAGACATAACCTTGAAGAGAGTTACACACCTGTGGTCTTGACTTAGCAGGGGGTACCTTTCCTACCGCGTGGCCTGAGGTGACCTTGAAGAGGCAGGAGTACAAACCTTTCCTACCACGTGGTCTGAGGTGACTTTGAAATTTCCCGCCAAGTCTTGATGACAACCTGTGACCTTGAAACGGGGAACGCGTACGTGCACGGTGAGTTAGAAGTGCAGTAGCTATACTACTGTCGCCCTTATTTTTAATGCTAAATAATAGAATTAAAAAATAGGGGGTTTCCGTTTAAAAAAAATGACTTTATAGGTTTTTTTGAATCTACTTTTTATTGTCCATTTTTGATCACCCTGTATGAATGTATTACAAAAATATCAATACAGCCCATTAGAGTAGGTCCCCATTTCCAAGGAAACCAACCATAACTAATTGATAAAGGCTTCGTTTAGAAAAGATTTCCACCCATGTTTTGGCCTGCAAACGTCATTTTTGACAAATAATTTGAAATTTGTCAAAAACGGTTATACTTAGGTATAGGACATTATACATAAAATGTGTCTAAAATTGTATGTAGAATCTAAATATGTAATAATATATAGGGTTTTCTATTAAAAAAAAACTTAAAATTACTTCTAAGCTTTTATGATCTACCCTGTATAAATAAAAATATTTTTGGAATATGCACCAGAACATATCTTACAACTTTTGTATTTAATTTTTTTTTGTATCTCTTTAAATAAGGAGATATGGGACTTTATCACACTAATGCGCCACCCTGTATGTACAATTTTACATCTCGTTAAAAATTGAAAATTTGAGTGTCCAAATCGAATTAAAATTTGAATGGTTCAGTAAGTTGTGTGTTTCTTATAAATGAACCTAAGAGGTTAATCTTTATCATGTGCAAAAGTGAGAAAACGATGCATTCATGTGAGAGAAGAAATAGTCACTGTGCAAGTGAAGCAGATACTCCTTGTATGAGAGAGAAAGTATTCGACAGCTTGTGTGGGCGTCAAAATAATAACTTAAAAAAATAGTTTTCTGCATGTTGCATTTAGTAAATTAATCTAAAAAGAAACAGAAGTGACTTTATTAACACATAAAAATGCGCGCGTCAAAATAATAAATTAAACTAATTTAGTACATTAATATAAAAACAAAAAGGAGTGATTCTAATTAATGCATAAATTTGAAATTTTTTAGACAAAGTTTATTTTTTAAAAAGGAGTCAAAACCTGCAAAATATAATGCAGTATATTGTTTTATAAGATTGAAAGAAAATACTTGTAATTATGGTATATGTTACAATTATTATTAGACTGATGACTTGCATACTCGTTTCTGTTCAACCTAATTCTTCTTATTTATGTTGAGATTTTTGTATTAAACTATATAATATGTATAATTTTTATGTCTCATTGAAACTAGAAAATTTAGGGTCCTAATAAAATTAAAATTTTTGAAATGCGGTTCAATAAGTTATGTGTTGCTTATGAGCTTACGTAAGTACAAAAATAAAAAAAAGTTGTTTTAAGTGCTGTGTATCGTTTCAAAAATTGAATAGGTCAATTTTAGGACCATTTTTCATATTTTTGATAAATTAAAAATGCAATAGATAAGTACCACTTATAAAACACAATCACGTCTAAAAATTTTTGTTTTTTTAGTGGGAAGTAGCGGTAAATTTAAAAATTCAGGAGAGCGCTATTTTTAGGACTTATTACGCATGTCTTTTTTATGAAAATGTATGACTTTTTATATCAAATTAAAGCTTATATAAGAAACACTCAACTTACTGAAACATTCAAAATTTTAATTCGATTAAGACATTCAAATTTTTAATGAGATATAAAAATTATATATGTTAAATTTTAAAACCTCAATATCAACGAAAATAATGTTGCTTCAAAGGAAACGAATATGTGTAGTCAGCACCTTAATTGTAACATAATTACAAGTGTTTCTTTCTATCTTTTATAAACAGTACCTGTACTAATAAAAAGTTTCAATTTATGTGACAATAAGATTCAGTTCCTTTTGTTTTGATATTCATGTACTAAAAAAAAAAATTATCAAGCCATAATGTTATAATTTTTATGTATTCACTTTTGTTAAATCTTTTGTTTTTTTGAATAGCATGACTCGCAATAATTCAACTAATTTATTCTATTTAAGATATCATTAATTGATTCTTTTAAATAGAAAGTTGGTTACGATTCTGGCACACATGTTTTTTTTTCTAAATAGGGTGTGACTTTTTTATATCAAATTTAAGGTTAAAGAATTTTTTTTATATACATTAAAAGAAGATTACTGCTTATTACACCTCTTTTGTTTTTGAATAGCATGACTCTCAATAATTCAACTAATTTATTCTATTTCAAATACCATTAATTGATTATTTTAAATAGAAAGTTGGTTATTTCGATTTTTTAATCGATTTATGTCTTTTAAGATAAATATACGATAAGTAACTGTTTTCCGGAAACAGGTCAAAACAGCTCAAAAAACAGATACATGTTTTTCCAGAAACAGGCCAAAACAGCTCAAAACAGGTACCCGTTTTTCCAAAAACAGCTCAAAACACACCTAAAACCGGTACCGGTTTCCCAAAAAACATGTATCTGTTTCCCAGAAGTGGTAGCTGTTTCCCCCAGAAAATCTGAACGGAGTTGCTTGCATTGGAGGACATGGATGCATAGTGTGTAGTGTAGTTTAGGAATTTTTTTTTTAAATTTAACGTTGAAATTTATTACGTAGTACTTAGAAATTGCAATTACTAATAGATATGCAAAGTATATATTGTAAATCAAACAATGAAATCGTTAGTTAAGTGAGAGGGGGTATACTTGTGTGAGAGAGAAACAAACAGTGAACAGTTAAAGTACATTCTTAGTAGTTGTATGTATATGAGTAGGAGAAGATACATATGTGTGAGAGCGAAAGTATTCGACAGCGAGAATCTGTTTTAACAACACTTTATAAATAACCTCCAAAAATATATTAAAAAAACTTATTTTAAGGCATGCTTGATGTACGCATTATTTCTAATAATGAGTACATCAAATTATACGAATTATGTAACTTATCAAAAGTGAGCATGTAAAAATCATTATGGTTTGATAATTGTGGTATAGAATGCTATGTAATGTATCAGAAGCCCTAAATATAAACAGTCTTAATTCAAGCGTGTGTACCTTGCTTTGAAAGCGAGAATGTTCACATTATCCTGTAATTCTTGATGCAGTGGAAAGCATTTCTATAAAAATTTGGTAAGTGCTTCTTCCCAAAATCAATCAATTTTAAAAACTTGAATGCTTTTACAAATTGTGTATGTTTTTGTCTTATCGTAAGTTGAAAAAAAAGTAGTTTTCTTAAAATGTGAATGTCAATTTAATCAATAAAAAATGAAATAGATAAAGCACCACTTGTAAAAAGCAATCACATTTGTAAAAAATTTAATTTGCGTGTAGAATTAGGTGTAATTTTTCTTGATGTATGTATTGTTTCTAATAATGAGTACATCAAATCATACAAATTATGTAAATTATGAAAAGTGACCATGTAAAAAATATTATGTCCACATTATCCTGTAATTCTTGATGCAGTTGAAAGTATTTCTATAAAAATTTGACAATTGCTTCTTCCCAAAATCAATCAATTTTCAAAACGTGAATGCTTTTACAAATTGTGTATGTTTTTGTTTCTTATCGTAAGTAGAAAAAAAAGTAGTTTGCTTAAAATGTGAATGTCAATTTGGTGGGCTAGTTTTAATATTTTTTGGTAAAATAGAAAGCAATCACGTTTGAAAAAATTTTAATTTCCATGTGGAATTAGGTGGAAATTCAAAAATTGGAAAGCACGTCATACTTTTTTTTTTTATGATTGTGGACCTGAACAGGCTAAATAAGGCCTATCGTGCTAAAGCACTCAGGAACACTTAGGAGGATGGATAGAGGGATAATGAATTGCCAATAGATGCCTATGAACAGCTACCTTAAATTTTCTCATATCATAAACTTATGACTTTATTTTTCCCATCTCCCGCAACCCTGCCTACACCCTACAAAAACGAACGTCCTAGACGAGTTGTTTGTACCTCCTGTTATTAGTAAGAACGTATGTATTTTCATTACCCTTCCTAACATTCTACACGTACACACCATCATTTTCTTCTAATGCATATCGTTCAAGTGCACGCCAATTTCTTATGCAACAATACTTACACTTCTGCATATAATTCTACAACATTACTTTTATTTAAAGTTAAATTTTAAATTACAGATCATACATAAATAACTTTATTGCTAATACTTTTAAAATTACAAGCTTTTTTATGTTACAAGCTCCATTCATCGTTAAATATAAATACAAAACATGTTAAAATGATTTATTTACTTTTTTGAAAGCGTCTTTCATTTAATTTAATTAAAAATTACACATCATACACAATTTTGTTGATATTACATTTTAAAATTGCAAGCTTTTTTTTATATGTTACAAGCTTGATTCATCATTAAATATAAAATACAAAACATGTTAAAATGATTTATTTCGCATTTTTTTTGGAGCATCTTTCCTAAAATTTTCAGTTTTTGTTAATAAATATTTATTTATTAAAATTTCATTACAATTTTTGATATAAATTCTCTCCATTACATAGCGCTAGTTCCTTAGGTGTAAATATATTTCTTGCTCCTTTGAATCCTTGCACATCAATTATAACAACCATTAGTTTTCTATATTTGTCTGACTGCCTTGGTTAGCGCGTTGTATGTAACTAGTTAATCGTGCAGTATTAAAGCATGCTACAGTTAAACAAAAAGAACTGATTTTCTGATTAGGTTTACACACATTATTACAATGGTAAATACGTGTGCGATTTTACTGTGCAAAGAACAGTGCTTTTACATATGCACAGTATGGCCCACTTAAAACTAGAACACTCCTGTAAAATTGTTATTTAAGAATCGGTTTTAATTTTTTTTTTTTACCAAAATTAAGAGGACAAAAAACTGTATATTAGGACAAGGTAATACATTTAAATTCATGAAACCAAGGCCTACAATGGCAGTTTTTTAAGGTCAAAAATTAAGAAACAGCTATTTTCGTTGAAAAATGTCGAATTGAAAAAAAATTATGAATTAAGAACATCTACTAAAACAAGATTTATTGTTACAAACAATCCGAAAAATGATACAAAGCTAAACATTATTTTATGTATTATGTTATAATGAATCAAAGAAATACTAAATTGTAGAAGCTTCCACAAGATCTTGAAGTTCAATGCATTTTTCATATCGCCTTAAAATATTTCTTTGTACCATTCTAAATTGGCCTTGAGTTATTTCGGCGCAAGCGTTTCTTATTCGAACTCGAAGATCTTGGATTGTTTGAGGCCGGGATTTATACACTGTATTCTTGATCGTACCCCATAGGAAAAAATCTAATGGGGTTAGGTCTGGAGATCTTGGTGGCCATTCTGCTAATAGGCTATTACGACCTATCCAACAGTTCTCAAATTATGCACAGGACTCCCATCCAATTGAAAATGTAAATTCATATGATCTCGTAGTGGAATATTTTCCATGGCGTTCATGAAATCATGTTCCAGTTATTCCAAAAAAAGTTGTGAATTTAAATTTTGCTCAAAGAGGAAAGGTCCAATAATCCTTTCGTTGAGAATGCCACACCACACATTCACCTTTTGGGAATATTGACTTCCGCAGTTAATTACCCATTCCGGATTTTTGTCAGACCAATGACGTTGGTTTTGAGATGAAAGCACTCCATTGGTAGTGAAAGTGGCTTCATCACTGAACAGTATATGATTTAGAAAATTGCCATTGTTGAGATATTCTCCTAGTCGTAGAGTATGCAAAAACTTTGGTTTATACTGTTTAATTTTGTTCTTTTTAAGACATCTTCTTATGGTTTCTGTAGGCACATTCAAGTCTACACTTCTACTCTTAAGCAGTGTCTAGGATTGTTGTGGAAGTAATTTGAAGTCGCACGATAATTTTGACTAACCCGTTGACGTCGATTATTATTTGCTTTCAGTACATGTAGTGAAACTCTACCTGTTTCATCAAAGACTTTATTGATGTTGTAAACAGTACTGCAGCTTATTGGGTGTCTGTCTGGATGTCTATTATTAAATTCTGTAGCAGTTTCTCTGACCGTACGGGCATTGTTTCCAGTTAGACGTATAATTTCATTTTTTTCGCGTTAACTTAATTGTTGCAAAAACTATTATTAATTTTATTAAATACATAGATAAAAAGTTTACCTCGAGTAGGATTTGAACCTACGTCCTGCACTTTGCTAGAGTACCGCGCTAACCAACTGCGCCATCAAGGTTCAAGCCCCAATCGATGCAAATTTTGTCTTTATGTATGTAGAACTGATGTAAATTCTAAATATTCGTTCATAACAAAAACTTATAATAATTTAATGTTAGTCAAGTTGCTTTGGTATGTGTGAACCTTTGCGATATTGCAGGCTCACATTCCATTAATATAAGTAATTTGACCGTAATCTCATTATATTTAGAATTTACATCAGTTCTACATACATAAAAATAAAATTTACATCGATTGGGGCTTGAACCTTGATGGCGCGATTGGTTAGCGCGGTACTCTAGCAAAGTACAGGTCGTAGGTTCAAATACTACTCGAGGTAAACTTTTTATTTATGTATTTAATAAAATTAATAATAATTTTTAATTACATATTTACCTTTGAACTTATTCGTTCATAACAAAAACTTATAATAAATTAATTGTTGCATAATTATAACTCTTTATTTTCATAGAAAAATATTAAGAGACGTTTCAGAATGTTGCCATGGAATTCCATGGCAGGCTGATTTGGCCATTCTCGTAAAACATGTTATATTGTTATTGAGATTATGATAAAGTAAAATCTGTTTTGAAAGATGCTGAAGACAGTGGCATAGAAATATGTTCAATAAAAAAATGCCTAGCACTTTTTCTTAATTTTTGACCCTAAAAAACTGCCACTGTAGGCCTTTGTTTCATGAATTTAAATGTATTACCTTGTCCTACTATACAATTTTTGTAAAAAAAAAATTAAAATCGATTCATAAATACCAACTTTACAGGAGTGTTCTGGTTTTAAGTGAGCCACACTGTATATACTTTTTAGAAAAATATAATGGCGAAGCGAATGACGTGATTATAAAATTTCAACCTATATGGATGGGTTGATTCCACGAGGATAGCCGAGCAATACCAAACATGAGCAAATCCAATTACATGAGTCATTGGTTAAGAATGCTTATTTTGCTATTTCTAGGAACCTTGAAGAGCATAACATAAGAACTGTAACCATGACCTTCTTCATGTCAATAAACATTGACCTTGAAAATTGATTTGTATGAATTGTAATGATACCAATATATTTTGACCTTGAAGAGATTAGCCAATACAAGAACCTGCACACTTTCAGAAAGCGAGTGCTATAAATAAGTGTCTAACGCTAATGATTTTTTAACTGAAATATCAAGTTCATATAAATTCTATTGATAAGCGAAAATGTTATCGAGCGTTTTATACTAAATAAATTTATAATTTTTAAAACACAAAAAATTTGACCTCGAAGAACCTGTTTTAAGCTGTTTTTGGGAAAACCGATTCCCGTTTTTGACCTATGCTCATTTATAATTAGTATTACATTAGTTTAGACTATGACCTTGACTAAATTTAGTCATTTCGCCTTGATCTACTTATTGGCATATTCAACAACCTGGCACTCTTCCACGAACTGATTCTATATCTATATTTCTAAAAAATGTAAAATGTTACCCCTTGAAGGTCATTACTCTTTGACCTTGAAAACTCTATTTTTGATTTCTAAGAATTGTAATATGATCATGATGATGATGATGACCTTGCAATTTCTATTTTAGCTTTAAATTTTGACCTTGACTTTGATTTAACCCATCTAATTCCATGTTTAACAATTACAAGTTGCTAACTGACTGATCTCAACACACATAGCTCACTGCAGTTTATATAAGAAACATGAGTCCTTGAGCAACTATCACAACATGTGTAAACTAGTTAAATACCTTCCTTAACCTATCTTTTAGTTTATTGACCTATAACTATTGACCTTGGCTCAATTTCTTCTTGTCTCCATAAATTATTATATTTCTAAGAAATGTAATATGATACCCACTGTGGGGTCAATAATCTCTTTTGATCTTGAAAAGTACTTCTTGTTTCCAAGAAATAAATCTATTTTTATATTTATAAGAAATGTAATATGATATCTCCTGCAGGTCATTACTCTTTGACCTTGAAAACTCTAAGAATTGTAATATGATCATGATGATGATGATGATGATGACCTTGCAATTTCTATTTTTAACTTTAAATTTTGACCTTGACATTTCGACCTCGCCGCACACCACTTTCCCACCAAATGTTTTGTCTTGAAAGATCTGAAAAGCAGGACATTCACACTATCTCTCTCTCACTCGCACACTTATTGCAATTCTCGCGTGAGCCAGGATCGGCTCTATATGACTAGCCATGTGAGACAGGATCGGCCCCATATGAATAGCGAAGGATTACGCAGGTGCACGACAGATTAACTGACTTGACCTTCAATAGAAAATTCGTTTACCGTGAGTCAGAACCGGCCCTATGTCACTACTGACCCGTCATTAGAATACAACCCCCAATGTATAAATAAACTTTTCGTATAGGTAAAGGGACACAATCTGTAGATGGGTATTAAAAGAAATGTAATGCATAATCATAATGTAATAAACAACTATGCAATCTCCTTTGATAAAAAACGGGTCCTAGTAAACATTAATAAACACAATATAGAAATGTAAACTTTCACCATTAACACTCATTAATGGTGAACTCATAATAAAATACTTATCTTTTTTGGGGTTTTTTAATGGTTTACTTTAAATTATACAATCTAAACGTTTCGATAACACTTACAGTTCACTTCAGTTCTTTTAATTTATCTTCAAAACTATTTGAAATAATAAATCCAAATTTAGTACACATATTACACTCCTTAAACCTTTTTCGTCTGAACAGTTTCCAAATGGTAAGTAAAGAACGTCTGATGCTCCCGCAAAAAATAGTGTGCCTAATTTATCTCAAAAACTATGCATTTTTCGAAAAAAAGTAGAAGACAAGAAAGTTCTTAAATCAAATGGGCAATCTAAATTTTTGGTTTTTAAGAGTTAGAGGCGCCGAATGAAAAAGTTCGGGGGGGATAAAGGGTGTACCACCCCAGAAAATGTACTACCCTGTAGATATTGATAAACGTTAAACTACTCTTAATATTGAGTGTAAGAAGTGTAATATGTGTACTAAATTTGGATTTATTATATTAAATAGTTTTGAAGATAAATTAAAAAAACTTTAAAAAAATTAAAACTTTGGAACCCTGTATCTCCAAAACTAAGCGTCTGGCAACCTATATTTATATGAACTTTTTGTCTTAATTCTATCGACTATTAAAGTCCTGCTACAAAAACTGGAACACCCTATATACCGTGAGCGGCTAAATTATGGAATAAATTCAATAATTATTAAAACGGCAACTTCAGAGAAAAATCCCGATACCCGTCGATTTTTATTTTTAGACGCGCGGTTGTTCAGGTTATTAATTTATTTTTGAGGTTACCTATGTAAGCGTGATGACGTCATTGATGATTTTCTTTAATGGAAAGGGGAGGTGGTGCAATGGAACTTTTGAGAGACCTTTTAATTATCTAATCAGTCGTAGCAATAGTTTTGAGTATTTGCGTTACGTATACAGGGTGATTCAAGATTATTGTTGTTCTATAAAAATACAAGCGAACTAAAAAAGACAACTATTCCAAATTTGGTATGTAGACATAATAGGTCATGATCTATCTTTTAAAACTATTTTCAAAAGTGCAACGTTGCCACTTCTACCAGAAACCCAAGGCAACTTTGAAAATTCAAATTGAATACCCTGTATGTTATTGCATTTTCGGATTCTGCATAAAATTCTAAGCAGCTTTTGTTAATATTTTCCTATACCCGTCTGTAAGCGTTACATAAATGACCTCTAAAATAAAATAATAATCTAACCAACCGCACACTTAAAAATAAAAATCGACTGGTTTCAGAATTTTTTTCTGATTTTATTTGGTTTGAAAGTTCTGTCATAATAATCGTTGGAAAAAAACTGATTCACTTCATATTTCGAGCAGTTTAGTATCAAGAATACAGTAAGCACATTAAAAATTATAGCGAAAAGAAATATCAATTATGATTGGATGTGGAGATAGAACCGGAACGCAAATACAAGTATGTAACTTATCTAATACAAAATATGCTAATAAACCACAATCGACATTTAGTAAAATTGAAAAAAAAGGGAAACTGATTACGTTAAACACGTTGCAAACACTGGTCATTTACAAATAAACGAAAATGTAAAATTAAATTAATTCACACAGGTAAGTAAGTATCTACTATTAACACAAAACAGAGAAAAAACTGTTTAAGATTGTAGAATTGCTTGTTACTCAATTTAAATGTTCAAATTGCCACCCTCCTACTTCTTGGCAGTAATTGAACCGATGACCACAAGCTTCTTGAACATTGTGCATCATTTGTGGACTAATATTACGCATTTCTAATCTAATTCTATTTTTCAAATCTTCTAGACTTCGTGGTTTCTCGATGTATACTTTAGATTTTAAATAGCCCCATAGAGAAAAATCAAAAGGTATAAGATCTGGAGATCTTGGGGGCCACTCTATAGATCCTCGTCTACCAATCCATGTATCAGGAAAAGTTATGTTTAAAAAATCGCGAACAGGGCGTGTATAGTGAGAAGGTGCACCATCTTGCTGGAACCATATGTTATCATTTGGTAAATCAGGATAATTTTCATTTGGGAAAATTACTGCAATGGCAGGTATAAGTTCATATTGTAAGAAGTCCAGATATCGTTGCCCTGTTTCATCGAAGAAAAAAGGATCAATGACTCTGTTCTCTACTATTCCCGCCCAGACATTCACTTTTTGAGGATACTGAGTGTGTAACTCATTCATCCAGTGAGGATTCTCTTTACTCCAATATCTACAGTTTTGTCGATTCACTGTATCATTTAAGGAAAATGTATCTTTATCCGAAAAAAGAATTTGACGAAGGAATCCTGGGTTGCGGTTACATAAGTCTTTGCATGACTTCACAAAACTGCATTCGGCGATCCGGATCATCTTCATTGAGTTCCTGCACATTCTGGATTTTATACGGATGGTATTTCTCCTTTTTAAGCACACGCGACACCGACCTTTGTGAAATGCCTTCATCAGCTGCAATTGCTCTGGAACTACTATGAGGATTTTCTACCAAACTTAACAACACATCAAGTTTTACATTTTCGTTCATTTTTGGACGGCCAGCATTTGCAATGTGTTTAACGTGACCAGTTTCCCTAAATTTTCTCTCAAATTTACTAACTGTTGATTGTCCGATAGGTGTATCAGGATATTTTGTATTAAACAAGTTACATACAAGTAGTTCTAGTTCTAGTTTTATCTCCACATCCAATCATAAATAATACTTCAATTCGTTGTGTTTCACTTAATGGTGCCATTATTATTAATTAATTATCAGTTATTCACTTAGTACAAATACCTACAATGTAATACCATTAAGTACTGAAGTAAGTAGTAAGTGTCTTAAATTTGACTCGTGCCAACTCGATATCTAAAAAATCTATTCTTTTTGCTACTTTCTTTTTGTTGTCGGTTTTAAACTGAATTATTTCTGTATTCTTGATACTAAACTGCTCGACATATGAAGTGAATCAGTTTTTTTCCAAACATTGTTATAACAGAACTTTCAAACCAAATAAAATCAGAAAAAAATTCCGAAACCAGTCGTTTTTATTTTTAAGTGTGCGGTTGGTCAGATTATTATTTTATTTTAGAGGTCATTTATGTAACGCTTAGAGACGGGTATAGGGAAATAATAACAAAAGTTGCTTAGAATTTTATGCAGAATCCGAAAATGCAATAACATGCAGGGTATTCAATTTGAATTTTCAAAGTTGCCTTGGGTTTCTGGTAGAACTGGCAACGTTAACCTATTATGTCTACATACCAAATTTGGAATAGTTGTCTTTTTTAGTTCGCTTGCATTTTTATAGAACAACAATAATCTTGAATCACACTGTATACGTAACGCAAATACTCAAAACTATTGCTACGACTGATTAGATAATTAAAAGGTCTCTCAAAAGTTCCATTGCAACACCTCACCTTTCCATTAAAGAAAATCATCAATGACGTCATCACGCTTACACAGGTAACCTCAAAAATAAATTAATAACCTGAACAACCGCGCGTCTAAAAATAAAAATCGACGGGTATCGGGATTTTTCTCTGAAGTTGCCGATTCAAGAATTATTGAATTTATTCCATAATTTAGCCGCTCACTATATATATATATATATATATATATATATATATATATATATATACAGTCTGATTGATTTTACGTGTCCAAGCATATAGATATTTTATCATAAAAGCTAGAAAAAAAGTTTAAGAAGCAAAAATACTCTACATTCAATTCTTAATAATGCTACATATTCAGAAAAACAAATTACACAAGAACAAAGAGCATCGCAAGACAAATGATTTTTTTTAAATGGAACGGGCACTTTTTTTTTAATATTCTTTGCAATGGTACCAAATAAGTTATTATTATTTTGGCAATTATAGTCACAATATTTTTTTAAAGTTTGTTTTCTGTATTCCTATGAATACGAACAAAAACAACAAAATTGGAACAGTAGTCTTGGGAAACAAATAAAAAGCTGTAACAGATACAAACTACATAACTAGATTATAACTTAGAATCACGTGAAAAAAGAGAAAGGTACTGAACCACCATTCGCTATCCAATTATTTCTAAACATTTGACGTAAAACATCGTTAACAATTCTTGAATTATGCGGAAGTGCCTCATCTTGCTGAAACCACATATCACGCCGAATAGCTACTGGTACATCATCCAGCAAGTCATGAAATTCATTTATAAGAAAGTTCCTGTGCCTATGACCTGTAAGAGTTCCTTCATAAAAATAAGGATCCATTGCAAAATCATTCACAGCGCCGAGCCATACGTTAACAGAAAATGTATTATCTGCATGGTCGTAATTGTCTAGGATTTATGTCATTCCAGTAGTGGTCGTTTTTCTTATTGGATATACCATTTCTTGTTAATCATGACTCATCGTTCCAAACTATGACATTAATTAAATGACTGTGATTAATCAGCCATTCACAAAATGTTATTCGCCGTTGCTGGTCTCCGTCATTTAGTCCCTGTATTAATTTAATTTTGTAAGGCTTAATTTTGTTCCTTTTAAGTATTGAAAATATCTTGTAGTAGGAAAATCCTAAATCAACCACTGCTTGGCGTATGGAATTCCGAGGATGCGCACGAAAGTACGCCAAAACAACAATTTCATCATTTTCCATAATACCTCGCCGATGTCTTTGCTGCACTGGTTTTGCACTAAAACCGCCAGTTCTGCGTAAATTTGCTCCCAGTCTAGTAAGAATTCGAGGATGTGGTTGTCGTCGCTCGGGATACAAACTTAAATACATTGAACTTGCCTCCAGCGTATTATCATTGCACCGAATAAAAACTCTTAAAATATCCATTTTTTCATCATTTGTGTAACTATTATTTGTTTGCATTGTGACAGGTAATTTTACGAGCACTGAACAATAATTTAACTGTCACAAACAATGCTCTAATATTGACAATTGTTTTTCAATTGTTTCCCAAGACTACTGTTCCAATCTTGTTTTTTTCGTATTTATAGGAATGCAGAAAACAAACTTTAAAAAAATATTGTAACTATAATTGCCAAAATAATAATAACTTATTTGGTACCATTGTAAAGAGAATTTAAAGTTCTTTCAGAATATTAAAAAAAAGTGCCCGTTCCATTTAAAAGAAATCATTTGTCTTGCGATGCTCTTTTGTTTTTATGTAATTTGTTTTTCTGAATATGTAGCATTATTAATAATTGAATGTAGAGTATTTTGCTTCTTAAACTTTTTTTCTATCTTTTATGATAAAATATCTATATGCTTGGACACGTAAAATCAATCAGACTGTATATATATATATATATATATATATATATATATATATATATATATATATATATATATAAGCACTAAGGATCCTGTGACATTAAAAATATACAGTACCTAGACCAACTTAATTTAATTCGTCGAAGTCAGTTAGTTAAGGAGTTTTTAAAAATATAAAAATTATTTAGAGTGTTCTATTAAGAAAAACATTTTACCGGCTGTGCTTGACTTACAAGAACCACCCTGTATATTTATAATTTTGTTCGTAGGACGTACAATTGAGTTTAAACATTGAAGTATTTCAGCGTTTTCCACCTAATTCTCTAAAATAAGACCAAAAATAATTATATTTAAGAAGTGGTTTCCACGCGTATATAATCGTTTGACCTCATTTTCTTCCAACACCCAGTATACTTACAGGTTTAGCACAATGGTAAAAATACTTACTTTTACATGCCAAATAACAAACTAAATTTTCAAAAAAATTCAACGATTCAACGAGTTGGCATTAAAAGTGTGCCTTGTCCTTTAATAACATGCGCCGCTCTCAAACAGGTCGTAGATACGTCTTTCTGAGATCACGGAATGATAGAAAATACTGTGAGCACTTTTGTTATACCTTAAGCTAAAATATGGCAAAAATGTAGATACGACTTTTAAGCTTAACAGGGCAGTGTAATACTGGACAAGAGTAAGTTAAAAAGTCTACTTTATAAATCCATTATATGTAGGGAAAACTTGAATTATGTGCATGTGCACATGTCAACACCAAATCACATTTACATTCGCTAATGAAAATCACCCTTACAGATTTTTATACCAATTACACAATTTCAAGTATGAGTATATTTTATTATAATTGGTGCTAATAAATGGGTTTTTCTGCTTATATCGTTTAATCTCAATTTGACACGCATTTTAGCGTCAGCCCGAAAACAGTTGATAAAAATCGATGAATTCAGGCATTGGCCTTGACTATATTAAAATAGAAGTTTCAATAGTCTAGTAGATGATGCTGCATTGAAAAAATTCGAATTAAGTTTTATAGAAAAACACCTTCATTTTATACATAGTTTTGATCTTTGAAATTAAACGTATAACTTGATATATTAGGGAAACTTTGTACTACAATAAGCTTAACAGCGTATAATATCGTGCTTCAAACTTTCGCACACGACGAAAATTGAACTTTAAAAAAAGTGGACGTGAGTAAAATTTAGTGAATTTGCAACACTACCTTGTTGTAAGCAGTTAAAGGTACTTATGACGTTTCCTAAACTCTTTGAATAGAATTTATGTTCCCTCTTTCTAAATGGCATATTTAAGTACATTATCAACACATTCGTAATGGCATGCAACTTACATGCTATGCATTTTATTGTAAAAAGAGAGAGAAATAGGAAGGGGAATTGATGGATTCGGTAACAGGTGTCGGTCCTGGATCGATGCTTGCACGCGGAGGAGGGACGCCTGCGCTTAAAGCGTTACCCCGCCCGTGCCTGGCGTCGCGACGCGAGCACTTGCTATCAGGGAGTGGTGCGTCCGCTTCTCTTATACATATATCAAGGGTTCGTGAGTGTCAGTGAATAATTGTGAACAATGTTGATTAATATATTATCAACTCGTGCAATTTAGTGATAAAACTCCTGCCAAAGGATAATGCAACACTTGCCGTAAGCATTGAGATAAGCAAAAAAATGAAAACATACACTTAAAAGAAATTGCCAATTTAGTTATACTCGAAAAAGATAATAAACCGTCCAGATTTAGACATTTAAGTGAGTTTTATGTATCCTTCAGTGGTGCATGTTAACACGAACGAGTTCTTCCTGTTTTGCCTTTTCGATTCAAACGAAATTTTGAAAGTGGTAACGTTTTTTGGGATTAAAAGTATCAAAACTGATGAAATAAATGGTTATATCGGATGCAAACACGACAAGTTGTTTACCTGTTGGATAAGCCGGCATCGTGTTGCTACTACTTGTTGCACGGACCCACCTATACCGGCATCACTCGGCCGCCATCACCACTTGTTCCTCCTACGAGACAGCAACCACCTGCCACCACATTCCATTGTACAACTACTCGTCAATAAACATTGCAAGCAATATACTCCCTTTAAAGTTACACTCACACATATAGCTAAGAAAAAATCAATATCTCAAGCGAGTTCGACAACATGCCGCGTTGCTACATGGTAAAGAAACAGAGCAACAAGTATCAAGCTGCGACTAGAGATTATTGGGATGAATCAACCACAACCAGTGGGGCTCCAGTAAGTCCTACAGAAGCTTGCGTTGCACCATCTTATTACAGTCCTTCTAAGCAATCTGGTAAGTACGAGATTTGACGCATACTAGTATTAAACACCATAGCATGAGCCCAGTGTTACGTAAAGCCCTTTAATGAATATCTGGCGTGTGGTCCGGCACACGCAAACGTTCGTGGGAAAACGGAATGTTGAGTCAGCTTTCGGAAATGATTCAAACCCTACTTAATTACATCCAAAATATTTAAGATATTGTAACTAGGTACGTTAATAGGAAATGACTTGAATATTAAATTTCGCTAACTTCACTTTCCTTAGGTACTCTTTGAATTATAATTTTCATGCGTAGATGATTAATTCATTTTCAATAACGGGTGAAACTGTAATAAACTTTGGAAATTCATATGAGTGTATCGATTGAATCCCCACATAAGTTACAACCCTCGTAACTCGTTTTCGTTTCAAAAATTAGTCTTGTTTTTGTATTTCCAATATAACTTAGGTAATGGGATTTTAGATGACGATTGCGTATATAACAGCCATTTTAAAACAGCACAATGAAATGCAGGAGTATATGATGCAAAAGTATACTTAAATGCAACGTTTTTCGAGTAGATTTGATTTTCAGGGCGTACAATGTTACTGTTAATTATAGTTTTACATTAATGGCTGCACATAAAACAATACTTTACTTATGCCTTTATGCATAGAAAGTGAAAATGAAATAAAACGGCCACTATTTTATGAGTGTATGTGCCTGCCTCACTTTAGAACAAGCTGGTGACATTACATTGACAAATATAAGGTTTCAGAAGCATTCTAAATACAAACGGATCATCCCCTTGCAAATTATGTAATGATATGTTAAGCCCTGTTTTTCCGTTTATTCATACTTTTTAGTCCTTTCATAAATAATACGCAACATGATGTTGAATTTAAGAATAGGACTTTCAAACGCATTCGCACACATTCCCTCATACACCATGTACATAGCATTGCAACGATTTGTTTCCAAAAATACACTAAATATAATGACAAAAATGTATTATCAATTTTCACGAGTCAGAACAGTTGCGTCATAACTAACTTTGTTTCATTACCACCTTTAGAATCCACATATTGTGCACTATAGGATGCAGATATAACTGATTTAGGTTGGAAATTCTGTCCGGTGTTGTCAAGCATTTCTGACAATAAGCATTTGACATAACATAACTTAAATTTTATTATTCTGATAAAATAAACATAACCCCTGTAGCTGAGATTTGACAGTTGTCGAACAGTTATTTTTCACAATCTGACAACATCGGCGTCCTCTGAGAATATTAGTATCAGTGACACAACTGCTCTGACTCGTGAAAATTACTCGTGAAATTTACGTATGATATAATTAATATGCTTGTGCAGATATCATTGATATATCTACTTACAATCCATTCAGTCGAAGCAAATGCAAATAATCCAGATTTATGTAATTTTGCAATGATATGTATACCCGTACTTGGATCTTGTTGTAATGAGTGTGGGGAAGTAATTCCCATTTTAGTTTACAAAATAATAAGCAAGTAGATCATAATCAATAACACAGATAGCCTATAAAAGGTAACCAATACATAACAAAGAAATACACTTGAATTCTCCAAGAGGCTAAACCATAATCTCCTAAACTGTATAATGATCTTATAATAATAGAGTAAAAAGTAAATTCCATTACTGTTAAATAACTTAGATCCTTTTAAACCATAAACAATAACCAGGCAAACTTTCAGAAGAAATCTACGGTTACCCACTGTTACGTTATAGTGTACAGTAAACTTACAATGGCGCTGTTTACTCATATCAAGTATCTCAGGACTGCCTTGAAATTACAAGCTTAAACAATTAAAAAAACAACATTAGTATCCATTTACCAGTTTGGAAGTCAATATTCCTCAGAATAGGTTTATTGCTTGACAGATCTGTAAAACAACACTTTATTTATTTGACAACCCTGTAAGTGCTATGGCAGTGTTGCAGTATTGAACCCTTTTATCTTTAATACAACAAAGACATACCACCAAAATTTTGCTTCAAAAACAGATTGGCGGAATTTATAATTTTCATGCTTCTGATCGTCTGAAAAGCTCCAAATCTTAAATTTTCACAACTAGCATTGTTTCCTATATGCTCACGGACTAAAAGTAAAAATCTACGCAGCTTGATTTTTTCATTGTGTGTTCGAGAACCGTATTTGCACATTTTTTTCGTCGTCCCGATACACAAGTGCTTCCAGATTTTGGTCTCGCAATGATTATTTTACATAGGCCCATATCCATGCTATAGAGTGTGATTGAAGTGACTTCCAGTGAATTGGAATCTGTTCTGCTTTGCTGGTTTTAATTTCAGGGTGCAATGATGAAACGGTCGTGTGTTGCAAAACGCGCCTTTCCTATATGCGATTAAAAGCTTTCCACAACATGCAAAAGGCTTGATTTCTGATCCTCCTCCTCAAGGCTCTTGGGCTTCAAGCCTTCCAACTGCTGTACTTTAATTGTATCAGTAGGTCACGGCTTTATAGTTAAAATTATCGAAGACGGGTATGAGTTCTTTGATGTTAATTTATAAATTCACTACCTGTTACCGTACTGTCGGGGAAACAACAAACAGAATGGTTTTATACATGTAGTGCTTATACACAACAATACTTAACAATTTCAATATTAAATATTTAAATATTCTCACTGCCTCCTTCGCTTCTTAGTTTTTAATTTGTATACCTCATACAATAGCTTTTTCTCAGTCCCATTTGTCGCAGCAATAATTACCATGTACGCATCTTTTTTCTTACATACTGCGTTTTTTACCGATGCATTCCACCGAGCACATGTTTTCTGTCTACCTACAGTCGCTCTTCCACTCATCCATACGGCACAATTGACAACACATTTTTTCAAGCTTATCCGTGCACTTTCAACGTCAGTGTTCGTCCGACACTGTTTCATCCACATTCATCTCTCACAGCATCTGCGTATTTCATTTTCGCACTACTATCTACTAGTTTGTCTACCCTATTTCTAAACGTACGCACTTCGTTTGCTTTCCTCCTCCAGGCCCACTTTTACCCTAAACACACCCTCGATACAACCAAAAAGTGGCCCGATCCACACTCCGGTCCGCGCATTACTTTTTCACAAGGTCTCTACGTCTTTTATCATACAATATCAAGTCAATCATACTTTTAGACTCACCTCTTTGCCATTCATACATAAGCACATTTTTATGTTTAAACCACGTATTAGAAACAAATAGGTTTCTCTCCACACAGATGTTCACCAGGTGTTCACCATTCTCATTGACTCTTTGGTGTCCGAACTTTCCTAGAACGCGTTCAGTATATTCTCTCTGTACACCGACACATCCGTTCATATCTCCCACTACCACCGTTTGTCTTACATACGTTCAACACATTATCTGTATCATTCCAGAAGTTCTCACACTCTTCGAAATTCCACTTTCATTCGAACCGACATTACACTGGGATATACGAATTCGTACTGTTTAACACATTTTTTCGCTCTTTCACTTACGGTCACCCTAACTCTTTTTGCGTCATTCACTTCAGTCGCAACTTCTGAACAAAGTGCTAGGCTGCCATCGTCCATCACCACACCATCCTTTCCTTTGCGCTTTGTCTCCGATACATACAGAATATCAAGCTGCCTTTCGTACAATTCAGTCGAAATTTCAAATCCTTTACGATACATACCTGTAATATTACACGTACCGACTCGCCATTCATTCGTTGCACAGTCGTCAGCAACGGGGTCGGCCATAATTTTCAATTACATTATGTTTTAATTAGATTGTTCCGGTTCTCGTGCTACTTACCTACTTGCTTAACGTTTCCATCTTTTACATTTTACTTTTATTTAATTGAAGGGTAATAATAAATAACGATAATGGCCATGTTAGCGCTCCCGACTTTAATTGATTAATTAATTTTATTGTAAAATTAGTACTGAGGAGAGTGTTTGTGCGCGCGCGCGTGCGTGAGTGTGTGTGTGTGTGTGTGTGTGTGTGTGTGTGTGTGTGTGTGTGTGTGTGTGTGTGTTTGTGTCTATGTGAGTCTATAACTAGCATCATTACGTACGTTTTGGAATTATTCGGTATACTAGGCTAACTTCCTGTCTACCCGACGGTGGAAGAAACGACACTGAAGTTCCCTATGTCACTCTTTCGACTGTGTTTATGCATTAGTCTAGGTGATGAGATATTTAAACCTGTGCAAGAGAGATTGCACATTGAACGATAGCACGTCTCAAGTTGGTCAGGTTAAGCAATGGCGTTTGATTGAATCGAGATAACGAGGTGACAAAAACCCTGAAATAGACTCCAGTTACATGATTTTCAATTTCAAGAGTTTATTAAATATTTTAAATAACTAAAAATTCTTCTAGGATATAATACAAATATAATTATAATAAAGTATACAAAGTATTGTGTTATGTTGGTGGTACCCTGGTCAGGAGTCCTTGTCCTCTTTAGCGTGTGAGTTGTGTGCTTGTTCGATTGCTTGATGTTGGTGTGCCTGTTTGTTGGATTCAAGAAAAACTTTTCTTGTGTGGGTTGCTATTGGAATGGGTATTGTGTGGACTGTCCTGTTGTTTCTCGGCTGGTGTAATTAATGCTGCTGTCGCAAATATCTGCAATAAAAAGAAAAACCGATAAGTTCAGTCATCACATTGTCTGAAAAGCGATAGGGGTACAGAACGACTAGTATACCTCCCCAATGCATCCTTTCTCGTCACCGTTCCCAAAAAGGCAAACATCCTGGCGGTGCATAAGGATCACTCCCCTCGGGTCAGTCGCAGCTTGCGTCTTAGCTAATGCCACAGCCACCTTGCGGATGACAAGTAAGACCTTAGCGAAATCTACGCCTCCGAGGAAGCCAAGAATGGTGTTGAATTCTAAAACGGGTGTAGCGGGCGTTTTCTCGAATGCAGCTTTAACCTCTCGCTGTCAGCTTTGTCCTGTTCTGTCGCTGCTGACGTGGAAACTTCAGGCATCTCCGAAAGTTCCGGGTGATCACTACCGCAGCTCACGCACTTATCCCGGTCGGCACACTCAACAATGCCGCCGCTCTAGAGCAATGCTGTACGTGACGGAATCCCTGGTACCGGCGACAGTGTCCGATACGGTGGTTTCTGCCTCAAGTCTTCAATGGAGACGCGAAGCCGAACCCCGTACTTCAACTGCCGGATCCTCCTAGAATCTTCTTCAATTGGAAGCGTCACCAGCAGAACCGGGAACGATCGTCCTTAAACAAGAAATGATATTAATATCGCGTTCGTGAAGCTCGAAGCAAACGTCGCTATCGGTGATCTCTACAGGTACTCTCAGCAAAACCACCTTGAGCACACGCTCGCTCGTTGCATAATAGGTACTGTACGGCGTACCATGCCTATCCAGATACCGCATCAGCCTGTTACGGTCCTAGGCTGTGGCTGGCTGTACCTCCCTATATCTTTCGATGGTTGCCTTCGCTCGAGAGAAGGCGATCCCTAATCGCTCCAATTCTCGAGAGAAGGTGACCTAGTTCTCCTTACGGTACAGGATTTCCGGTAGCACCCTCTCTCTGGTAACAGCGACTTCCATTACTTCCGAGTGGACCATCTGCGAAGGCCCCGAAAACGTCGGTCGGTGTGGACGTGGCTGGGCGGTTGACCATTGTCTTCTTTTGGCTTCTTTTTCTGTAGCCGGAATTCTTCAGGAGCGCGGCTACTACGGTTGCGGTAGCTGGAACCTCCTCTTTTGTTATCTTTCCTTGAATTTGTCTTACGGTCTCACAGCTACGGAATCCCCTGTAAGGCTGGCGCGTTGCTGGTTGTCGGTGCTCCTTCCTACGGCGGAAACTCAATATCACACTGCAGAGTGCACGCAAAGCATCATGATAACGATGCTGGTATAGACAGGTCGATTAATTTTTCTTTGTTACGCTTTTAATCGATTAACTTGAGCGCTCTTCGGAACGCAGACATCGAATGCCAATTAAACAAGCGTGACGCGCCGTTTTATTAAATCTGGTGTATCGTAAGCCTCGCTTATTGGTCTATCATTAATGACGAGAGTTAACAATGAGGTTCTGGGGTAAAAATCCTTTCACTGGTTTTAGTAATAACGGCAGTGAGGATAAAAATTGCTTATTTCTTAATTTTAAATGATATCAATTAAATGAATTAATAGATAACCAATCTAGACACCTGCCGAAAACGATTTTAAGCTGTTTTTAACACAGAGGCTCGCTAGTGATTTCTGTTTGGACACTAACAACTAATTTGAGTTTCCTATTTCCTTGATACTTTTCGAATATTAAGCGTTTTAATCATGTTAAATTATGGAATTTCTGTATTCTCTGTATCTACTTCTTTCTTGATAAATATCGTTCTACTCGCCAGCATCTGTACGTCTTATGCGTTGTTTTTAATTATCATAGTCCATTCTTCCCCGATTTTCATCTATGGTGCACTGTTCTGTAATGTAATGCTTTTTACTGATTTGGTAGTTTTATATTTAACACTTGTTTTTGTTGTTCTCAGCAAACGTTCGTGAACCCTTACTCTTAGGAACACCATTCTGTGTCATGCGCCCATATTTCGTAATAATAATCCTCTGATATTTACAATCTGCTGTGGGCACACCGCTTTATTTGTGGTTTTACAATTAATGGTTGATTATTCCTTAACACACCACGTATATTAATCCTGTGATTTATAGGGGAAATTTGCGTTGTTTATTCTGAGTTGTTATTCTGACTATTACTATTCTTATTACTAATTGTATCGTTCGTAGTTCCGTAGTCTTTTTTAGCGTATTCTATTACTATTAGTTTGTTGTTGTTATTATTTCTCATTCTTTTTGTAATTTGTTGTAAGTCTTCCATTTTTTCCATGTATTTGTTTGTAATTCTTATAACTAATTTTCTGTGGTGTTCTTAATTGATGTGTATGATATGCGGTTTGTATTTGGTCGTATATCACTGCAATACCTACATAATAATCCTGACTTTTTTTTCTTCAAATGTATGCTAGGATATAGTGTGGTTGTGGTATTCTTTTTCCTTATTTTGCACAATGAGTATATGCTCGCTTATCCTTACAGAGTTTTTTCTTAATTCTTACTTTTCTACATTCTCGTGTTCCAAATTATTTTCCTATTTCTCGCGTAGTTCATCATCATTTTTACGTTTGTATCCGTTCCAATTCCGAAGCTCGGTTGTTGGTTCTTTTATCCAGGTTTCTTTTCGCCCCTTCTTATTCAATCAGGATTGGGATCGGCAATGGCGTAGTTAGAGAATACTTCGTCACCGGGCATTTCGTCCCCCGTATATTTCGTCTGCGTATATTTCACCTCCCGGGCAGCTCGTCCCCGGACGTTTTTTCCCCGAGATAATTTTAGTCTGGCAATGATTTCGACTTACTGGTTAAATGAAATGTCCTTTTCATATTAAAGTAACTGTAGAAAGTTTTTTAAATATATAGTTATATGAACGCTCAATAAAAATACCGTACAATGTACCTTATTTCATATTAAGGCAAGCCATCGAAGGTTTATGATATGATTGGAAACTTGATTTTCAGTGGCTACGGAATATGATCACAACATTCCGGGGGACGATATGTCCTGGGACGAAATATCCGAGGACGAAATATCACGTCCGGGGACGAAATATCACGTCCGGGGACGAAATATCCGAGGACGAAATATCCGGGGACTAAGTGTCCTACATTTGTAGTTAGCTCTAATTATAAACTCAACTATACTCAATGTTATTACAGCAAAATACTTACATATTACAAGCAAATCCGATGTTAGGTTGCGCCGTCAGTAGCAAATTGAAAGTGTATTTTATTCTCAAATTTCAATTCTATTTTCCACTGAAACTGTAATTGAATTCAGTTCATTTTTCCAAAATCGACATCAAAACAAGTACTGGAACGAATTTCCGTTATTGCGCAATTAAAGCTAAATATACGACTTGTACCAAAACTACATCCAGCTAATATTTCCATTTAGAGCACACATTTTTGTGAACTACAAAACCAGTTTAACCGAAACTGACAAATTACAATAGTTGATGGAAATTCAACTACTATAAATATATCTTAATCAATAAGTTCAGTTTAAGGGAAAGGTTATTGTTATTTTTATTTCGTATTTATCAAGTAATCTTCTAAATCGGAAAGATACACTCCAGGGTTAAACATTTTCTAAATTTTAGTATCTTTCTTTAATAAAAAAAATTCAATTAGCAGCACATTTTACGAATACCAGCTCAAAAAAAATTGAGCCAGGCTGATTACAACTCTAAGCAACGCTTTTTTTTGTGGAACATGCTCATAAATAAACGGCTATGACAATAGATTCCTTTCACAAGGTTTGTCCTTTTGGAGTCCATTGCTCGTGTACTACATTATTGATTTCCTTTTGATAGTGATATTAACTAATCATTACCTATATATAGACTACCGACGAATTGAATGCGTAGGCGAACAGGTAAGTTTCCTCTTCGTGCTCAAGACTCGTCTCCAGTAACCAACCGGCTTAGCATTTTTCCCTATAGGTTAAGACCGCAGAGATGTTGCAAGGTCACACCCAATTTAATTTATATTTTGGTTTGAATTCACGTGCTTGCATCTAACACCCATCTTACGAAACCTTTATTTCTTATTCATTCTGATGTATGCTAACCACAGTAATAGCCAATTATGGGCGTTTCGAAGTCAACAGTTACTCTTTTGTCTGCCATGTGCACAACATTCTCGTCTGTTGCACTCTACACCTTTCGATCGGTACGTTATTCCTCTTCAACACACGTTTACCCGTCCTTAAGTTTCTAGATCCAGTTAAGAACAGCTTATTTTCGAAGTTTGTTCAACATAAATATTCAATAATTTTTTTTTTGATATAATTCGATTTAGCACTGATGCGCATACAAATCGCACAAAGTAACACTGATCTGGCAACCTTGCCCGAATTCTGGAATAATTTGAGGAGTAATATAGTTTGTTTTTAAGTGATAAGCGAGAGCCATTATGTAGGCTATTCTTACTAGGAATAACGTGTAAACGGTGCAACAAATCTTTTGTATAAATTAATTGAATTTAAAAGGAAAGTGATTTTACTAATTATTGATTTCATGAGCTGCTTTGTGAATAAAAAAAAATCAGATATTCAATTTTTTGCATAAAAAATCGCCGTTCCTTTCTTTTCGATGTAATCGAAGCGTGAATGGTAAAACGGATATTTATATGACATAAGGGTGGTAAATACTTACTTCATAAGCGGGTAGTTTTACAATATTTAATACAAAGGTTTTTAAAGCGCGAGAAGGATGTAATTTAACAAAGATATATTGCGCGGAAAGTGCCTTGGTAGAGTCTAAGTTGAGACAACAAAATGCGATGATAAATAGGAGACTGCCTGAAGCGGGAATTCTGCACAAGAAGAATTGCGGTTTATTAAACTACCTTTACTTCAACAACAGAAGGAATGTGGGTTATCAGGTCATTCTTTCTGATAACTTTTTCAATTGACACCACGTGTGTGGGTTGGAGAATCTTAAAAACCACGTGCGAAGGTGTCGAACAAGAATCCAAAATGTAGACGATGTTATCGAAATCGAATAAGATCGGTAGAACTAATTTTCTTTTGTTATCATGCTCAAGTTTATGTTAATAAATTACTTATTTCTAGCTTACGTTGTTTTATAGTACGCTATTCAGGAGTCTCTCTAACAATAATATTTGCATATACTATAACGTTTTAGAGACCCAAAAATTTCATGGCAACCTGTCAAATAGTATACATTTCATAGTCATAGAAATCAATAAGTTTGTGTTATTCCGTAAATATGGAAAAACTTGTGTTTCGTGTTTAACTACACATTGTTATCGATGCTCCATGGCATAATATTTTCTAGGTGATTTAATTCGCTTAAAACTGTCTATACAAGCATCACCGCGTACACAATATCTTACACGAACATTTGCATATACTATCGGCAAGATAGATGATGAGGTTACTGCTGCAATGGAGATTTAATTTGGCGAGTTGCTAAATAGATTTTTTCAGACGGCTTAAAGAAATCGGAAAATCATTGGACTAAGTGTGTAACAGTCAAAGTGCACTCACTATGTTGAAAAATGATTTAAAAAAGTGTTGTCTAAACCTATGTGTTATTTAAACACCACAATTGTTAACTATTACTGTATACAGTGCGGTCATCTAATATGGAAACTTAAAAAATCCTAAGACCCGTCGATTTTTATTTTTTAATGCGCTCGTTTTGACTCATCGGAAACTTTTGTCTCGCCATATTTAAAAGAGCTATGACGTTATCGCAAATTTTTTTAAAAAGCAACCATATGTCCATATTTGGATAGGTAGTGAAATTCTAAAAATGACAATGTGTAAAAGTATTACACTGCAGTTGATAATTCCCTGAAAAAGTGGTATCAAAATTCAAATATTCCAGTCTCAAAATTGCCGTATTCTTGCAACAGAATTACTATTATTACAACAAAACACATGGATAAACATTAAAAACTGAGCATTTAATTCAACAAAAATAACAAAACTACATTTAATTCAACAGAAGTAACAAAACAACATTTAATTCAGCGTAACGAACAAAATAACATTTAAAAGTGTCCAAATTGTAGTCCACGAACTTCTTTACACAGAGTAAGCCTGTATTGGAAATTATGTAGAACGTTCTGGATTGTTTCTGCAGTGATTGCTCGAATTTCGACACGTATTCGTTGTTTTAAGTCCTCGATAGTATGAGGGCTTTTCACAAACACTGCTCTTAAGATAACTCCATAAAAAGAAATCTAACGGAGTAAGATCTGATGATCGCGCAGGCCATTCAATAAAATCCCTTCTTCCAATCCATCTGGAAATATTTCGTTTAAATAATTGCGACCAATAAATCATAGTGTGCAGGTGCCCCATCTTGCTGATACCATAAGATGTAGTTTGGTATATCTGAGTCGTCAACAAACACATCATCATTTTTAGAATTTCACCACCTATCCAAATATGATGAAAAAACATATGGTTGCTATTTAAAAGAAGTTGCCATCACATCATAGTTCTTTTAAATAAGACGAGAAAAAAGTTTCCGATGAGTCAAAATGTGCGCATTAAAAAATGAAAATTATCACAGAAATTAATATTTCCAAGCTTCCATATTAAATGACCGCACTGTATAATAATTGAATAACTTATTTACTTATTATCTATCAAATAGTATAATTTAAAGAGAGGAATATTTACACAGTACTATTTATAAATTTATTTACAGGTTCTTTAAAACTGGAATACCATTAGGTTATTGTAGATTTAACTTCAATAATATACACAAGTATAAAAATACATTACAAAAGAATCGGCACATGATATCTGAAACTTATAAAATGATGCAATAAAAACTTTTCCAATACACTTCTTATCGATCAAATAAGAAATACCATTTTCTAAACATCGTTTGTGTTTAAAAGGAATAAGCAATCATAATTCAATTGGGATTTTAAAAATTATTAGCTATACAGAGGGTTTAAAATGTTCGGTTCGAAAACCCCGCATATTAGCAAGAAACATTTTATTGCATTTGTAAGAAAATCAATTTTTTATTCATTACAAACAAACATGTTTGGAACAAATGCCATTTTTATCCAAACAGAATAATAAAATTTTTCCTATGCATATTTTCTCTTTCATTGAAAAATGTACTAAATACGTGTAATAAATTAAACATATACACGCTTGTAATTTGTTCTATTGTGGGGAAGTAATTAATACATATGTACATCTTACCTGGCTAATTGTATTTAATTATTAAATACTTTTATCTTTAAATTTATATGCTTTAACCTTGCTTCGTGGAATGTCATATTTAATAGCAGCAATATATGTATCACTATTAAGAGACAATATATAAGCAAAATAATATGGTAACAAATCACTAAGGCAAAAGATAAAACGTGATGCAAATTATAATTCTATATTTAAAATATCTGTTAAAGGTGAGACTATAAGATCAACCTGTTCGTTTATTAAAGGTACTGTTTATGTTTAGAAATTTCCAATGCTTCCAAAACATCTAATTTGTCTTATTTATTACAAAAATGTAAAAATTTAATGTTGCTTTATAAAGTCATAAGGTGATCACTTACTATTAAATGAGCATAACTTGATTTGTCGGTGTTGATATATTTGTATCACCAAATGTGTTCTTTGTATCTAATATCAAAGTTTCTAAGTGTTTGTCCGCTATAAACAGAATTACCCAATGCGCAGTTCAATTAGTTATTTGACTCTTCCGCATTAAATAAACATTAGTATTGGTTTTGAGGGCTACCTACTCTGTACTACTTGTTCTTTTGTAAAAGGTGAGTTAGTTTTTCTAATATTTTTCCAAAACATGAAATCGATATGTGTTTAATTCCTGTAGGTTCTGTGTTAATTGGGCAAATGATTTTGATAAATAATTTGTATTCTTGATTATCACAATAGTGCTACTTTATCTTTATGTAAGACAGTATTCATAATCTTCGGTTTCACATTACCCGATACAAAATACCTAATTCTATTACGATTTATATTAAACAAATGCTGACGTTTCATGTTTATTTGTCAAATGTAAAAATCAGTATATGTTAACGTTAATTTTATTTCCGTTTCACATGCCTATTCAAATAAGATATTTAAATTTATTTTTTTACACTTATTTCATAAGAAGAACTTTATAAATGAAACTAGTAATGAATTACTCTTAAAAAAAAATTGCATATAGTGTTTGTTATACGTTGAGAGTTATGAATGTTATTTTAAGCGCATTTTTTTATTTTCTAGATTAAAGGGCACCTTCGGTTTGCCCTTTTCGCGATAATCACAAACTGTAAATCAGCGCCGTCAATAAATTACTTTTGTTTCTAACCTTTATTTAAACAAAATTTGTCCAGTACTGAAATATGTCAAACCAAATCTAAGTATAGAGTATCACTATAACCGGTTAAGCACTTTTTAAGATATTGTAGCTACAAACACACACACCCACAAAACGCACGTGCACAAGTACACGCATACGTACACAAACACACACTCATACAAACCCAAGCATGTGCGCACGCGTACGCAAACGCATTCGCACAACCACACGCACACACGTAAACTCATAAGCGAACATGCACATGCATAAGCAGACGTAGACGCAGCATAGCCACGGAGACTGAAATGGACACCGGCACGCAGATAAGCAGGCACGCAGAGATCCAAACACGCAGATACACAGACGACCAGACGCTCAAATACGCAAAGACGTAGGCACGGAAAATCGAAGACACGAATTAACACGAACGCACAGACACACAGACGCGCACAAACACGCAGACACGCAGACACACCGACACGCGGACACACACGGACACACAGACACACAGACACACAGACACACAGACACACAGACACACAGACACACAGACACACAGACACACAGACACACCGACACACGGACACACGGACACACGGACACACGGACACACGGACACACGGACACACGGACACACGGACACACGGACACACGGACACACGGACACACGGACACACGGACACACGGACACACGGACACACGGACACACGGACACACGGACACACGGACACACGGACACACGGACACACGGACACACGGACACACGGACACACGGACACACGGACACACGGACACACGGACACACGGACACACGGACACACGGACACACGGACACACGGACACACGGACACACGGACACACGGACACACGGACACACGGACACACGGACACACGGACACACGGACACACGGACACACGGACACACGGACACACGGACACACGGACACACGGACACACGGACACACGGACACACGGACACACGGACACACGGACACACGGACACACGGACACACGGACACACGGACACACGGACACACAGACACACAGACACACAGACACAGACACACAGACACACAGACACACAGACACACAGACACACAGACACACAGACACACAGACACACAGACACACAGACACACAGACACACAGACACACAGACACACAGACACACAGACACACAGACACACAGACACACAGACACACAGACACACAGACACACAGACACACAGACACACAGACACACAGACACACAGACACACTGACACACAGGCACACAGACACACGAACGAACACACTCACTCACGCACACTTACACACATGTACCCACACAAACCCGCGTGCGCGCAAGCACGCACCACACACACGCAAAGGTTATGTCGAAATTGGTCTAAACTTTAAAATGCTAGAAACATGTAAATCCGTGGAAAACTTGAGGTCGGTTTCTTTCACGAGAGCAATACCTTTGGGCGCTTCGCGTTTAAGCAAGCAAAAATTTGGATTGAAAGGTGCATTATGATTTAATTCATTCAATTTTCTGCTCCATTTCAGCACTGACTAAGTTGACGTTATATAATGGATTTAGTTTATCCAGATCATAAAATTGTACATTGCCGATAATCAAACCAAGAGCACTCTATTATAAACTGTACTAAACAATGGAGAGAGCGTGACCTAAATGTTGGAATGTTTCATATGTTTATTATTTCATGGATTATCTCTTGTAAAGGAATAGAAAACCAGATTATTAATTCAGTTTTTAAATAGAATAATAGAAACAATTAAAAGATCCAAGCATGTAAAATTTGACAATCAGTCTGTAAATGCGACGTTTCATCCATAACATGTACACATTATTGTATTTCAACAATTTAAAAATGTGTAATGTTAAACCAAAATTTTACTTGCATCACGAAAGACTAAAAGAGAAACGACCATCTATGAACCTATTCTTACGTTTGTATTATTTCTAATTAGGTCGAGATGTGAAAACCTCATACGTTGAATTAATGCAAATAAATGTAATAAAACCATCAACGTTATTCATTTTACTAAATTAATGATTGGTAAATTTACATTGTAATTACGTAGCCTAGAGATTACAAGGATCGTAATAAGGCATTAAAACTTAATACCCTCTAGGAAGATTATGATAATTTTTTTGGATTTAGTTGAACAAGCGATGCAGTATTTTAAATAACTTAAATTAAAAAGTTTGAAATCATCAATTTTAAGAAAGTTTAAGGTTTTTAGCAAAACTATTTGAAATTGCACATTTTATCCTTCAAAACCTATTAATATGTATTTAATAAAGTTATCAGCCTATATCCACTAAAGTTAATTTTTTTCTCTTAATGGTAATCAAATATTCAAACTCAATTAACAAAACTTGGTATAATGAATCTTACTGACTAAATACAACATATAAGATTATCCAGCAGTTCAAACTCTTAGGTACGTGTTAAACGTTGATTATAGGAACGCGTTCACTGATTTGTATGTTACCACCATACTAATATATTTATTAGACAAGAGTATTCAATGTATTAAGAAGCGTGGTTGTATCAGCAAATAGATCTCCGAATTGCGTTGACCAGTTTCCTCCAAATTTTTATACTAGACCATTATACATACCAGTGGATTACTATTTCATAAAATTTCAAACCTACAGACTAGCTCAAATTAAACTTTCTGGGGCAAGGTTTGGGCCCTATTAAAAAGTGAATGTGTCTTAGTACATTCGAATTTACCAACTTAATTCAGTCTTATAGCGATATGGTAATTTATTAGCTATTGGTTAGCCCAAAAAACTATCATGATCACACAGCTTTACCATATCAAAATTTTAGAAAAATATAAATCAAGCCGTTTTAAAGAGCAAATTAAATCTCCGAGTTTGATAAACAAATGTTTGGATACACCATACTAAGCAAACTATGTTTTGGTTAACGAAGTGTGTTATAATAGTTTAAAAGTCTGAAACTTTGTTTAATCACCAGTTTTGTTTAGCCATCGTCTTGATGGGCAACAAAAAAAATTTAAGACTTTATGGTGCTGCTCATTATTTTAGATCAAAAAATGTTCA
Source organism: Vesta saturnalis (assembly GCA_036346205.1). Classification (NCBI taxonomy): domain Eukaryota; kingdom Metazoa; phylum Arthropoda; class Insecta; order Coleoptera; family Lampyridae; genus Vesta; species Vesta saturnalis. The sequence continues at coordinate 2,009,701 of JARFJB010002375.1, read as the reverse complement.
AAAACTTCATTAATTTTCCTGAGGAAAAGTATAAACGCATTTACTTGATAGACGCTAAAATCGAATTCATTTTAGGGCAATGATCATCATTTACGGCCCAAGATGTACAAAACGTTAATATATAGATCAATTTCGTTGAGAAAACAACCCAACGCATGTCTCGATGAGCAAGAACGAACTGTTATGACCTTTGGGCGTTGGCCATCATTTGGGGTATGAAGATGCACATAAACTTCATTGATTTACCAATTTTGTTGGCCAAACACATTACCTCGATTGACAAGAATTAAATGTTATGGTTTGATGTTGGTCGCCAGTTTGGCACAAAGATACCCAAAAACTTTATCTATACACCAATAGTGTTAAGGAAACAACCAATCACATTATGTTGATTACTAAATTTAAACTAAATTTTATTATTTTACGATGCTGGCCATCATTTAAATCAGTAATATCCACAATATTTAAGAATAACTTTGTTTGCAAATGCATGAATGGGCAACGTTTTAAGTAACAAACTATATCTAGTTTAACTAGATTTTAGTATTAAACGAAAATTTACCGCTCCTCTTTGTTCCTATCACCAACAAAACAATGACACAGCTGGAGGTTTACGGATTTTGAGTGACTTCATGGTGTATTGACTGCTTTTATTACTATGTCAGATAAACCTGATTGGTCTTCATTCACTTGTTATATGGTGTACAGATACCAATGATTTTTCAACATTACGATCCTAAA
>JARFJB010002375.1:1951460-2006460 GCA_036346205.1 Vesta saturnalis | reverse complement strand
GATGAAGAGTCCGATGTCGATCAAAGTGAAGCGCAGGGTAGTTCTCTTCAAGAAACAGAAAATGAATTATCTGGTGAGTATATAAGTAAACAAATAACTAGTTTGAAAATAAAGTGGAAATACAGTGACTTGGCAAATATTTGGCAAGTGTTATATTTTATAGTTTTTGGTATTGTTTAACCTCCAAGTGCTCAACCAGACCAATGCGAATCTTCGGAGGAAAGCATGGATGATGAATCAGCCGAAGAAATCAGCACTACGGAGGAAAACAATGGTAAAGTATATATGTTCTCAAAATATACATTAGTATTTTTGATTGTGAGTTTTCCGGATGGATAATATAGCAAGACGTCGTCTCAGACCTAAAGCTATAATAAATCAAACCAATTGTGCCATGATTTCCGCATCAGGGCTTACTTGTAAACCTGGTCCTATTCCTCGCCAAAGAAAAATTGCTGCTAATATAATGAAAGAGGCCCCGGGTCTAAAAATCTTCTTTTATACAAAAATCAAGGAATTTTCTAAAAGAAGAAATTTTAGGCTTCATACGTTTTTTGATAGCAGCAGGCGCTTACAAGCAAAACAAAGATTCAGTTTTCGACTTATTAAGTGAAGAGAATTTGCCTATTTATAGGGCTACGTTTTCACTCTACCGCTTCCAACTTTTACAAAAGTGTATGAGATTTGATGATAAATCTATTCGAGATGTTCGTAAGAAATATGACAACTTTGCTGCAGCAAGAGATGTATGGGAGCGTATCACAGGCAAATTTCCAGACTTTCTGGTTCCTTCAGAGTCCGTTGTTATTGACGAAGAGCTTATAACAATCCATGGCAAATGCAAATTTCGTTTATATATTCCTACAAAACCTGGTAAATATGCAACTGGGGCTAATATGCTCTGTCACTCAGAAAACTACTATTGTTTTGCTGCAGAACCATATGCAGGAAAAGTAATTCATCAACCCAAAGATTACAATAGTGGCCTTGAAGTTGTAAAACGTCTTGTAGAATTAGCAAAACTGTGGAACAGTGGGCGTAACATTACAATGGACAGAAAATTTACGTCAGTTCCACCTGCAAATGGTTTATTAGAACAAAACCTTACAGTCGTACGAACTATAATGAGCAATAGAAAAGATGTTCCACCAGAACTACGGTCACTACACTTGAAAAATGGAACTCTTATCACTATTCGTTTTACCTTCCGGGACCGTGAAACACTCGTGCCAAAAAAGAAAAGAGTCGTCACTGTTCTTTCTACCCAACATCATAATATGCAAGTAGAAAATGACAAGCCGGAAATTATTTTATACTATAATTCCACAAAAGCCGGGGTGGATATACTTGATAAATGTGTAAGAACATATAATTGTCGGCGAGGCACCAGACGGCGACCGATGGCGGTTTTTTTTTAATTTGGTAGATATAGTCGCCTATAACTCCTACATTATTTTCATAAAAGCTAACGAGGAATGGACAAAGGAGAATCCTAAACAAAAATCTGGGAAGAAACTTTTTCTTAGGCAAAGAGTTATGTGAAATTAATGAGTCATCGCTCAAAGTATAGGGGACTTTAAAAAAAATATACAGCTGCATTGAAAATGTTTGGTTTCGAATATCAACAGAACGTGCCCACGACAAGAGGCTTTGTCCGTCGGGAGACTTCCGGGGCAACTACTAGATCCGCTGTGCAAAAGATTCCCAAAAAAGGAAGATGTTTTCTTTGTCCAAGATCGGCTGATCGAAAGTACATGAAGGCATGTTCTAGTTGTGAAAAGTATATTTGTCCCAGGCATCCGGCTAATGAAAAAATCAACACAATTAGGAGTTGTACAAACTGTAATGTATTTTGAAAAATACTGGTTCTTTAAAGTTCTAAATAAAAATGAAATTATTTGTCTATAATTTGTTTACACTTAGATTCTTGATTTATCCACTAATATATTTACATCAATCACTATAACATACTGTATACAGTGTACATGCACAGAAAAGTGGTTTCTCTTATTATCCGAGTTGAAGAAAAGCGAAGTCCGGGTTGAAGATTCTCCGGGCACCCATTTAGGATCCCAGTGCGACTATTTAACGAACATAACATCTTGTGGTCTCTTTAAAATAACCAGAACGCAGCAGCTTTAGAATAAACAGAACGTGTAATGTATAATCCTTTTATGACGAACAAATACCTACCGGTTTTTTGCTCAATACACACTTTCGCTGATTGAGCTTAACATCTATAAAACCAGTCACATCTAGTCATATATATATATATATATATATATATATATATATATATATATGTATATATGTATAACAGTAACACAAGGGCATAACGGATTAGAGAACTTACCCCCTAATGAAGATCACTTAGTTCTTTAAGTACACCTTTACCCGTATTAAACGAAAAAGAAATGTCTATCATTAATATTAAGTAAACCAAGTGCTTGAAACAAAGCTAGTGTAACTGAAATGTACCTTACAATGTCCATTTATTGTAAAAATGTAGAAAATTTTCTAGCACACCTCGTTTCCATAAGAGTAAATTTTTAACAAACGCCAACTAGACAAAATGACGCCAACCCAAAATAATCAAATTACTTCTTAATTTTCTATTCGACCAATCGAAGAATCGCATGTTTGTTATCACAAATTTAAAACTAACATGTATCCAGAGTAAGACTATATGAGACGTTGATTTTATAGAAATAAATACGTTACTTTTACCTTGAATATTTCGTTTGATCCGTCAAATTAAATGAAAAGCTTCCAACAACCTCTTTGGGTGGTTCAAGAAAAAAAAACTAGTTAAACGCCACTTCTCCATAAAACGGTTAAATGCGTCTTACAAATTGTGTAAGACTGCGTGTTATAGCAGTAGGTATCATGTGTTGCCTACCACAGAGCAAATAAAACTTCGTAAAACATTAAATGTTTTGTGGTAAATTATAAAATGATAGAATAAGGTAAATGTGACACAATTAATAATACTTCAAGATCGCAAATAAGACCGTTACAAACTACGTTATTTAGATAATTTAATTTATATCTAATCATTTTCAATTGAAAAGTAGGAAACACTGATTATTAATTAAAATTAACTTTGTTTTCTATTAAAGCAAATTTAGGTTAATGGATGGTTCTTGCATGTCAATACCTGTTCAGTATTTCTGTATATCTAAACATACCTATACGCTGTACATACTATCCATTATGTAATAATTCTATAATGCATTATAGATACGTTAGCTTTCCCGTAAAAGAATACAATAAAAGTTTTATTGGACAAAGTTCTATTGTGAGTTAAATTATGGATGATGTTCATTCCACAGTAATATATAAAAAAGTATAAAATACGCTCATATGAAGGTGATGAAATCATGAAGAATTTTAATTGATACCAAAGTATTGCACTCATTACCAATGAGAACCGGTGGATTACTTATGGCCTTATTTTCAAAATAAAACTCATTATAAATGTATTTAATATTATTGAATAATGATAATGTGCTTTCACTTCAAAAAAATGTGGGTTAGTCTATGTCAGTTTTCTTTTAAATACAGATTCGATTGTTAAAAGCCAGATTTCTATTATGTATATTAAGTATTAAATTTTATTATTAGATGACTAGATGTGACTGGTTTTATAGATGTTAAGCTCAATCACCGAAAGTGGTTATTGAACAAAAAACCGGTAGGTATTTGTTCGTTATAAAAGGATTATACATTACACGTTCTGTTTATTCTAAAGCTGCTGCGTTCTGGTTATTTTAAAGAGACCACAAGACGTTATGTTCGTTTAATAGTTGTACTGGGATCCTAAATGGGTGCCCGGAGAATATGGAACGGGGGGGGAGTCATCAACTAACCCCAGGGGGTCTTCAACCCGGAACAGGAGGGTCAGCGACTGACTTCGCTTTTCTTCAACTCGGATAATAAGAGAAACCACTTTTCTGTGCATGTACACTGTATACAGTATGTTATAGTGATTGATGTAAATACATTAGTAGATAAATCAAGGATCTAAGTGTAAACAAATTATAGGCAAATAATTTCATTTTTATTAGAACCTTAAAGAAACAATATTTTTCAAAATACATTACAGTTCGTACAACTCCTACTAATTGTGTTGATTTTTTCATTGGCCGGATGCCTGGGACAAATATACTTTTCACAACTAGAACATGCCTTCATGTACTTTCGATCAGGCGATCTTGAACAAAGAAAACATCTTTCTTTTTTGGGAATCTTTTGCACAGCGGACCCGGAAGTCTCCCGACGAACAAAGCCTCTTGTCGTGGGCACGTCCTGTTGATATTCGAAACCAAAAATTTTCAATGCAGCTGTATATTTTTTTTAAAGTCCCCTATACTTTGAGCGATGACTCATTAATTTCACATAACTCTTTGCCTAAGAAAGAGTTTCTTCCCAGATTTTTGTTTAGGATCCTCCTTTGCCCAGTCCTCGTTAGCTTTTATGAAAATAATGTAGGAGTTATAGGCGACTATATCTACCGTCTGGTGCCTCGCCGACAATTATATGTTCTTACACATTTATCAAGTGTATCCACCCCGACTTTTGTGGAATTACAGTATAAAATAATTTCCAGCTTGTCATTTTCTACTTGCATATTATGATGTTGAGTAGAAAGAACAGTGACGACTTCTTTTCTTTCTTGGCACGAGTGTTTCACGGTCCCGGAAGGTAAAACGAATAGTGCCGGGAGTTCCATTTTGCAAGTGTAGTGACCTTACTTCTGGTGGAACATCTTTTCTGTTGCTCATTATAGTTCGTACGACTGTAAGGTTTTGTTCTAATAAACCATTTGCAGATGGAACTGACGTAAATTTTCTGTCCATTGTAATGTTACGCCCACTGTTCCACAGTTTTCCTAATTCTACAAGACGTTTTACAACTTCAGGGCCACTATTGTAATAATTGGGTTGATCAATTACTTTTCCTGCATATGGTTCTGCAGCAAAACAATAGTAGTTTTCTGAGTCACAGAGCATATTAGCCCCAATTCCATATTTACCAGGTTTTGTAGGAATACATAAACGAAATTTGCATTTGCCATGGATTGTTATAAGCTCTTCGTCAATAACAACGGACTCTGAAGGAACCAGAAAGTCTGGAAATTTGCCTGTGATACGCTCCCATACATCTCTTGCTGCAGCAAAGTTGTCATATTTCTTACGAACATCTCGAATAGATTTATCATCAAATCTCATACACTTCTTTAAAAGTTGGAAGCGGTAGAGTGAAAACGTAGCCCTATAAATAGGAAAATTCTCTTCACTGAATAAGTCGAAAACTAGATCTTTGTTTTGCTTGTAAGCGCCTGCTAACATCAAAAAACCTGTGAAGCCTAATATTTCTTCTTATACAAAATTCCTTGATTTTTGTATAAAAGAACATTTTGGGGTACTTGCCTTTACAAGAGCGAGTTTCCGGTTCGTATGTTGCAAAATAAAATCATCGAAAAAAAGTCAGAACGCTTCAAGTGGTGTTTTACGGTTTATTCCATTTTTTAGACCCGGGGTCTCTTTCATTATATTGGCAGCAATTTTTCTTCGGCGAGAAATAGGACCAGATTTCCAAGTAAGCCCTGATGCAGAAATCATGTCACAATTGGATTGATTTATTATAGCTTTGGGTCAGAGACGACGTCTTGCTATAGTATCTATCCGGAAAACTCACAATCAAAAATACTAATGTACATTTTGAGAACATATATACTTTACCATTGTTTTCCTCAATAGTGCTGTTTTCTTCGGCTGATTCATTATCCATGCTTTCCTCCGAAGATTCGCATTGGTCTGGTTGAGCACTTGGAGCTAAAACAATACCAAAAACTATAAAATATAAACCTTGCCAAATATTTGCTACGTCGCTGTGTTTTCACGTTATTTTCAAACTAGTTATTTGTTTACTCATATACTCACCAGATAATTCATTTTCTGTTTCTTGAAAAGAACTACCCTGCGCTTCACTTTAAGCGACATCGGACTCTTCATCTGAACTTTGCAAGTCTGGATCTACACTTTCAAAACGAAAACGCACGTGTCAATACTGTATCACAAAACAAACTGCATTCGTGGACTACTGAAATTGCGCTGGTGATTATAAACAGTCGAACAAGAAGGGAACAAATCGGTATACTTGATGCGCGTCAGTTGCACTATACGTTTAGAAGCTCCCCTTGAAAGTCAAGCACTTCGTGAATTCTGACAAATTATATGTCTACGGGTTGAAAAAATACGTACAATAAATGTCTTAAAATATTTTTAAACAAAAATTAAAAATAGGTAAATAAAGTCAAAAAAAGTAAACTGGGTTCGTTGTTTGGCCCCCCCGTTCCGGATGCGACTATTAACAGCAGCGAGAACAACGACACATTTGATAATATCATTAGTAGATGTATATTTACGTTTTCGCAAATTTATCGTCAGCCATTGCAAATAATCCGTTGTTTTCTTAATGCAACAATATTGTTCATAATGTTTAAATTATGCGAAAAACGTGTAAAGAATATTGTGTTGTAAACAATGTGATGTGTTCTGAATGATGGTTGAACATAGCCCGGTGCACGATACAGATAAAATAAAACAAGAGAAACGTCTAGCTCAGCTGATCCTGCAGTAGTGCACTGGATGCGTGGGTAGTGTGACCGTTCAGTAAACAGGGGAGCACGTAGGTTCATAGAACATTGCCCATAAACTACGAAAAGGAGTAACGTCACCGACAGAGATGTACCGATCTCATTTCCGCAAAGCTGGAAGAGAATACATATACATAAACAGATAAACAAGACCAGGAATAAGTAACATACGCTGCAAAACTCAATTTTATTTAGTAGCCTAAAGAAATTTAAATTTAGAACTACGGTTGGAAGTTTAAACTAATGTTTCAAAAATCATCAGCACTGTTTTGCATATTTGTATATAACCAAAATTAGTGCTAAAGACATGATAACTAGTTTCTATTAAATATTATGTAATCTTAACAGGTGTCGTATAAATAATTCGCCCACTTATGATTAAATATTTCTAGCCCAGAGCTATAATTAGCTATGGAAGATAATGGATAACTAGAAGATTTTATGGCCACTATGCTCATCGGTAGATTAATAGGTCCAGGTTCAACAACATTTGATTTGCTGATTAACAAAAATAGAATTGCTTAGATATTTTCGCTTTACAAAAACAAAGGTGTTGCTTCAAACCTGAAAATAAATAATGTAATCTCGGACGCCAATTTGTTTTTAAGGAACAAATAAACCTTCAAAAATAGAAAAGTCGGAAAAAAACAAAAATAACAAGTCAAAAATAATGACATAGAGTTTTATTACGATACTTAATTTGATTCTTAATTAATTGCCTTAGGGCCAGTTGCACCAGTAAATTTACCTGGTGGTTAAGCTAACCTTCGGTTAGTTGCTATGGATTAGCCAATCACAGGCACAGTTTCCTAGCAACTAACCTATGATTAGTTTAACCCACAGTTAATTTTAATGGTACAACTGGTCCTTAGACTATAATGTGAATTAATTAACAATATGAAATTCCTTGAGTAATTTCTTTTACATTTTGGGTGTCACTGGAACTTCAGCAGATAAGAAAACTCTGTTAATTCATCGCTTTAAATATGTTACGCAATTTTATGGAATTTGAAGTAAACATCAGATTGATATGCTGGTAATTCCAAATATATAGAAATTTCTTTATAAACATCCAAACTGAATTGATTTTGTATGGTTCAAAGTAAAATTTGGTAATTGAATTCCCACTTCGTAGTAGCAAAACTATTGCATTATCTTGCAAAGTTAACGTTAAAATAAAATTAAACCCAAAGTAAAATAAGTGGTAAAAGTATAACTAAAGTTGAGTTGCCTGAAATGTAAATGACTCGAATTTCAGTATGATAAATTTAAAAACTCACCATATAAATGTGGCACTCTAAATAAAAAATTAAACAAAGCGAAAATGGCTTCTACTTAAACACGTAGTTCAAGCAATGAATGAAGGACGCTCAAAGTAACCCTGTGCAATGACCGAAAATGACTGGCTTTTAATTTTTACTTTAATGAGAAGCCATAAATGTTATGCTTACTACTTTTCTATTAGTTTTGTCGTTACTTGTTATCGATAACTCACTTATTAAATATGCTTATTAAAGAAAACGTGTTTTTTGTTTCCACGTATTGCTTGCGTTCACTCACCATCTACGCACGTAAGAAAAAATGGTTGCATACTCTTAACCCTTTATTAAAATTGGCAAGTTGTCAATCTCACATTGATAGTTTAAATCAGTAGTAGCTCCCCCACAGGTTGGAAAGTGGTCCATTACTGACCGCTTCAGCTCATTACTGTCTCCTGTTTTGTTATTACTGACCGCTTAAGGTAAACCCGTAGAATCATTCACTTTTCAACCTTTAAATGGTTAAAAAAACGGTATGTTACACACTAATTGTGAATAGAATATGATGATTTTTTTTTATTGTTTCATCTTTAATCAGGTATTTCTTACTTTGCGTTTTAATTATATTTGGTGAGTTTACTGATTAATATGCTTTTGTAAACTCTTCATGGACTAATCTTACACTAATGGTTAAAAGAATTCGTATGCCATATTTCTTGTTATGCCTCTAAAAGTAACTTCGGGTTACCCCAAGGTACATGTAGACTTTCTTTGTCCCATTTATAGAGTTTAATAGCAGCTTTTAACTAAATTTTGATAGGTAAAGTATTGTTACAGAAAGTGTCGATAAGTGAAACAGGAAACACACGACATTTGTGTAATTAAGATGACTTAAAGAGAGCAGTTGAGTCGGTTATTGTTGAAGATATGACTATGCGGGAGGCCGCCAGATAGTTTAACTTATCAAAATCTACAATATTCTGAAACGTTGAGTCGTATTATAAAAGCGGGTGAAATGAACATTCCTATACCGGCACAAATGCCACCAAACAAGTATTCTCTAACGACAAAGCAAACTTCACCATTACTGCAGTAATATATCATTACGGTCTAAATAAAAAGGAAGTGAGAAAACTAGCATTTCAGTATGTTGTGAAAAATTCCAAAATTTTACCAGAAGAGTGGTGCGAAAAGAAAGGAGCTGGTAAGGAGTGGCTAACAAGGTTCCAAATGTGACAACCCTTTCTGCATGAAATCTTGATCCTGCCAGACTGACACATACAGGGTGGCGCATTAGTGTGTGGAAGTGCAATAACTTACTTAGGATCAAAAATACAAACATATGTTTCAAATAAAAGTTATGTTTGCGCAGATACACAATTCTAAAATATTTTGAGATATATAGGGTGTTCAGCCTAAGCGACACAACATGAAGTCTACTTTTTTTTAATAGGGCACCCTGTATATTTGTTTACTATCGAATATAGCGTAAAATTCTGCAGCTAGCCCTATCTTTTCTTTTCCTATAAATTGGGACGTTGCCAAGCTGGACCGAAAAATAAACGTTATCAGTGATAAACAACTAAACTCATTTGGTAGGTACGAAGGTAAAGGATGGCTGAAATGTCTGAACATAGTAGAAGTTACGTTTGGGGTTCGGGGTGTTTTTTGGATAAGCACTAATTCAGGAGATTTCAATTTTTTTAAATGGAACACCCAGTATATTATTTTATCATCTTGTAAAACTATTTTATCCCTTCGAATTATGTCTGTATAATGTACTCTCTAAAATTGATTGTTTTTAAGAAAATTGCATTTTTAGTTTATGATTTAAAAATATTCATGTTTTTAACAAGCAAGCTCTAAATGTGACGTTTAGAATACTTCTACCTTCGATAATTTTTTGTGACAAAATCAAACCAGTAATTTTCTACCTTTAAAAAACTCAAAATAAACAAATTAAACAAAAATAACTAACAAATAAGAAAGAACTAAAAACATTAGATAACTATTTTATTAAATGTTCAAAATGACCATTTACTTCCATACAATAATGTATGTGATCTTCAAAAGCCCTACTAACAGTTAGAAAAACTTCTCTAATTCAATTCTTCATGTCTTCCTTAGTAGTCACGGGTGTTTTGTACACTTGTTCTTTGACCCCACCAAAAAAATTCATTTTTGTAAGTTCTGGTGAACGAGGTGGCCATTTATGGGGTCCTCCTCTAGCTATCTATCGTCCGGGAAATTCATTATTTAAATGTGTATTGATCAGTTGTGTATGGTGAACTGGTGTCCCGTCATGTAGGTACCATATTCGCCGCCTAACATGAGCAGGTAATTGCTGAAGTAGTTGTGGTAATTCGTTTTATAAGAAATTTAAATAAACTTGCCCATTAACAGTTCCGTCAGAGAAATATGGGCCTATGACATGATTCCCAATTATTCCACCCATACATTTAATGACCACCTTGTTTGACTGATAGTCCGTATACAATGCGGTTGATCTATTGCATAGTAATGGAAATTGTGTCTATTAACAAACCCATTTTTATCAAAAGTTGCCTCATCGGCAAATAATACAAAATTGAAAAAATCTCTGTTTTGCTCAATTTTTTTTTTGAGCCCACACTCACAGAAGGTTACCCGCTTTTCATAATCATCATCCAATAGTTCCTGCATTCGTTGTCTATGGTAAGGATGCATTTTGTTCTTAGACAGAATTTTTTGGACGACAGTACGACTTATGTCGGTTTGTTTTGTTACTTCGCGTGTCGAGATCTGAGGATATTCCGTTACTTTTAACATTACGGTCATCTCGTTGTCCTCTGTTATTGCAGTCTTCAACCTTTCGCTTTTTTCGTAAGTTACACTGCCAGTTCTGGTAAATCGTTGAAGCACATTTTCCAATGTCTCTTTTCTTGGCTGTGTTCTATCTAGAAATTTCTGTTGATAAATCCTTTCTGCGAGTAAACAGTTTTTATCATTGGCCCCCAGTACAAAAATCATATCTGTGAATTCTTCTATCGAAAAATTCATGATTTTAATTACTTTCTCGTTCTTAATAGCAATAGATTTTACAACACGTCTAGATAACTAATCACTCTGACTTGCGCAAACCTCAAATTCACAGGTTATTTGTTAAAACTATGGATATTTTCATTTCATTTGTTGGTAAGGTTATTTTTGCCTAATTAAGTTTTGTAGATACCCTATTCATTTTATGACAGTTTTTAAAGGTAGAAAATTACTGGTTTGATTTTGTCACAAAAAATTATAGAAAGCAGAAGTATTCTAAACGTCACATTCAGAGCTTGCTTGTTAAAACAAGAATAGTTTTAAATCATAAACTAAAAATGCAATTTTCTTAAAAACAATCAATTTTAGAGAGTACATTATACAGACATAATTCGAAGGGATAAAATAGTTTTACAAGATGGTAAAATAATATACTGGGTGTTCCATTTAAAAAAATGAAGTTTTTGCTAATTGAAATCTCCTGAATTAATGCTTATCCAAAAAACACCCTGAACCCCAAACGAAACTTCTACTACATTCATACATTTCAGCCATCCTTTACCTTCGTACCTACCAAATAAGTTTAGTTGCTTATCACTGATAACGTTTATTTGGCAGCATTTATAGTGCACCAATTTTCGTCAAATCTTCATATTTTTCGCTCCAGCTTGGCAACGTCGCAATTTATGGGAAAAGAAAAGATAGGGCTAGATGCAGAATTTTACGCTGAATTCGATGGTAAACAAATATACAGGGTGTCCTATTAATAAAAAGTATACTTAATGCTGTCTCGCTTAGGCTGAACACCCTGCATATCTCAATATTTGAGAAAAATGTATTTGCGCAAACTAAACAACTTTTGTTTGAAACATTTGTTTGTATTTTTGATCCTAAGGAAGTTATTTCACTTCTACACACTAATGGGTCACCCTGTATGAATAATAATAATTAAACCATATCAAGGTAATCTAGTGTTAGTGATTTTTGAAAATCATGAGAGCCATATATCCGTTCCGTTTATAAGTTTAACTATAAATCATGAAATTTCTGCACGTTGACGGTATGGCCACATGATATACGGCCATTTTCAAAAGCGGCCGTAAGGAAAGTAACGAGTAAAAACTAGAATACTCTGAAGAAAAATGAAATAGAAGGGAAGCGAAGCAAACATAGGCTCCAGTTTTCAATAATAGAATATGTATTTCAAAAATGCAAAAGTATGAGGAATATGCTTATAAGCAGAAAATTGTAGAGATTTAAAATCAGAATGTGAAAGAAACCAAAATCGATTTGAAATTTTCTATTGATTATAACTTTTAAACTATTCTCTACACCATTTTTGTCAAAATTTGTTCGATTGGTCCACCAGAAAAAGCTTTCAACCGCGCTACCTCTGGAAAATTCAATAGTTTTACATTTTGTGTTCAAATTGACCACCACCGTCTCTTATACAAGTTCGAGCTCTCTTTCTTATTCCTTGACAGGTAACTTTCTTTTGAATTTTCCATAGGTGTCGAAAATTTCCACATTGAGTAGCTATGAAAAAAATCAGTTTTGGAATCAAGAAGTCTGGTTTGGCAATAAATCTAGACAAAAAAACAACACAGATTTTTTTCGACATTTCATAAACTAATTCGCCCTTATGAGTGACTTTCGTGATTTTCGAAGTTGAATAGGTACCCTTTCTCCGTTCCACGATAAGCACCCGCAATGCTGACAGTAAACTAGGAACTTCCCAAAAAAAGTTTGGTTTGAGTTGAAAAAGAATGGCATAGACCCATATCATTATTGCCAGGAGACTTCAATTTTGTCATTTTATCTTAAATGCTGACAGGGAGGATGCTAGATGTTTATCTAGAATTTTATGGACAGGTGAAACGAGATTCGACAGAGAAGGGGTATCACTAACTTATATAATTTACACTCATGGTCTGATGTAATAAACCACATTTAAAAAAAGAAACTTCTTTCCAAGCGAAATTTTATGTGAATATTTGGATGGGCGCAATAAGTAATAAATCGATAGGTACATATTTTCTTCCAAACGTTTTTCCAGGGGAAGGATATGCAGAATTTCTGAGAAACCACGTGGAAGAATTTTTGAATTATATATAATTTTCCAACATGACGGTGGTACAGCACATTATTGTCTGAATGTTTGTGCGTTGTTGAATAAATGGTTTCCAGTCCGGTCGATAGGTAGGCAGGACCAATTACGTGGTCGGCTAGAAGCCCGGATTTAACCTGTCAAGAAATAACAAAGAGATATCGAGCTTGTATAATAGACGATGGAGGTCATTTTGAACACAAAATGTAAAGTTATTGAATAAAATAAAATTTCTATTGAATCAAGGCTTCAATGCCTTATTACGCTCAATTTAGAATTTTCGAGAGGTAGGGCTGTTCAAAAGCGTTTTCTGGTGGAACTATCGAGAAAAATAAAGAAGCCACCAAGCTCCTTCAACCACAATCATGGATTCTCAACATACATGCATTAAGTATATGTACATGGTGGGATTAAGCATAGGTGTGGTCAGGATAGAATATGAAGGAACGGAGTTAGGGTTCTAAGGGGAAGATATTACCCCAGCATTTGCCTAAATAACGGCACATGGTGTACGTATACCCAGTGTCCATTCCGCTATATGTGTATGAAGTAAACCCCCTGAAATAAACCACATACAGGGTAGACGGTAACGGGAATCAAACCCATTACCTCTCTAATGCTGACCAGATCGTGTTAGCTCGGTGGAACTCTCTAACGAATTTTGACAAAAAGGATTTGAGCGGAAAACTAAACCTTAAGCTAGTTTTTTAGTATATTTTAACACTACATGTAGAGAATAGTTTAAAAGTTATAAGCAATAGAAAATTTGAAATCGATTTTGGTTTCTTTCAAATTCTGACTTTAAATCACTACAATTCTCTTCTTATAAACATATTCCTCATACTTTTGCATTTTTAAAGTGAAATACATGTTCTACTATTGAAAACTGGACTAAAATTATTATTTAAAAGGATCAATTCAAACAGAATCGGCTTAAACTGAACGAAAACAGGGAATTACTGCACAAAACCTCAAATATCTCGAAAACCGTTGGATATAGGTAAATATGGCTCCCACGATCATGAATGAGCCATACTAATACCTCATTGAAGGTTGGTATCTTATTTGGAATTACCCTGTATATAATTACGCATAGCAGTGTATACATTTTTATCGTCTGTACTGAGTATTTAGCTCGCGTATTAGACTATCATTTCCGTTCATTCTACCTTCTGCTGTCACACACACACACACACACACACACACACACACACACACACACACACACACACACACACACACACACACACTATATATATATATATATATATATATATATATATATATATATATATATACAGGGTTTTCAAAGTTAAGTCGGCACTATTGCTATCTTCGTTATTATTGGTGCTACGAAGTCGGTTAAATGGGCAAAGAAGCAGCATTTTTTCCGCTCGTTACGATGGTGAAATCAAAATGAAAATTGAACATCGTGTTCGCGAGTTATGTCAAAAATTTCCATTTTTTTAAATGGCACACCCAATATGCAATATCCTTAATCGATAGAAAATTAAATTATGAACGAATAAGTTCCTATGACATTTCACCCTAATGTCAAAAATGACAAAGTTATTGATCATTTACCAAATTCATCAAGGTGGCTGTGTCAACTATTTTTCTGTATTACCATAGAGCAGAAAATGAAAAGAATATCAGACAATTGAAACAGAATTCTTTATTCTAAGTGATAATAATAATAAGGAACAACAAAACAAAACAAAACTCAAATTAGATGTTCGAAAACATCACCCTCTTGCTCCAAGCATTTCTGGGCGCGCTTGTAGACACTTTTAGTAGCCTTAGCAATGGATCTACCATCGATATTATTGATGGCGTGAACGATGATTTGCTGGAGATCCTCAAGGTTATCATATCGCCTGTTGTACACCACACTCTTCACATATCCCCAAAAAAAAAATCCTTTGGAGTAATGTCAGGTGATCGAGGAGCCATACGGATAGGCCCATTAGTTGATAAATATCTGTCATCAAAAAAATTGTTTAATATTGTATCTATCTGACGAACGTTATGGGGAGGAGCTCCGTCTTGTTGGAAATAAATGTTCTGCCTATCCATTAAATTTACATCATCCAAGAAGTCTTGGAGTGTGGCAGTCAACATTTCGGCGTACCGCTCACCAGTTAACGCACCCTGATAAAATACTGGACCAACAATTATCGAGCCAATTAAACCGCACCAAACATTAACACTGAAGCGTCTCTGCGGGTTACAAGATCGGTAGAGCATCGGATTTTCTCGACTCCAA
The DNA here is from genome assembly GCA_036346205.1 of Vesta saturnalis. Classification (NCBI taxonomy): domain Eukaryota; kingdom Metazoa; phylum Arthropoda; class Insecta; order Coleoptera; family Lampyridae; genus Vesta; species Vesta saturnalis. The sequence goes on along the minus strand of JARFJB010002375.1, from coordinate 1,991,149 downwards.
AAATGGCTGTTTTTCCTGTTGAACATGCTCCTATTAGAAAAAGTTGATTCGTCAATCCATAGAATTGAGCTACAAAAATCATTATTGGTTCTCATTTGATTAATAAACCAGTGACAAAACTGAACGCGTCTTTCTTGATCTACTGGTACTAGTGTCTGTGTAGGTCGGAACTTATACGGCACAAATTTGTACTTTTTTAAAATATTGTGGATGGAACCCAAACATGGTCCATTTTCTTGCACTAAATCATTAATTGAGTTGTTGGGATGTGCTTCAAAATAAGCCAACACATTAATTTCAGTTTCTTCACTAATTATACATTGTTTATTAGATCTGGATTTCTTAAACACGCTCGAATTAGATCTAAATTTACGATACAAAACCAAAAAGTATCTTCTATCCGGCAAATGACGCGTAGGAAACAAATCACTGTAACGCTCACGTGCTCGATAACTGTTTTTTTGACAAACGATGTAACATTCTAACATATCACACTTTTCTGAATGGGTGAAAGGTATTTTTCTATTCAAAAAACACAAACTCTTAAGTCTTTATTAGCAAACTTCAATTTGACATATCAATTCTAATGACAAATATTGTTCACGTAATACCAGCCACCTTGACGAATTCAATAAATGATCAATAACTTTGTCATTTTTAACATTAGGGTAAAATGTCATAGGAAATTCCTCCTTCGCATTTTGATTGTTCCACAAGTAAGAGTTTCTAGGATTAAAAATCCCTTCCTTTGAAAATTTTGCTTCGTCACTCCAAATAATGTTCGTGTCCTTATGTCCATGTGTCCGTGTCCGTCCGCGCGGGTGTGTGTGTGGGTGTGTGGGTATGTGGGTGTGTGGGTGTGTGGGTATGTGGGTGTGTGGGTGTGTGGTGGTGTGTGTGGTGTGTGTGTGTGTGGTGTGTGTGTGTGTGTGTGTGATGTGTGTGTGTGTGTGTGTGTGTGTGTTGTGTGTGTGTGTGTGTGTGTGTGTGTGTGTGTGTGTGTGTGTGTGTGTGTGTGTGTGTGTGTGTGTGTGTGTGTGTGTGTGTGTGTGTGTGTGTGTGGTGTGTGTGTGTGTGTGTGATGTTGAGTTAGGTCGCATCCGCGAACACACCTGTGTCCGGCTCCGTGTCCGTACCCTTGATCACGTCCGTGTCCGTGAACGTGCCCGTGTTCTTGTCAGTTTCCGTGACCGTGTTCGCCTCCGTATTACGTGCTGCGTCTGTATTGTGGGGATAGAAGTATATTATCGACCAGAGCAATCTGACTTGCGCTGCCACCTCGTAATAAGGTCTTGAAACAGTAGCAGTCAGCTTTGTTGGATGGTTAATTTACAGAATTGGTATTGGTGTTGTTGAAGGATTTTTGATGTGGTTAGATTGCTTGAAAAGTACTAATATATCTAACATAAAGAAAGTGTAGCCGGTGATCGGTATTACCCATGACTGGTCGATTTTACCCGAATCAACATTGATTGTTGTTTTAAAAATTATAGATGCCGAAAAGATATGTTAGAAAAACAACTTGCTCATTTTGGAACGAAGAATTCATGCAACATGCTGTGAAGCAGTGCAAGGAAATAAATTCAGCATTAGAAGTGCAACAAAACATTTCGAAATTCCTTATGGTACTCTTCAGGATCGCTTGAGCAAACCATTTCAATACGAAGCCAAAGCTGGGTAGACAATCAGTTTTCACTCGTCACCAAAAACAGGACTTGCTCACGTATTGCAATTATCTAAGCTATTTTATGATTTAACTCGAAACTGTTCGAAAGTTAGGATATTAAATTTCAGCATTAGAAGTGCAACAAAACATTTCGAAATTCCTTATGGTACTCTTCAGGATCGCTTGAGCAAACCATTTCTCAATACGAAGCCAAAGCTGGGTAGACAATCAGTTTTCACTCGTCACCAAGGGAAACAGGACTTGCAAATCACGTATTGCAATTATCTAAGCTATTTTATGATTTAACTCGAAAAACTGTTCGAAAGTTAGGGTATGATTACACATTTGTTCTGTACCCGTGTGTATGGATGCGTAACATGTGTGTGTGAGTGTGTGTGTGTGTGTGTGTGTGTGTGTGTGTGTGTGTGTGTGTGTGTTTGGGTCTGCGCCTGGGCCTACACCTACACCTGCATCTGGATCAGCGTCCTTATGTGTCTGCAACTGCGTCAGCGGCTCCATCTGCTTCTGCTTTTGCTCTTGGGTCTGCGCCTGCTTCTGCGTTTGCGTCTGTGACCATTTCTATATAATGCTTTTACGTGGTTAATATTGATAAGAATCAATTTTATTGTTTTGCATCGTGTACATTACGCTAATGAGTTTGGTTCATTTTGATTCAGAAGGTTATATTTAAACCTATTTATGCTTATGATTTTTAAATGTATTAGGTGGATATAACTATGTAAATAAAGTTGCTGTTTAACGGACACCTATTTAGTGGCTTGCAAGATATTTTCTTGCGGATAGGGATTCTAGCTTGTATAAAGCTATGGTGGGCCTGCTGGAGTACCCGGAAAGGTGAACGCGTTTGTGGTGAATTGGTTAACCTATATCAACACGGGCCGATAGTATGACGATACCCGTTAGTAAGGAGCGCTACGTCGCCCAGAGTACTTAACGGGCTAGTACAATATCTCTCTGGCTACAATTGACGGACTTGCTGACAGCAGCATAAAAACGGAATGGTGAGTTAATACGTGGAATGTTCGAGGTATCTATGGGAAATAGTATGAAATTTCGAATGTAATAGGTGAAGAGCAGCTTGATATTCTGGGAATATCGGAGTCAATGCGCAAAGTGATATACGTTGAAGTGGTGTATAATAGTAGTCTGCCAGAAACACATGGTGCACATAGAGTTGGAGGGTTGTAATTGAAAGAGTGAGATAATTCATTAAGAGTATGACATGGTATCTTCCCGGACAACGCGCATAAAAATAAATGTGGAATGTGGGACAACTAGGAATGTGAGAATCTCTAGGACGAAGTGAATAACGTATTGAATGTATGTAAGTAAAGTGAGAGAGTGATTTTATTGGGAGATTTGGATGGTTGGGTGGGTTTGGAGAAAAACTATACGGAATGCGTTTTAGGAAAGTTTGGATATTCAAGAATAAATAAATAACAATGGTGAATTTTTGTGCACAAAGAAATTTGTTTGTATCTAATACATAAAGTTGTTCATCTGTATACATTGCAGGGAAGAATCTAAAAGTATGATCGTGCTGATCGTTGTTGATGAAAGACAGAAAAGTAGTACGTGGATCAGAGTGTCGAATAGATCACTTTTTGGTGGTATCTAGAGTGTGGTTAAGGCAAAAATGCGTAGTGAGGTTTGAGCAGAGATTTGAGTGTGAATCGAATTCTGTGTAACGACATTGAAAATACGTAGATGTACTGGAAGTACAAGGTTATCAATTGTGAGGCATACATAGATGGTGGAGTTAAAGAATGGTAAAGCTGCAGATCTGAATAGAATTACTGGTGAAGTACTGAAATGTTGATGTGCAAGCTGAAAGAAAGATTGCATACATTGGTAAATGCACGTTTTAGGCGTGAAGAAGTACGATTGACTGAAAAATTGCACGGTATAAGTGTAAGGAAAATAAGACAGAGAGATAAACTTGTTTAATGTACCCTATAAGATAGTTGGAAGAGTTTTGATTGATAGTTGTTGTGGGCATGTGATTTTTACGGAGCATATGCTGTAAAAAGGGAATGATTAGACAAAAAAATAGTGTTACATGGAAAAGGCGATGATCGATCGGTATAAAGGAAGTACGTTTCGTTGGTTTGGTCACTTTAAGTGCACAAAACGTCTTTCCGACATTTTCACAATATTAGCCGACTTATGAAACATGTTCTCTTCTGGTAATGTTCGCGGCAAAACGCAAACAGTAATTTTGGAGTTTCTGCATACGATTACTATGGTGTGATGTAATACAGGGACCATATACAACGTCACAGTAGTCAAAAATTGAAAGAATAAGAGCATCTACAAGTTTCCATTTTGTTTTTGTAGGTAATACATATTTAAATTTATAAATACATTGAAGTTTAGAGTAAGCAATTTGGATTAGTTTAACCACGTGGCTTGCGAAATTTAGTTGACTATCAAAGATAATACGTAAATTTCGTCATTCACTTTTCATAATCAATTTATCTGAACCTAATACTACAGAATTAAAAAAATAAGGCTCTACTTTAGCTATTAATTGGTGGTTACTAATAAACATTAAATGAAATTTGTGGTGATTGAAAACAAACACATTTTTATCAGACCAATTGTATACAGTATTAAGCTTTATTACCGCATACACAGCTCCTTCAGTACTAAAAGGAAGGTATAATTCATTATTACCCGCAAATGAATGCAATAAGCACTACTGAAGAGTATCGTGTAAATCGGCGGGATTGATAAGAAATAATAGTTGTCCCAGTATTCACCTCTGTGGAACACCAGTAGTGACAACAAGAGGTGCTGAGTATTTTGTGATTTCCTCAACGTTATTCTTTACCGTTTGCTGCCTATTGGTCAAATAACAAGAAAACCATACAATTTCAGCATTAGCTACTCCATAGAAGCGTAATTTAACTATTAGCAGTTGATGACTAACGGAGTCGAATGCTTTGGAGTAATCCAGTAGAATGAGGCACGTGACCTTAGAGGAATCCATAGATCGCAGTGCTTAGGAAATCGGACTGTGTGGATGGTAATACATTACTTTTATGCAGATAGTTACTCAGTTGCTCATGAACTGCTTTTTCGAGGATTTTAGATAGGACAAGAAGTATGCTTATAGATCGTAATTCCGAAATATCACTAATTAAGGTGTTTTTAGGAATTGGAGTTACTAGGGCGTGCTTTCACATATCTGGAAAAGTCCCGAATGTTAGTGGTAGGGTTAAGGAAAATAGTACAAATGTTTAATGTGTTACGTGGTTTTTGAATTATAAGCGGAAGTATCTTGATTTGTAACATACTATCAATTTAGTACGATTCATGAACATGTAAACTTTCACCATTATCACACATAATAAAATATTACTATTTTTGGGTTTTTTTAATGGTGTATTTTAAATTATACAATCTAAACGTTCAGATAACACTTACAGTTATCTCTGTCAATAGTAATATCTGTTAAAATTGTTAAAAAACCCCCAAAAAGAAGATAAGTATTTTATTAGTACAATTCAGTTACAGTTTAGCTGAACTATTTATTACATGCTGCATTTAGTTGCAAGGTATGGACTTACATATTACATCGGTTTGTAAGAACAATTAACGAAATTATCGTGCCATTATTTTAATGTTACTGTTATCACCACCAATTAAATCGTAAAGAATTTTTGGTCATGCTCATCTTTATTAGCGAAACGAAATTTTCTCTTTAATAAATATATCGTCTTATAATACATATTATATCACAAACCATCATGCTAACGTCATAATTACAGTGATAGCTACCTATAATGTTATTTCAAAAAACAGTATTAGATTAACCGTCAGAACGTTTCAATGACCGCAACACGCACATTCTTAAGTGGAATTTAATTCTCCTGCATTACTTTATCAAATTATACCTTTTATAATAAAATACTTATCTTTTTTGGTTTTTTTAATGGTGTATTTTCTTATTATACAATCTAAACGTTTCGATAACACTTAAAATTACCTTCGTCAGTAGTAATATCTATTAAAATTGTTAAAAATGAAACAATTTTGTGACAGAAAATTAAAACATAAACATCAGCTTGCTATTAATATAATAGTTTGGTAATAATGGTGAAAGTTTACATTTTCATAAATTACCTTTTGGTTGTTTTTTTATTGGAAGTAAGAAGTACCTACATTTTTACTAACTTAGCTAAATTTTTACTCTTGAAAAATAGGAGGAACTTATTTACCTAAAAATGTACGTTTATTAAATCTTACGTACCTAAATGAATTAATAGAAAAATATGACAAGGAGGTGTCTAATCACAATATACCATTTTCGGAAGAAAAAAATTAATTGAAAAACTACACGTAAGTATGTTTTATTTTAGTGAGTAGTAATTAATTCTGGAAACTTACCGTAACAAAAGTGTTGTTGCTATTACGATATTTAAGTATGTTCCCAATTGAGTAATTAACTTTCTTTGGATAAAGATTTTTATAGTAAATTATGGGAAACATTGTGAAATCACTTTAATTGTATGTACCTATCCGTCACTTACTCGTATGTTGCAAAGGTCTAGGTAATGTAAGTTAATAAAAATGTTTCAATTATCTAACGGTTTTTCTCAAAACAGTAACTTTCGACAAATCACTCTTAAAACGACGAAAACGAAAATGAATTTAATGTAATGGGGATAAATTAATTATACATTACCTTAGCTAAGAAAGCGAAATTATAGAGTAGTTACTGTTTCCATAGATACAAATGCAAGAAAAAAGAAAAGGGCACGTATTTCATTCCCTCCCGAAGGGGGAGGGCGGGCTGCGCGAGCTTTCCGAGCTCTTTCAACCACAATCATGGATTCCCAGCATACATACATATATTACGTATATATGCATAGTGGGATTAAGGATGGGTGTGGTCAGGATAGGATCGGAAGGAACGGGGTTGGGGTTCTGAGGGGGAAATACTACCCCAGCATTCGCCTAAGTAGCCGCACATGATTTGCATATACGCAGTGACCATGCCGCTACATGATTATGAGGAAAACCCCCCTGAAAATACCTCATACAAGGTAGACGGTAACGGGAATCGAACCCATTATCTCCCGAATGCTAAGCGGGTCGTGTCACCACTACTCTAACAGATCGGTATACAAATGCATAGACGGAACCTGCTGTTCCGTAGAACGGTTACGTAGCCACCGTTATGATTGACGCAGCAAACAAACAATTGTGACGTCATAATAGTACACAATAGTGCACTTTATTCGGTTATACAGACTTACAATGTAATACAATATGGTTTAATATAATATCTTGGTATCAAATCGACGCTATATGAAAAAAAAGTATAATTTATTAAAAAAACGGGACCTTCTACATCACCTTAGAGGTATCCTTCTCTATAAATTGCAGCTACACGAACAATGGGGTACACAGACTTGTAAGACATGTTCAAGAGTAATAACAACGCTACTGTCAATGTTAAAACACTTTCTCAAGGGAAGTGTTAGTCTACTAACTTACAGTAGCGTTCTTCAAATGTTCATACTAGTTCTAGAAATTTTCTGGTGTCACTGGAATGAAGAACAAAATTGAAACTGCAATTCAAATCCAAAAGCAAACGCTCCAAATAAACTCGCACATAACAGCACTAATTATTATTAGAACGTATTAAATGTTACTAAAATAAAGATTTTCGCGCTGTTTGTGTTACTATTATGGTTATTTTAACATAAAATTTGCCTTTTGTTTACAATAATTATACGATAAGAACACGAAAGACCGATCATACAAAGCAAGACCCATCATACTAACAATAGAGGTTTAATCTCTCTAAAAGGTGCACTAGTGAATACTCAAACAGGGTAAAGACGACCATCGTCACTTCACACTAGTTTTATAATACTTGTACCAAGACATCGTCCTCATAACGGTGGTTACACGGTAGGTAGCCACTTACTGGTTATGTTTGCTTTTAACAGCTAGTAACCAATTATGCAGGATAAAGTCAACTTACCGATCTAAACATACTCGTGGTATTGATTGATGAATACGACTGATCAAACGAAAACGTCATTAGCATCAATTTCACTTTGTTCGATTACTTCCAAATATTGTAAATTGTGATAGTGAGTGTGTGATGTTGAGTTGAGCTGTATGGATGAATTTGTTTTACGTGTGTCGCGACCTTTAAGGATGGTGTGTTTCGAGCTTAAGTTTTTTTTGTTTGTGAATTACTATTCCGTAATTTAAGGAATTAACTATGATAGGAATTAGGTTTGAAATCGTCGGTAATTGGTTTCTAAATTTATTGAGTTTTTCGTAATATTGCATTTAAATTTTGAGAGATTGTTTTCATTATTATTCCCCGGTTATTGAGTGTTGAGTAACGTTTTATTTGTATTTAGTTGTATATAAGTTCAAATAATGTTCATTTCGTTTGATTTCCTTAAAATTTAATAGAAAGTTTTGTAAAATTAAGTAACTTAAAGAAAGAGTGTAGATGTAAATGTATTTGATATCGTTCTGGCGACAAGAAGTCGAGTGATTGCAGTGGTTCAGCTTAATATTGACTATGTTGGTTTTGAGTCATAAAGATAGAATGTGGGACTAACCTCTTGAACTTAAATGAAAATACAGAGATACTTTTCACGTTGATTCTGCCGACGTTTGGAATTTTGAAAATTATCGAGTCCTTACGGTTGAAAACGAAGTTTGTGTGTAGGGGGTATCAAATCTTCTCCTTCCGTTTCTTAATTGGTGGAACTAAATTAAATGAGATTTTTTTGTGAGTGGTGGGATTCAAAAATCCAAGATGGATTTTTGGTAATAATTTGGGATTCTGAAACTGACAGCGCTTCCGAGTAGTAGTACTGTGACGTTTGTTGTTACGGCTTAAGGGGTTGATTAGAACGTTGATATATTGGACCTTTTGGTGTTTACCGAACGAACTTTCGTGTTGTGAGGGTAGTTATCTACTTTTTGAAGAAAACCTGTGAAGGGATTTTAAGTGTAATTGTTCAATCACCAAAGGACTAGACCTAGTGCCGATTTTGATTTTACGTAATCAAGTTACCTAGAGATCACCGTCGTATTGTATTAGTGCTTCTGTGACCTCATTGATTTATGTCGCTTTTGCGGATTTATTAAACTAACGTTCTTGAAGTGCCACTTAATTGCCGTGCAGGGCGTGTTGAAGTACAAAGAAACTTTCGCAGAATATTAAAATTATATTTATTTAAATAAAGTTAATAACCTTTTGGATTGGTAGTGTAAAGAAAACTATTTTAAAAGAAGTTTTTAGTTAATGCAGTAACATTTTACCGAGATTCAATCAAGGAATTGTTTGAGTACAAAAACAAATAGTCAACCTTATCACTCATCATCTTGTGTCAGACTAGGGAGATTCCGTATCCGTAGTAGCAGCAATCGGTCACCTGGTTCATTTTCGATTGTTGTAACACAGAAGAGGTGCCAATTTAGACAGTAAGGTAGTATAACATTGTGTTTTATTGAGTATTTACAAGATTTCTTGTGTGTGTACCTCGAATTATTTGTTTTGTTAACGAAGGTTTGAAAGCGGAGTCGTGTACCTTTTAAATTAAGTTGTTGCTTTGGTTTATTTATTGTAATTAATCATAATTCTGACGCTTCGCCTTCACACTCTTCATTTTTGTATTAACGGGCAATTGACCCTGAAGTAGTGTGGTTTAATAATCCACGAAATATTTAGGTTAAGCGATTTAGAACGGCGTTACGCAGAATTCTGGCCAGACCTCCCGTCGCCAATTAAGAATTTGTTATCTTTTCGTATATACGCATTATCGTATGTATACATGTATATTATTTTCTTATCTTATTACAGCTTTGTGTAGGTTTTATAAAATTGTTTTGATTCTGTGAAAACCCCTTTGTGTTACATAAAGGTTTTTTTTGCAAATTGCAAGCTTACCGGTAATTTAGGAGCTTAAGTTTTAACGTAACGAAGTGACAGTTTCTTTATTGAGTAATAGCGTTAATGATATTCAGTGTTTTATTTGACTTCTAGTTGATTATTAATTCATTTAGAGTGCATTCAACAAAGGTGATTTTTTTTTTGTTTTATTAAGATTATTATATAATGCCTAATTATTTACACTGAGGTATAGTAACGTAACGTAACATTATTGAGTGATTAACACGCTTTTATTTGTCAGGCGTGTAGTGCTATTTTGAAGCCCTATTTCAGATGGTTTGCTGAGTTGCTGTCCAGTATACCTGGGATTGATTGCGGGTAGGTAGGCGTATGTTTTCTGTATGTTTAGACACGCTATGTACTCGTAATTTTGGCACGACGTCCCTTATTTTGACTACCAAACATTCTGGCGCCCTAAACCGATCTGATTACGTCTTCATCCCCTACTTTGACTTACGTACGATTTACTATTCTGGATGTGTAAAATGTATCAACATCATACCCACTCCCATACGCTGACTAGTCGGGGCAAAAAGGCCAACTTTATCTGTAATCCCGTTCTACCACCCGTTTATATCGTTACAAAATTTGAATACAAAATAAGATTTTGTAAATCGGATGCAAAATGTCAAACTAAACTACCATTATTTATATTTCTACAAGTAGAACTACAAACTAATCTTTCGAACATTTACTACCATACATAAATTGAAAGAAATGAAAAAATACATTTCTTAAGATAATTACGAAACCTCTGTTGTAATACGTTCATAAGAAAAATGGGCAACATTGTAAAAAGAACAGCAATGGTCTATGCCAGATGGATGTTTAAACCTACTTGTCAGGTAGAAGTTACGAGACATCTAAATGCTAGCTTAAAAATTACAAAGCTGCACGCTTTTATAAAAATGGCGATAATAGAGTTTAAATACGTTCAATCCTATTTAATTAATTTTTAAACTTGTTTGGTTTTGTATTGAGAAACGTTATAATGAAAAGTTATGCAAAATTAAATTATCTTTAAAAAACATACACATTTTCGTATGAAGTTGATCGTTGCTCAGATCTTGAAAAAACGAACCAACGCTTATATCTTTGATATATGCAGCTCTTTCGGAAAAATTTGCTAAAAACTAAAAACCTCGTCTAATAAATCTCCCCTCCCCGCCGCTAAATTACTTCCAAATTCTAACCAGTTTCAAAAAAAATAAAATGAAGCTCTCGTAGACTCGCACACACGGACACAGACCCGCACACTAGCATACTCGCACATTCGCACACTCGCACGCCGGCACACCCGCTTGCATGCACGCACACACTCACATACGCGCACACGCACACAGCCACACACGCACACTGTTCCACGTCTAATCCGCACTAGGGGCCGTATGGGCTTACATTAGTAAGCGGGTTGCCAAGCCAGCTACAGTGGAAATGGGCGAGGTCGAGATAAGGAGTAAAATGATTGAATAACAAGCTCAAACACCTTACACTTATCATAAATTCACAACTTATACAGCTCAGTCCGGGAAAAATGTCTGCTGGCGCCACCACAATCTTAAAGTTTGTTAGAATAAATCGTCTTAGGCGAGATGGTAAATTAATCCTATCTTACTGTGGAAAACAGGAGCGAAGCCTACTAGTAAATTCATACACTAACTTCTCAAAGTCAAAAACACTCCCAAACAAATCAACTCAAAACTTCAGAAAATTTAATAATACATGGGTCGTCATAACTTACTGAACACACCCTGTATAAATAGAAAATCCCATTCATAAAATAAAACATTAACTTATGTAGTTTTTAAAATGTCCCTTGCATATCTACAACTTTATACTTTTAACTGTTATAAAACTTTGAATAAAATAATTGTTCCCAATTTAGAAAAATCGAATCAAAATAAACGAAATCGGTTTAACAATGAATTGTTATCTAAAAGACAAACTATTCGTAAATTGCTGAATAATTCGACGTTAGAATGATTAGTGCTTGTACAGTCAATAAAATTGTTATACTTTATCAATACTTTATCTGTAAAATCGTATATAGACATTCATTAATATGTTCAAATTTTATTAGCTCAAAACGATAATCTATGCTGAATGATAATAAAAAGAATAATGATTACTTTGTTAATAGTGTTCGGCTTCAATACTTCAAAGTTAAAATGAAATTTTGAAATCGACCTGGCTTATTATGCAATTTCAGGACGATCATCAAACTCCAAATAGATAAAGATTAAATTCAGTGATAAACAATAACGAAAAACAAATATAACCTCTTAAGTAAATTGTACAAATGTGTCACATTCGACATAAATAAACAACGAAATCAATTAAACAATGGATATATATATATATATATATATATATATATATATATATATATATATATATATATTGACAAATTCGCATTTAAATCTCCACAACAGCATGGTTAAATAAACCACAAATCCTTAATACTAAACACAAAATAGCTCAAGTCCGATTACCTTTTATTTTGAAAGAACTGTAATTAACACAACAATAAAAGGATGTACTTAAAAAAATAATCGTGCTTGCCTTGCTTCAATAAAACTTAAATCTAGTTCTTACTTAAGGTCATTAAAGCTTTATCGGTGTAGTAAAAAAAATTGTAATCCATATGGTCTACTCCCAATAAACCTTTTTAGCTTCGTGAATACACTATGCACATAATCACACGAGGCAAGCCGCAATCACTAACACAGTGTCTAACTTACTGTTTACTCCCATGTAAACGGTAAAACTCTTTATTTTCTTCGTACACTCCACAACACTTGTACAAATGTACCTCATACAAAAGCAATAATTTTCACAAACGTATTAACCAACTTTTACAAATTTGTTTAGTTTACTTAAATGGTCACTACAGGCTTTCTTTATAAAATACATTTGGATCACAACTAAACACTATCACAAAATATTTCCTACGTTATGTTCAAATCTGCTTTCGCACTTTAAAAAAAATCACTGATGTTTTTCTTCAACTTCTCAATATAGTAAACTTGTTTATTTATGAATGTCTAAACGATTTATCCCCCTAAGGGTTATTGTAGCCGCTTCAAATGCGTACTACGAAAACTCAAATTTCATAAACAACTCATTATAATGGTTCCCTTTAACGCGAACGATCTGTGCTTAACTTTAGCCCGTCGGTTCTGACTATCAAAATCTAAATCTCCCTTCTCTCAAAAAAAAAGGAAAAGGCCACGTATTTCATTCCCTCCCCAAGGGGGAGGGCGGACTACTCGAGTTTTCCGAGCTCCTTCAGTCACAATCATGGATTCCCAGCATACATACACACATTACGTATATATGCATGGTGGGATTAAAGATGGGTGTGGTCCGGATAGGATAGGAAGGAACGGAGTTATGGTTCTGAGGGTGAAAATACTACACCAGCATTCACCTAAGCAGCTGCACATGGTGTACATCTACGCAGTGACCATGCCGCTACATGTGTATGAGGAAAACCCCTGAAAAAACCTCATACAAGGTAGACGGTAACTGGAATCGAACCCATTACCTCCCGAATGCTAAGCAGGTCGTGTCACTAGTACGCTACCAGCTCGGTTCCCTTCTCACATTTGGGCACTCACTTCTCACCATATTGCCAATACGTCACAATAAGTTTGCGCTAAATTTAAAATTCACCTATCACAAGCGAGCATTCCACTGCGACTCTACTCTCGCGTCACAATGTCCAACCTGGATCACGCTACCTTTATCCAACACTCGTCGGCATCTTTATTTTACGTAAAAATTTACAAAATCTCCTCGAAGAAATCACATATTCTCACCACATTCATTCAGTATATTCTCCAGATCATAACTTAACTTTTCATATACATCTTGCATGTGCGCGAATTTCATTTCCGCACAATATACGTGAAAACATCACATTCTAATGTCAATATACATACACATATACGCATTCCATTACAATCAAACATATGCATATGAATCCCTTACTGTAGGTTAAAATAACAACACCAAAATGGTAAACTCATTTATTCGTCCGTCTGGTTTCATTTAAGCAAATTCCTCTACACTTGGTAGCAAAAGAGTAATAGCCCTACCAAAGGCGTATCAATAAAAATTTATCCAAAACATTATTTCTCAATCAAATCTCACGCTTTCAACACGAAAATCTTTCTATAACATTTAACTATTCCTTGATACGGTAACCTAGGCTTCATTAAAAATCCAGTGGCGTATCACTTACCCCACCTACACTACTCATACTCACAAAAAAAGATTCTTTTCATACAAACTCGCTTCAGCTGCATTCAAAACACGTTACACACGTTATCAAAATCCTTCACATACACGTTGCGTTAAAATAACCTTACAAAACACACACACACGCGCGCGCGTGCGCACATACGCACACACGCACACGCACACACGCACACACGCACACCGCCACACGCACACGCACACAAGCACACACGCACACACGCACACACGCACAACGCACACCGCACACACGCACACACGCACAACGCACACACGCACACACGCACACACGCACCACACGACACACGCACACACGCACACAGCCACATGGACCCACGCACAATTACACGCCAACACACGCACAGTCACACACGGCACACGACACACGCGCACAACAACGCACACACGCACACGCCACACGCACCACGACACACGCACACTAACACACCACCACGGCACACATTTGAAACAAAGCGATTAAAGCACAAATCGGACACACCGCACACACGCACACACACACACGAACACACGCACACGCACACGCACCCGCAACACGCACCCACACGACACCGCACAACACCGCCACTGCACACGCACACCGCACACCGCACCACGCACAAACCCACACAGCACACACCACACGCACCACGCACAAACCACACACGCACACACGCACACACGCACACACGCACACACGCACACGCACACACGCACACACGCAACACGTCACACCACACGCACACGCACAACGCACACGCACACACGCCACCGCATACACGCACCCACACGACACGCCAAACACCCACACACGCCAACGACACACGCACACACGCACGCCACCCACGCACACACGCACACATGCACACCACACACGCACAACGCACACCGCACACACGCACACACGCAACACGACACATCGCACACGCACACCGCACACACGCACATACCACGACACACGCACACACGCACACACGCACACACGCACACACGCACACACGAACACATGCGCACAGCGCACGCGCGCAACACGCACACGTACACGCGCACAACACGCGCACGTACACCGCACACGCACACACGCACACAGCACACAGCACACCACACGCACACACGCACACGCAACACGCAACACGCCACACGCACACACGCACACACGCACAGCACCACGCACACACGCACACACGAACCCACGCACACGACACCCACACGCACAACGCACACGCACACGCAACACGCACAACGCACAACCCACACACGCACAACAAAAGCACAACGCACCACGACAACCCACAACGCACACGCACAACCCACACGACACACGCACACCGCACACACGCACACCGCAACACGCACAACCCACACACGACACCGCACACACGCACACCCCGAACACATGCCAATGCCACGCCATACACGCACCCACACCGCCCACACCGCACCCACACACGCGCAAACGGCACACCACCACACGCACACCCGCCCGCACCACGCACACACGCACACAGCACACACGCACACACGACAACGCACACGCACACACGCACACCGCACACACGCACACACGCACACGCACACACGCACACGCACACACGCACACACGACACACACACACACACACGCACACACGCACACGCACAACAACGCCACACACGCACACACGCACACGCAACACGCACAGCACGCACGCACACGCACAGCACACACACGCACACACGCACACGCAACACGCATACACACGCACACACGCACACACGCCACACATCGCACACACGCACACACGCACACACGACACACACACACACGCACACACGCACACGCACACGCACACACGAACACATACGCACATCGCAACGCACGCATACACGCACACGACGTACACGCAGCACACGCACACACGCGTACAACGACACTCGCACACGCACACACGACAACGACAACGCCACGCACACACCGCACACACGCACACACGCACACACGCACACACGCACACGCACACACGCACAACGCACAACGCACACGCACACACGCACACACGCACACACACGCACACGCACCACACGCACACGCACACACGCACACACGCACACACGCACACACGCACACACGACACACGCGACACACGCACACGCACACGCACACACGTACACACGCACACGCACACACGCACACGCACTACACGACACGCCACTACACGACACGAATCGCACACGCGCACACACGCACACGACACGCACACACGCATCACAACGCACACGCACACACGCACACACGCACACACGCACACACGCACACACGCACACACGCACACGCACACACGCACACACGCATACACGCTCACATGCGCACACGCACACAGGCACACACGCACATACGCACACACGCACACACGCATACACGCACACACGCACACACGCACAAACCCACAACGCACACACGCACATACGCACACACGCACACACGCACGCACACACGCACACACGCACACGCACAACACCCACACGCACACGCACACACGCACACACGCACACACGCACACACGCACACACGCACACGCACACACGCACACACGCACACGCACACACGCACACACGAAACATGCGCACATGCGCACGCGCGCATACACGCACCCACACGTACACGCGCACACCACACACGCGCACGTGCACACACGCACACGCGCACACGCAGCACACGCACGCACACACGCACACATCGCACACACGCACACACGCACAACGCACACACGCACACGCACGCCACACGCACCACGCACACATGCCGCACACGCACACACGCACACACGCACACACGCACACGCACACACGCACGCACACGCACACACGCACACACGCACACACGCAGCACACACGCACACACGCACACACGCACACACACGCACAACCCACACGCACACACGCACCACACCACACACGCACACACGCACACACGCACAAGACCACACGACGACACACACGCACACACGCACACACGCACACACGCACACACGCACACACGCACACACGCACACACGCACACACGCACACACGCACACACGCACCCACACACGCACACACGCACACACGCACACACGGACACATGCGCACACGCACACGCGCATACACGCACCCACACGTACACGCCGCACACCACACACGCCACGTGACCACGCACACGACGCACACGCGCACCACGCACACACGCACACATGCACACGCACACGCACGACGCACCACACGCACACCGCACACACGCATACACGCACACACGCGTACACGCACATACGCACACACGCACACACGCACACACAAGCACACACGCACACACGCACACACGCACACGCACACACGCACACACACACACGCACACACACACGCACACACGCACACACGCACAACGCACACGCACACACGCCACACACCGCACACACGCACACGCACACGCACACACACACGCACACACGCACACACGCACACGCACACACGCACACACGCACACACGCACACGCACACCGCACACACGCACAAACCACACACGTACACACGCACACACGCACACACGAACACATGCGCACTGCGCACGCGCGCATACACGCACCCACACGTACACGCGCACACCACACACGCGCACGTGCACACGCACACGCGCACACGCGCACCCACGCACACACGCACACATGCACACACGCACACACGCACACACGCACACACGCACACACGCATACACGCACACATGCGCACACGCACACACGCACACACGCACACACGCACACACGCACACACGCACACACGCACACACGCACACGCACACACGCACACACGCACACACGCACACACGCACACACGCACAAACCCACACACGCACACACGCACACACGCACGCACGCACAAACCCACACACGCACACACGCACATACGCACACACGCACACACGCACACACGCACACACGCACACACGCACAAACCCACACACGCACACACGCACACACGCACACGAACACATGCGCACTGCGCACGCGCGTATACACGCACCCACACGTACACGCGCACACCACACACGCGCACGTGCACACGCACCCACGCACACACGCACCCACGCACACGCACACATGCACACACGCACACACGCACAGACGCACACACGCACACACGCACACACGCATACACGCACACATGCGCACACGCACACACGCACACACGCACATACGCACACACGCACACGCACACGCACACACGCACACACGCACACATGCGCACACGCACACACGCACACACGCACACACGCACACACGCACACACGCACACACGCACACACGCACAAACCCACACACGCACACACGCACATACGCACACGCACACACGCACGCACGCACACACGCACACACGCACACACGCACAAACCCACACACGTACACACGCACACACGCACACACGCACACACGCACACACGCACACACGCACACACGCACACACGCACACACGCACACACGCACACACGAACACATGCGCACATGCGCACGCGCGCATACACGCACCCACACGTACACGCGCACACCCTCACACACGCGCACGTGCACACCGTCACACGCGCACACGCGCACCCACGCACACAGCACACATGCACACACCCACACGCACACACGCACACACGCACACACGCACACACACGCGCACACGCACAACGCACACACGCACACACGCACACACGCACACAGCACACACGCACACGCACACCACACACGCACACACGCACACACGCACAAACCCACACGCACAACGCACACACGCACGCACGCACAAACCCACACGCACACACGCACATACGCACACACGCACACACGCACACGCACACACGCACACACGCACAAACCCACGCACACGCACACACACACACACGAACACATGCGCACTGCGCACGCGCATACACGCACCCACACGTACACGCGCACACCCTCACACACGCGCACGTGGACACGCGCACACGCACACGCGCACCCACGCACACACGCACACATGCACACACGCACACACGCACACACGCACACACGCACACACGCACACACGCACACACGCACACATGCGCACACGCACACACGCACACACGCACATACGCACACACGCACACACGCACACGCACACACGCACACACGCACACACGCACACACGCACACACGCACACACGCACACACGCACACACGCACACACGCACACACGCACACACCACCCACCCACCACACGAACACACCACAAACCCCCCCCCCGCACACACGCACGCACACACACACGCACACACGCACACACGCACACACGCACAAACCCACACACGTACACACGCACACACGCACACGCACACACGCACACACGCACACACGCACACACGCACACACGCACACACGCACACACGCACACACGCACACACGCACACACGCACACACGCACACACGAACACATGCGCACATGCGCACGCGCGCATACACGCACCCACACGTACACGCGCACACCCTCACACACGCGCACGTGCACACACGCACACGCGCACACGCGCACCCACGCACACACGCACACATGCACACACGCACACACGCACACACGCGCACACGCACACACACACGCACACACACACGCACACACGCACACACGCACACGCACACACGCACACACGCACACACGCACACACGCACACACGCACACACGCACACACGCACACACGCACAAACCCACACACGCACACACGCACACACGCACGCACGCACAAACCCACACACGCACACACGCACATACGCACACACGCACACACGCACACACGCACACACGCACACACGCACACACGCACAAACCCACACACGTACACACGCACACACGCACACACGAACACATGCGCACCTGCGCACGCGCGTATACACGCACCCACACGTACACGCGCACACCCTCACACACGCGCACGTGCACACACGCACACACGCACACGCGCACCCACGCACACACGCACACATGCACACACGCACACACGCACAGACGCACACACGCACACACGCACACACGCACACGCACACATCGCACACGACACGCACACACGCACACACGCACACACGCACACACGCACACGCACACACGCACACGCACAACGCACACACGCAACACGCACAACGACACACGCACAAACGCACACACGCACACACGCACAACCACACGCACCACGACACGCACACACGCACACACGCACACACGACAAACCCACACACGTACACACGCACACACGCACACACGCACACACGCACACACGCACACACCGCACACCGCACAACGCACACACGCACACACGCACACGACACATGCGCACATGCGCACGCGCGCTACACGCACCCACACGTACACGCGCACACCCACACGCGCACGTGCACACGTACACGCACACGCACCCACGCACACGCACACTGCACACACGCACACGCACACACGCACGCACACACGCACACGCACACACGCACACGCACACACGACACACGCACACACGCACACACGCACACACGACAGCACACACGCACACCACACACGCACACACGCACACGCACAAACCCACACACGCACACACGCACACAGCACGCACGCACAAACCTCACACGCACACACGCACATACGCACACACGCACACACGCACACGCACACACGCACACACGCACAAACCCACACACGTACACGCACACACGCACACGAACACATGCGCACTGCGCACGCGCGTATACACGCACCCACACGACACGCGCACACACACACGCGCACGCACACACGCACACACGCACACGCGCACCCACGCACACGCACACATGCACACACGCACACACGCACAACGCACACACGCACACACGCAACACGCTACACGCACACATCGCACACGCACACACGCACAAGCCACACGCACACACGCACACACGCACACACACGCACACACGCACAACGCACACACGCACACGCACACCCACACGCACACGCACACACGCACACACGCACCACGCACACACGCACGCACGCAAAACCCACACACGCACACACGCACGCACACACACCACACGCACACACGCACACGCACAACGCTCAAACCCACACACGTACACGCACCACGACACGCACACACGCACAACGCACACACGCACACGCTCACGCACCCACGCACACACACAGCACAACCCACACACGTACACACGCACACACGCACACACGAACACATGCGCACCTGCGCACGCGCGTATACACGCACCCACACGTACACGCGCACACCCTCACACACGCGCACGTGCACACACGCACACACGCACACGCGCACCCACGCACACACGCACACATGCACACACGCACACACGCACAGACGCACACACGCACACACGCACACACGCATACACGCACACATGCGCACACGCACACACGCACACACGCACATACGCACACACGCACACACGCACACACGCACACACGCACACACGCACACACGCACACACGCACACACGCACACACGCACGCACGCACACACGCACACACGCACAAACCCACACACGCACACACGCACGCACACTCAGTCATCATGGTCGATTTTGGGGAGACTGTGAATTGTTGTAAAATGAGGCAATGAGATTTGCGATGTGTGTAAAATTTATGTGTTAGGCGATAGAATGATGTCTTATACATGTATTTAACGAGGTGGTTGATCGGTTTAATCAAAATATCCTGCTGAGTTGACAAAATTTTATATTTCAAACAATATTATCAATTTTAACAAATCATATCTACACTATCGCAACCAACTTGTTTGTTTTTAGCGGTCTCAAGTTAATTTATGTTGCAGGTACCGCATGGGTCTATACCGGGACCATTATTATTTTTGCTATTTATTAATGAATTACCATCTTCGATTAGTTCCCAATGTCTTCTTTACGCCGACATTGTTAAAATATACTGATCTATTTGTAGTGTGAGTGATGGTCACATGTTCAAAGAAGACTTTCGCATAACATTTGTTCGTCGGCAATAATCTGCATTTAAGTATTAAAATATGTCGCTATATATTTTACGCCCATATTCAAGACTAATACTTAATTACCCCACTCAAAAAGAACTTCTAAGCGTATAGCTGTACCTGGCAATCTTAGTGCGATTTTTGATGCACTCCTGGCGTTTATCGCGCAAATATTAAAATCACCTAACAAGTGTTCCAGGCTGTTAGGGTTTATTATAAGGAACCGGAAATTATTACAGATTAGTACTCTATTTAATTCGTGATATATGTAAACTTATATATCCCCGACTTAGGTGGAAACCATTTTACACTAACTTCACAGCTTTGTGTGAGATAGGTTCACGAATTACTAAATATTTGCAATGTCGCATTGTAGGTGAATATATTTACAGCTAAATTAATTATTCCTACTTTAGAAAGGTCAAAACTTGTTATCCATGCTCTATTTAAGTAAGCTTATGCACAATAAAATTGATGATCAACATTTCCTGTTCCTATTCCAACTTTAGTAGAGAAGTAACCAGCAAAGCAATGTTATGATTACATAAAGTCCTAAAGCTATTCGTCATCAAAGCTCGCCACTCCTAAGAGTGTGCAGGCTTTATAATTAATTCTATGCACAGAAAATACGACTTTTCTAACGATACAGAATATATTAAACACTATCTATTTCAAAATTATTTATTGATTCGCAAGCAATCCAAGTGAACGGAGATTGGCTATAATAGATGATATTGTAACTTGATTTATCACTCGATAAAGTATGAATTCAAACTATATCACTAGTAAGTTTCACAATATTACAATTCTAATCGTAGTTATATACGTTACATAAACAGATATTTCCACGGAAGTGATTAGTGTCAATGACCTTTTGTTTGCTAGGAAGGTGTTTTCCCAACTGACCCACCATGGAATTGAATGTCATTCGCTCCTTCATGTATGTGTCGTTAGTAATATAATCGCCTCGGCTCGAATAATGATAGCATTTCACACATGATGAGCACTGATTTTTAAATCGTAACAGCTATTTGCAATATTAAATTGTGTGTGTGTGCATGTGCGTGTGCTGTATGTGTGTGCTGTGTGTGCATGGTGTGTGGTGTGGTGTGCGTGTGGTGTTGTGTGCTGTGTGCGTGTGCGTGCTTGTGTGCGTGCGTGTGCGCGTGCTTGTGTACCATACGATCCAACATGTAACTTCAAAGAACACATTCCCAATCAAGCGGGACCAAAATATTCTTCTGTTTTATTTAATTAAACGTATCCAATTAATTTTGTGGTATATAAGATTCAGGGACTGAGATTGAAGAAAGAAATGATGTTTTCCCTTTGCACAATTCGGATATAAAATATTGGTTCCATCATTTTCTCAATGTAATGATCCAGGTCATTGATTATATATTATTATATTATATATTATTATGCTTTAACGCCCGCTATAAGGATTATTGTCATTTTCGTACTCTGACTCCTACCTTCCTCTTCCTCCTACTTCGTACAGGAGAATAGTCACTCTAGTAGGTGAAAAATGCAGTGAAACAGCTGACCGCTATTTATCATCGTTAGTATACTTGGTCACTCCCACCAGAATAATGAGTCAAGTAAATTTTTGTTACTACCTGTGTATGGAGCTATGGTACATCTTCTCGTGTATAGTGCTGTTCATTTGGACGGCACAGTGGGCCCATACATTGTAGCCACTGTGCAACCCTAACGGTTGTTTCCCCAACCCGCGATGCTACCCGTCCACCAACACACACAACACACACGTACGCACATACAGTCGCCTCGCCACCAACATCCTTACGTACACGCTGCTATTCCAACGCATCGTCCATTTCCACCTCATACACACACTCCTACACTTCCACACGTTCCACCGCCTCTACAAAACCACACAAACCCACTAAACCGTCATACACACACACGCACGCACGCACACTCACACAAGCACAAACACACGCACACGCACACGCACACGCACACGTACACGCACACGCACACGCCACGCCCACGCACACGCCCACGCACACGCACACGCACACGCACACGCACACGCACACGCACACGCACACGCACACGCACACGCACACGCACACGCACACGCACACGCACACGCACACCCAGAAGCAGAAGCAGAAGCAGACGCAGACGCAGACGCAGACGCAGACGCAGACGCAGACGCAGACGCAGACGCAGACGCAGACACAGACGCAGACGCAGACGCAGACGCAGACGCAGACGCAGACGCAGACGCAGACGCAGACACAGACACAGACACAGACACAGACACAGACACAGACACAGACTCAGAGACAGAGTCAGAGACAGAGACAGACACAGACACAGACACAAACACAGATACAGACACAGACACAGACACAGACACAGACACAGACACAGACACAGACACAGACACAGACACAGACACAGACACAGACACAGACACAGACACAGACACACACACACACACACACGCGCGCGCGCGCGCAAATACATACACACATGTACATACATGTACGTACAAATACACTCACAAAAATGCACACCTGAGCGCACACACAGAGAGATACACACGTACAAACGCACACATACATACGCACACACATACACATACACATACGCACACATACACACACACATACACACCCACAAATACCTACATGCACACACGTGCGCGCACACACTGGGATACACACGCACACACACGCAAACATACATTCACACACACACACACACACACACACACGCACACACACACACACACACACACACACACACACACTCACACATAACACACATACACACACGCATACACATTTACACGCACACACACGATACGACCGGAAATAGTTTCGATTGTGGTACTCTCTGCTCTCAGTGTTTCTTTCGGGAAGCTTTCCTCTCCCACACACACACACACCCACGCACGCACGTATTTCATATTTCAGTTGCTGAAGTACTAAAATAAAATTTAGTTTCCATAGTTAACTTTCAAATATGTTTAACTGTCATATTCGGATTTGTCATTTCGTTTTGATATTCTATCAACTTGTTTTGATACTTTAATTATCGCTTTAAGTTACTACTGACTATGCTTGTTATCGAAACGTATAAATTTTGTATAATTTATCAATACACTATTTAAAACCTAAAAAAGATAACTATTTCTAATTAAAATTACAGGTATGTAGTTTTATCAGTATTTAAAGAGCTGTATTTAGAACTAAACCAATGTCATTTGAATGGAGTGAACAACCATAAACATACCGCCAAGGAAAAACTTTGTTGAATGTCGATTACCTAATTACTATTTTAATTAAAGTTATTACACAAACAAAGTAGATTTGTTCTTATGTTGCAATATGTTTTCCGAAATGTATAAACACTAAGAATAGATTGACATAGAATACTTACAAAAACGTACTTTTGTTAGTTTAGGGTCTTGAATCTACAGTCAAACTTTCAAACTTACTTTCTGATCACGTTGTCTAAGATTTATTAAAGCAATTTATCTGAAAAGCTATAACTCGTAATAATATAAACTTCAAAATTGCTTTTGTACGGGTACCTACTATCGTATTGTTTAACTTACTTTTAATAATAAAATAATACGTTATCAAATTCCTTGTATTGAGAACAATCTTGTTCCAAAAACAAAAGAGCATTGGGAATAAAGGATTCAAGTTTGTTGACATTTAAGGTTACTTGCAAATGTTAATACAATAACTTTTTTTTTTAGTGAGAACTGTTATTGATTTTGTGCTTATAAATAACGTTTAAAACATAAGGAATAAAACGCATTTGGAACAAAATTGAAATGTTATCTTGCAGTGTTCAAATGCAGAAACTAGTAATTACCGTACTTATTGATACAAAAGTACACCATCAAGTTGTTCATAAAGTTAATTATTCCATTAAAGGTAAATAGTAGTGAGGAAGTTCTAAAAATAATATCTTATTGAGGAAACGTCCAGACGATTTGCATTATTATTATTAATATGTGAAAAGCATATAACATTATGTAACCTTCTTGTTCATATTAAGATGACAGATCAAGAAAGGCGCATACTATGCTTTTTACACATTAATAGAAATATTCTACAGATCGATACATATTTATTTAATAATTATGTATATAGTATTTTAGCATAAATAAAACAAAACAAAACGAACCAATTGATTTATTTTTTGTTAAAATTATTAGAGAAGCTTAAATTAAATGTTCGAATACATCTCCTTGCTCAATTCATTTTTGGGCACACTTAAATACTCTTCTTGTCGCCTTTAAAACCGTACGTCCATCTCTGCTACGTATTATATTAGTTATCGATATCTGAAAATCTTCTATACTATTGTAACCATTTTGGTAGACTTCGTTTTTTAAAAATCCCCAGAAATAAAAATCCATTGGTGTAATGTCTGCAGAACACGGAGGCCAACGAACTGGTCCCCTGGTGGCAATAATGCGATCACGAAAAAATCCACTTATCAAATGATTGACGTTTTGAGTATTGTATGAAGATCTTGCTGTAAAAACACTCTCTGACGATCAGCTAAATTATGGCCATCAAAAAACTCTTCTAAAATAGTTGAAGTAGCGATGGCTTGTTAAGGTGCCTTCGTGAAACCCTGTTCCGGCGATTTTAGAGCCAAAAGACCACACCATACATTTGAACTAAAGCGTCTTTTGGTCTTAGGCTGACATTCATAACAACGTTTTATGTTAAGAAAAACGTTGGCAATGGATTAGAGTATAAATATGCAGGGTGTCCCATTTAAACAAAACTACATTTTTTAACATAACATAACATAACTCTATATATATATATATATATATATATATATATATATATATATATATATGATAGTATATCTAGATGAGTGTTTTCATTATTTGTAGATCTCGAAACCATAAAAGTTTTGCTTAAATGGTGAAAGATTTGCTTCTTTAGAAGTCTAATCCAGAAGCAGATACGCTTTTGTTGAATTAAGAAAATACATGGCTTACTAGATATTTGTAAAAAGTCAAATTCTCCAAAATCGTTTCATCTAAGCAAATGTGTAACTCTTATGGTTTCGAGATCATACAAAATAATGAAAAAACTCACCCTGTATGTGTGTGTTATATATATATATATATATATATATATATATATATATATATATATATATATATATATATATATATAATTATATATATATAGAGAGAGAGAGAGAGAGATGGTTAGAAATAGGCATAATAAAGGGGCTAGAGTTTATCGAGCTTAAATTCTATATAGTATGCAAGTTTAAATAAAATTTAAGAAGTAGCAGTCCGTTTTGAAAGAAAAAATAGTATACGAGTGTAAAAATATGGTTTTGATGTAACAAAACAGGCTTTGTGGGGTATGCACAAGGTTGTTATATTCATAAAAGCAATGAGCTATACCAGTACCATGTGAGAAAGGGAACACGATTCATATTAGTGTGTATGATTAGTTTCGTTTTACATATTTAAATAATTTCACATTTTAATCAATTAATTGAAGCATTTTTAACACGTGACAGATATTGATCACATGAAGTACGATAATTCTAATATGTAGAACATGTATAGTAATAGGTACAATGCATAAACTCTAAGAACTATAAAAAAAGGGTTATGGTGCGAACACAGTATATTAGAAATTCACAGACAAAGTGTTTAAAAAGTGCATAAAAGGTGATAGTGATTTAGAAACATTTGTGTAGTGTGATATTTAATATATAATTGCAAATTGTATTCAAAAATTGACAAAAATGTGTTAACAATATGGAAATGTGAAATGACAAAATTATGAACTATGGAGTACAAATAAACAGTAATTGTGTTAGAGACAGATATAAGAACACATTAGATGAACATTTCAAGCGAATTAGACGTTTAAAACGCTAGTTAAAAGTAATTTATATTAAGTTAGGTTAAGTATTATATTTAGGAATTTTACAAATTTATAGTTTTTATAGGATAAGATAAGTTTAGAATAAATTATAAAAACATATAATAGTAGGTTTCCCTCATTTCCACAAAGAAATTTCCGCTAAGTATGTAATCTAAACATAAAATTAGAAAACATACATATGAAAGTGGAAATTTTGTTAGAACTAGGTAAAATTGGTTGAAATAGGTGTATTCTGATACAGTTTTTTTTTGTAGAATTTGAATATGTAATTGGTTTAGTTGTAAAATGTAAAATTTGTTAGATATTAGTGAATTTAGATTTTAAGTTGTCAAAATTCGAAGAATTCGAAGCGAAGTAGGGTTTGTGAGGTGTCCTTTTATGCGGAAAGTTGCCCTGATTCCAAATTTGTATTTAAAAAGCAAATTCGATTTGTTTTAAATAAGATATGGCATAATTTGTTTTAATTAATTTAACAATTTTGTTTAAACCAATCAGATGCTAGAATCTTTTGTGTGTAATGTAGAAAAAAAATTGAAAATTTGGTATCCAGGAGAAAAGTATAAAAGGAATTGCTCCTGATTTCTCACTCTCTTGCTTGCATTTTCTTGATTTTGTAAATTTTTGTGACTAACAAGTCATAGTGTTAGTGTTGTCTTTGTTAACATGTAGGTTACAATTTTCGATAACATTATCGGATTTGAAACGCTATCAACGTAGAGATGAGATCTCAGAAACAATTGTTTTAACTTATAACAAAATTTAAAACTAAGGTTACCGATTATATTTGTCGACAATATTGTAATTGTTTCATTTTAAAATCGTGTTTAAACATCGGGTGATGTACATTTTTTTATGTCAATAAAATCCTTCAGTTATTTTGGATTTGATGTTTATTTTGTTGAAAGTGATGAAGATTATAAAATAAATTTAAGTTCATAACGGCATGTAAAATAAAAGTGTAAGTAAATATAAAAATCTATATAAAATTAAACTACAAAGATAAATCCGAAAAATTATTAAATATTTAAACCAACACTTAAATACACAAATAAAATAAAGTGCTTGTCTGAAAGTATATGAGCATTTTAAGTACATCGTATTTACCACGAGGATGAGTATTCAGCAGTTATTGGATTTGGATGAAGTTATGGAATATTAGGCAGCACCATTTTGAACAGCAAGGCAGTATCATCGAAACGTGGAAAGAAGTGTACGTCCAATGTTTTAATATGCAACAACCTAACGTGACCATTATTTGGAATTTGCAACAACACATGTGAGTTAAATTCCTCTATCGTAACCCTATTGCATTGATTATTTTCTTTTGATATCCTGTATTTATGTTTTTTTTTTGATAATGTATAAATGTTTGTGCGACAACATGTATCAATATATGAAAAGTCAATGAACCGTTGTAATTATAAAAATAATAATTTTACTTTAAACAAAATTAAAATTGTACTCACTAATTTTAGATCCTTTGGTGAAATGCTTGACAGGCTACATTTACTTCAGTTAGTAAGGACGCAACGCATGCGTAATTTGTGCAAATTTCAACAAAGTCTGTTTCACATTGAAACTACTAATTACAAAATACGATTTAGTTATTTATGTGAATATTTTCAGGTGTAAAATAGAAATTTCTTTTGATTTTATGAAAAATATTTTGATAAGATTTACATTTTTTTTAAATTATTTAAAAGGATTAAAGTTTATTTATTTTATTTGCCAACTATAATTTAATACCAATTGAACCCTATCCCAAGGAGATACTGAGTTAGTTCGGAGCATTTTTAAGTAAATTACAAATTCAATATATATAAACCCTATCCCCATTTAGTAATTTTCAAAATATTTCCACGTATTTAACCATTAAATATATATATATATATA
This sequence comes from Vesta saturnalis, assembly GCA_036346205.1. Classification (NCBI taxonomy): domain Eukaryota; kingdom Metazoa; phylum Arthropoda; class Insecta; order Coleoptera; family Lampyridae; genus Vesta; species Vesta saturnalis. The sequence goes on along the minus strand of JARFJB010002375.1, from coordinate 1,961,445 downwards.
TATATATATATATATATATATATATATATATATATATATATATATAATTCCAGAAACATTTATTAATATGTCGAACACTTGCTTATTAATGAATTTTTGTCAATAATTAAATACGAAAACTGCCGCCATCCGCAATTTTAAAATTACACCTTTTTTTAATGAAATTGCTACAGTTATTAATACTTTACCTATATCAGGCTGTAATAAAAAATTAAAACCAGTGGTATACCGACACATTACTCCCCAGTATTTTAATCAGTTAACGTAATGGTTTAAAGAGAATTTTACCACGCCCACTTTCACGTTATCGCTTTTGATTGTACTTAGTTCCGCCTAAGACCTTGCGCTGGTTCTTGGGACTGTCTCTGATTGGTTAGCCTTCTCGTGTTCAGAGCAGATGCCTCAAGATATGTCTTCTGATCGTCTGTGATTGATCAGCCTATTGGCCTACATAACAACTAATGGAAGTTTCCTGTTATTGAGCCATCAATTGTTGGGGCAGAAAACTTTGAAGTTTAAATTAGTGTATATAGTATTGGTTGTGGTTCAAATGTTCCGTATGTGCTTTGAACTCGGACAGAAGAGTCCCTTTGCTATCTGATCGAGCTCCGCAAAGGCTCCGAGCTTTCCTGGAAGTATCGTCCCATTAAAGGGAACCCTTTGAAAACTACTCTGATTAGTTCTTCTCTTTGTCTGCTCGTGTTGTCGCCTAGTGGTACGATTTGAAAACTAGTGGAAGTTTGCTGTATTTGAAACATCAGTTGCTATGGCGAGGAGATTTGAAACTTGAAATCATTGGTTTTGAGTTTTTATGTGTGTTCGTGTGAATTCAAATAGATAATCATTAATCATCGACGATCCAAATAATTAGCATTGTGATCAAATCAAATAAACATATATTGCGAAGGGTGTTGTCTGTCGTCTGCCACTTTACAACAGCATCGTTCAAAAAAGCTTGTGCACAAAATAACTGAGACTGTAACGCAAATTCGCTACTATTCAGAGTGTATTGTGGCATTGTGTATTATCTACTGTTTACGCACGTGCAAGGGTATGTTTTAGTTGGACACTTAACCTTATGTTTCGACTATGCCCACTATTTGATGCAAATATCCTCTTTATTACACCAAATTTTGATTCTGCACCACGTAAATTATATATATATATATATATATATATATATATATATGAATACGTTAAAAGACATAATTTCTATTATTACGATACTGGGAATCCCAGATTTATAGTTCCTGTTGATCATCAACACCGCTGGTCACTTAATGTGTGGGCCGGAATTATTGGGGAAAGAATTATAGGACCATGTTTTTTTGAAAACAAGGTCAATGGAGATTCATTTTTAAACTTCTTGCGCAACGAATTTGAAACTTTTATTGAAGATTTACCTTTACAAACCCTTAGAGAAATGCGGCTGCAATTAAATGGCGCTCCTCCGCATTTTGTCAGAAACGTTAGAAATTATTTAAATATCCCGTTTCAAAACAAATGGAATGGAAGAGGAGGGCCGATCTCCTGGCCTGCAAGATCTCCTGACTTGACAAAGCTGGATTTTTTTCTTTGGGGTTGGATTAAAGAAAAAGGCTATCAAAGTCCTCCAACGACTGTAGATCATATGAAGGCAAGAATTAGAGACGTCATTCAAAATATAAATGTTTCCACGTTACGAAAAGTAAATTTGTCGTTTATTGAAAGACTTCATGTTTGCCAGCAGCAAAATGGTGGTCACATTGAACATTTATTATTATTTTAAGTGTTTGTATTTCAGTTAATATGTTTTTTAGTTTCTTATGTATCCACAGCTTGCTTTGACCGTCTAATGTTACTCTTCATCAGTGTTATCAACGAAAAATTTTAACAAACTTAAATATCTCCGAAACTATTAGAGATAAATATAGAACACATTTAACAGAAATGAAAGCCGACTAATAGACGAAGACAAGGCATTAAAAAAATACAGGGTGTGCCATTTAAAAAATGGAGATATGGCATTTTCAAATTTATGTTATAGAATTAATTTTTGTGTTCACCGTATATATTGAAATCCAATTTTGACAATAGATTAAAGTAAGCTCATGTATCAATAAATTTTATACCAAAGATTAATTTTTTATCTTTAAAAATAACTAAGATACGCCTACTTGAATTACTACCTAAAAATGTCAGTTTTTAGATAACTTTGCAAATATCTCAAAAACTGTAAGATTTAGCTTGTAATTAATTCTTATCAAAAAGATGTAAAATTATAAGGAGAATCGAAAAATAAAATAATATATAGGGTGTTCTGTTTAAAAACCAAAGTTCAATATTGTACCGCTTTTATATTACACCCTGTAGAAACCAAACTATTCTTTGATTATGCAGCTTATAAAAATAGCTAAAAAATGGCTAAGGAGCTATGGACCGAATACGCACTACTGGGACACCCTGTATATATATATATATATATATATATATATATATATATATATATATATATATATATATATATATACATATATACAGTGCGTTCAATATAATCGGACGCACTCAATAACTCTTTTGTGTTGTGTTTCACAAGAAAGTGTTTAAATAGTTTTTTATTCATTTACAAATACTCTATTAAGTGCTTGGTTTAGATATTTTTAAGCTTCCGGTTTGACCAAGCGCATAATTTATTTTTTAAATCACACTGTATATATATTTTTGCATTTTTGCATTGCCTATTTTTTTCTCAATACATGCGTATAAAATTCTTATCTAAAAATTCAAGATAGCTATTGGCGTTTAGATTACCATCATAGAAATAAGGCCCTAGTAATTGGTTTCCAATTAAACCGCACCAAACATTAGTACCCCATACGGTTTGATGGTTAGTTTCCATTGACCAATGAGGATTTTCGTCAGACCAATAGCGATTGTTGTGTTTATTAATAACTCCATTATTAGTAAACTTGGATTCATCTGTCCATAAAATATGATCTAAAAATAATGGATTGTGACCACATTGCTCAACTATCCATGCAATCAAAGTTAATCTCCGATCAGAGTCTTGAGGCCGCAAGTGTTGAACCAAATCGACTTTATACGGCAGCATTTTGAATTTTTTTAATGTCCTGTGAATTGAGCCAACTGATAAACCTACTTCTTGCGCTACATGTCTAATAGATAACCGTGGATTTACTCTAAAACAACCCAATATTTGTACTTCAATATCTTCGTTCAAAACATTTCTTTGTTGTTCTAAATTCTGATAATTTACTCCTGGTAATGTTCCACGCATTCTAAGCGATTGTTCAATTTTTCGTATGTAACTTTCGGAAGGATGGTATCTATTGGGATATCTTTGGGCGTATAATTCTACCGCTCGTCAAGAATTACGTTTACATTCACCGAAAATTAACAACAGGTCAACTTATTCACTGTTATTCATTTTAAACAATTATTTCGATTGAAATCCAATTAAACTTTTATCAATTGCAATAAACGAAAAAACAATTGCGATGTGATTTTGTTGACGTACGCTGCCTACGGTTTTGTTTGATTCTTCTAATCGTATAATAAAATTGAAAAACCTTCGATGGCATTTTTCTCTAATTTTTTTTTATAAAATCCTATAAGAATTTTATACGTATGCATTGAGAAAAAAATAAACAATGCAAAAATGCAGAAATATATATACAGTGCGTTTTAAAAAAATAAAATTATGTGCGCTTCCGGTCAAACCGGAAGCTTAAAAAATTATCTAAACCAAGCACTTAATAGAGTATTTGTAAATGAATAAAAAACTATTTAAACACTTTCTTGTGAAACACAATACAAAGAGTTATTGAGTGCGCCGATTATATTGACACGTTATATATATATATATATATATATATATATATATATATATATATAGTATATTATTATAATTACAATTTATGTATTTCAGTTAATATTTTTTAGTTTCTTATGTATCCACAGCTTGCTTTGACCGTCTAATGTTACTCTTCATCATTGTTATCAACGAAAAAATTTAACAAACTTAAATATCTCCGAAACTATTAGAGATAGGTATAGAACATATTTAATAAAAATTAAAGCCGACTAATAGACGAAGACAGGGCTTTAAAAAATATAGGGAGGGCTAATTAAAAAAAGGAAGATATAGCATTTTCAAATTTACGTTGATGAATTAATTTTTGTGATCACCCGTTTATTCAAAGACTTCATGTTTGCCAGCAACAAAATGGTCGTCACATTGATCATTTATTATAATTTTAAGTGTTTGTATTTCTGTTAATATGTTTTTTAGTTTCTTATGTATTCATAGCTTGCTTTGACCGACTAATGTTACTCTTCTTCAGTGTTATCAACGAAAAAAATTGAACAAACTTAAATATCTTCGAAACTATTAGAGATAGGTATAGAACATATTTAACAGAAATGAAAGTCGACTAATAGACGAAGACAAGGCATTAAAAAAATATAGGGTGTGCCATTTAAAAAAGAAAGATACAGCATTTTCAAATTTATGTTATTGAATTAATTTTTGTGTATATTGAAATCCAATTTTGACAATAGATTAAAGTAAGCTCATGTATGTAAATAATATATAGGGTGTTGTATTTAAAAACCAAAGTTCTATATTGTACCGCTTTTATATTACACCCTGTAGAAACCAAACTATTCTTTGATTATGTAGCATAACAGATATTATAAAACGTGTAAATACAAATTTCATGCGTGACCAAAAAGCAGTTTCGTTACGGTCTTTTAATTAATTAAAAAAACTAACTGCAAAAATTAATAATTAGAAAAGGTGAAATTGGTCTAAAAGGATTTGCCCGATATATTACATCAACATACATGAAAATACACATGTTATTGAAGCTTAGGATTAAGGAAACCAAATTAACTTGAAGTATCTGTTACTAATGGTATCGCTAATATTATTAATCGACTATGCCACATTTTTTCCCATGGAAATACATTTTTTAAACAAACTAGCATTCGAGTAGCAAAACTAAAAAATCATGTTACAGTACAATTGTCATTTTACGGTACGATTCAAAACAGGATACTATTAGTAAAAATAAACATAAGCTTTGTTTTGGGAAGTACAACTGAATTGTTTAACTGTAGATAAAATCAGTGTAAAGGTAATTAGTTCAGAAATCATAAGAGGATTGAAAATTCCACAAAAACTGAATTGAAATTGAAAAACATTTCCTTTTGTTAAAGTAATCCCCCAAAATGCAATTAAATGAAAGATATAAATGCGATACCTGAATAGAACGAAATTCTACCCTAGACAATTTCTGTACATTGGCGAATATTAATATATAATAATAATGAAATTAAAAAAGCATATTAATTTCTGGGTTATTATTTCTTGGCTTGTCTAGTTGCCTTGTTCGACACAGAAGTTTGAAGCCAATAACAGGTAGGTAAAATAAAACTCAAATTGGGTTGAGCTGAATTTTGTGTAACACTACCTTGAATTCATTATTGTCCAAACTCAATTGTTATGTGAAAAAACATAAATCCTTTACATATCAAAAAAATTAAATAATCTAAGCAAAATTATTAGGGTTTTTAGAAAAAACAATTTAAATATAATTTTGAGTTAATATTAAGTGTCCAATATTTTTTTTATGTTGAGGCGATGTGGTTAAAATAAATAACACAAAATATGACCTATTTCATTTAAGAACATTGTAAATAATTGTAACATCCCCATGTAGGCCTTAAATGCAAAAGTAACTTTTAGTATTTACAAATTGTGTTGATGAACATCAACTAAAATAATAAACAATTCAGTAAAACAAATTTAAATGATACTCGTATGTAGAAACGTTTAAGTATTGTATTGATCTTGCTCCCTTATAAACAACCTATAATACGATTTATCATTTATGGTATTAAATTATAAAAATATAACCTGAAAATTAAAATTGGAGGTAGCATTACACATGCAAAGTTTAAGTAAATGAATTTAAGGTACTTATTTCTTACTCCTAGTAATATGTGAAAAGAGGTAACCATCAAATATATGTAAATTACTATTTCGCCATTTTCCCTGCTCACTTAGTCCAAAAATATCGAACCAATCTCACAGAAGCTATTCATTTAGAATATTTTCAACTTACAATCTGTCTTATTTGTCAGATTAAGAATTTGTATAATTTGTTGTTCAATTTTATTAAAACCTTATCTATAAAAATCAATCTCACTCCCTATAATAAAAAATGAGTATGTGTGTGAAAGAATTAGTGATTTTTTCATTCAACATAAGTACGTAACAATTATCAAAATTTTTATATAGACACATAAACACAAGAATAAATTTTGAGCGATAACAACGATTTATTTACACCCTGTTTAAAAAACCCTTTTAACATAATGACAAGTATATATTTATTTAGTTATAAATAAACAGATATCATTATCGCAAGGTACACTTGTAACACTAACCAATTTAATCTAATTGTAGTTGCTTATGGAAGCAAAAGTATATTATTTCAATTTGAGAAATTTTTCAATTTTTTTCATTTGAAATCTGTATAATGTAGAAACAATCACAATTGAGCCCATTAACGGAGGCAACATTGTTGGAATTCACAAGTACCGGAGAACACATAATATGTAAGTGTAAAAAGGGACACACAACTGAGCTGTTTAAGATTCCTCTACCTATATTGCTCATTAGCGCGTCAAAGTGAATTTGCGGTTAAACTGTGCACAGTAGAAAAATGTTTTGTACAAACGTTGCTTGATTTCAAGCACGCCATAACCTAAAAATATTTTCGCATATGCAGTGTTCCATAACAGAGGTACATAACCTATATTTCTTATTTTAAACGGAATGGTATAGTTTTACTGCGGATTTCGTGTCTAATCTAAAAAGTAACCAATTTTTATTAAGCATGTCGTATAGCTAAACTTTACCTTTCTTGGAATATTTGTACTTTTAAATTAAAAAAAACGCGGCAAATTGTACATACCAATACTTCCACATCAAAAATTTAAATATTGCTGTCATGACATTTGCACTATTTGTTGTACAGAAAAATTATAGGGACAAAAATACTCACAATTAGATCAGTGCCATTTAATTTATACCAACTTAAATGCCATAAATATGGAATGGAAAATTTAATACAGCAGTATTGCCAAAACCTGGTTGCGTCTATGCCTAGACCATTAACATTCCTGATAGAGAAGAATGAAGAAGCTATGATTAAGTGAAGTTGTTAAATTTGCTACTAAATTCTAGAATATAATTTGTTCAAATTTATTTTTAAACTGTCATACCGTCAAAATATTTTAACCTCTTTCTGATAAATCGTTTTCACACTAAGTTCGAGATATTAGCAAAAAACCTATAAATTTTAAAAATCGTATTTTTGTAAATAACTCCAAAACTATTAACTTAAAAAAAAATTATAAGAATTCTTTTCGATCAGAAATTTGATTTTCTATATAATGCCAAAATTAAAAAAAAATCGTGTGGACGGGTACCAAAATCTATTTTTTTGTAAATATTTCGAAAATGACAAAATTTTCGAAAAATTGCAAAAACACTTTTTGTGAGAAATTTTATTTCCTATCTAATGCTCTCTACACTTTTGAATATGTTAAGTCGTTCCGAAGATATTTAGGCAAAACCTGTTTTTAATGTGACGGTTTTTTGCTAATATATTGTAACCCGTTTGTTGTACAGAAATATTATAGGGATAAAAAATACTCACAATTATATTACTAATTACATATTAAAAGTAAAAAAATATAAAAAAATAAAAATTAGCAAAAGGGGTACTTATCCCCCAATTTTACCCCTTTCCTCATAACCCATTGTCGCTTGGGGTAGTTGACGTTTACATGTGTGCCAAATTTTAAGTTGATATGTTAAGTCCTTCGACAGTTATGGAGTACACACACACAGACACACAGACACACAGACACACAGACACACAGACACACAGACACACAGACACACAGACACACAGACACACAGACACACAGACACACAGACACACAGACACACAGACACACAGACACACAACAACAGACACACGACACACAGACACACAGAGACACAGAGACACAGACACACAGACACACAGACACACAGACACAACACAGACACACAGACACACAGACACACAGACACACAGACACACAGACACGCAGACACGACACGACACGCAGACACGCAGACACGCAGACACGCAGACACGCGACACACACACACAAACAGACAGACACACAGACACACAGACACACAGACACATAGACACACAGACAAGCAGACTCGCAGACACAGACACACATACACAGACACACAGACACACAGACACACAGACACACAGACACACAGACACACAGACACACAGACACACAGACACACAGACACACAGACACACAGACACACAGACACACAGACACACAGACACACAGACACACAGACACACAGACACAGACACACAGACACACAGACACACAGACACACAGACACACAGACACACAGACACACAGACACACAGACACACAGACACACAGACACACAGACACACAGACACAGACACACAGACACACAGACACACAGACACAGACACAGACACACAGACACACAGACACACAGACACACAGACACACAGACACACAGACACACAGACACACAGACACACAGACACACAGACACACAGACACACAGACACACAACACACACAGACACACAGACACACAGACACACAGACGCACAGACACACAGACAACACACAACAGACACACAGACACACAGACACGACAGACACACAGATACACATACACACAGACACACAGACACAGACACACAGACACACAAACACAACAACAAAGCACAGACACACAGACACACAGTTACCCATTCACAGACACCACATGACACACAGACACAGACACACGGACACATTAGTGACAACAGCACATAGACACACAGACACACAGACACACAGACACACAGACACACAGACACACAGACACACAGACACAGACAGACACAGACACACAGACACACAACGACACAGACACAGACACACAGACACACAACACAGACACACAGACACACAGACACACAGACACACAGACACACAGACACACAGACACACACAGACACACAGACACACAGAACACAGACACACAAGACACACAGACACACAGACACAACAGACACACGAGACACAGACACACAGACACACAGACACACAGCACGCAACAGGCACACACAGACACACAGACACCAGACACGCAGACACCCAGACACGCAGACACGCAGACACGCAGACACCAGACACACAGACACGCAGACACCAGACACGCACACACACAACACACAACACAACACACAGACACACAGACACACACACACAGACACACACACACAGACACAAACACAGACACACAGACACACAGACACAGACACACATACACACAGAGACACAGACACACAGACACACAGACACACAGACACACAGACACACAGACACACAGCACACAGACACACAGACACACAGACACAAGACACACAGACACAGACACACAGACACACAGACACACAGAGACACACACAGACACACAGACACACAGGCACACAGACACAGACAACACAGACACAGACACACAGACACGCAGACACCAGACACACAGACACACAGACACGCAGACACGCAGACACGCAGACACACAGACACCAGACACGCAGCACACGCAGACACACACGACAACACAGACACACAACACACACACACACAGACACAGACACACAACACACACACAGACACACAGACACACAGACACACACACAGACACACAGACACAAACAGACACAGACACACAGACACACAGACACACAGGACACACAGACACACAGACACACAGACACACAGACACACAGACACAGCACACAGCACACAGACACACAGACACAACAGACAACACCAGACACACACGCACACGCAGACACGCA